>VWZW01007809.1:16983-38123 GCA_013397115.1 Edolisoma coerulescens | reverse complement strand
TCTACAACCCACAGTATCTGAGCTGATTAAGCACTGACATCAGCAGAGAAGCTTCTGCTCTCTGAAAGCATTGTTCACTACTGCAAAGTGCAGAGGAGAAACAATTATTTCATAATCCCATTGTGAATATATTGTTTTTCCTTTATCTTCAAGGAAATCTATATAAAAAAAAAAACAATGTTGTAGTTTGACATACCTGCCGAAGCAAATTTTCACAGACAAAATCCCATAAATCTTACTACCCCATTCATGATTTCAAGGACTATGAGGCAGAGAAAATATACTTACAGGATTAATTCAGCTACCTTCAGGTATGTAAATATAGTCCTTGTGTAAAAATAAGTGCTGCTTCTTTCACTGTCTTTTTCCACCGTGCGCACACACACACAAAAAAAAAAAAAAAAGGCAGAAAGATGAAGAGAAGCATAAAGAGAAAACTGATTCTGTTTTATTTCTCAATATCCATGAGGTTTCATTAATGAGTTATCAAGCAAAAAGAATAAAAGTTTCCATGCCAGCAGCTGGCAACACAGGCACTCTCCATAGCCGAATTCAAAAGAAATGTCAGTGAGAGTGGCAGCAGCTACAGTCAATGCTGGAAGCTGATGCCTCTGCAGGAAGAGGATGCTGGGAGATTCTCCCAATCTGTGCTGCAGCCTAATTCTAATCCATCACTCCTAACTGCAAGGGGAAAATGGAGACATGAAGAATGCAAAGTGATTTATACTTAAAGACAAAAAAGGAGTCACCTTAGTATTTCCTGAATATAAAAAAAAGAAGCCACAATTAAAATCAGACAGAAAAGGAAAGGTATGCTAATGAAACTGCAGTAAAGTATATTAAAGCAACTGCAGAAAAACTAGACCAAATATATGAGAGTTGATAGCAAGCAACACTGAAGAAAAGTAACTACTAGTTCATGTTTGATTTTCTTTATTTGACAGTACTCAAACATATTATCACTTTTTTTTTAATTAACCCTTCAACATTTTTTCCCTTAGAAATCCAAATTTTTAGCTGGAGTTCCATGACCAAAACTAATCACTAGCACAGAGAGCTGTTAACAGTTCTCTTCATGAATATCAGCTGCAATAGAAGAAAGCAGCAGTCAAAAGCCAAACAGCTACAACATAGATAGTTTCATCCCCTTGGTCTACTCTCTCCAGATGAGATATGATGAAAGCTCAGTACAGGGGAGCTAAGCAGCAGAAAACTAAACTATGTCCTCCACTATTACCTTCAAAAAGTATTCTTTAAAGCTGTACCAACTGGACTAATAGTACCTATTCCTAGCTATGTTTACTGTTATGCACTGAGATTTACTCACAAAAAAGTCTCAAACAAATCTTTCAAAGCAAAATACAGGAAACCCTAGCTTTGCGTTTACTTATTTCAGGTGCATGCTAAGAAGTATCAGCAGTAATACTTCAAACTAATTTATTTAAAGAACTTACTTTTGTTAAAATGTTCTTACTTGTAACATACTGGGAAAGAATTGCACAGTATTTCCTAAAACATCTGTGGAAACCAAGGGCTATCATCAGAAAAAAAAGGTTCTGTAAACCTTGTAAACCTTTCAAAGAGATAAGATTGACAGCTGTAATTTATGGACAACAGCACCTTTAAAACCAGGACATTCTAACTTCTCCATAAAACTTGACCCAGTAGTTTAAAGACCAAGGAGTTCAGAGATACATATCCAAGTTCTCCACTATGTCATTTGAAGCAGTGCTTATGTGTATGGTCAGTTAATACACTAACAGTATTACGGGCAGGAAAAGTCAAAGTGCCGGGATTTCTGATACCTTGCCTGTACACGAAGGGTAGACAAGTTTCAATCAAGGTTTCCCAGTCACACACAGAAGTCAACTCAATTTCCCCACAAAACATACAGTGTCCTATTTTTAACACAGCATCAGTTCCAGACAGTCCACACTTGATGGCTCAGAAACTATTTTCCAGAAAAAGCTGAGTGAGTTAGGAGCACATTTCCACAAAGCTGACAAAAGCAAGCTTTTTGTCTGCAAATATCAACCCATGGTCAGAAGTTTTTCCCTGGATTGTCTCAAAGGAAAATGAACTAATACACACTCACTACACCTTCCACTCAGATTGATTCCCAAAATGCTCCGCAACAGCTTTTAATCACTAGGGATAGGGAAGGGAAGGGATGGACATGACACAACCAAATCAAACAACCAAAACAACACTATTAAAAATCAGGATTTTTTTTTTCAATGGCTTAAAATAAAGAAACAGACAAATCTGCATTTCAATCCATTTTCCTTAAAAACAATCCTGCTTCTCAACATCTGACCTAGTCATAGCCAGCAATTTATTCTTTTCCTTCATTGATGAGTTGAAACTCATCTTTCCATTTTCTTACCTAAAGCACTTATATCTTAATGGTTGTACCACCAATCCAAAAGTCTACATCCCTTTCCAAGTCTCAGAAGTTATTCAGAGAAGGCAATTCTTGAGCTGAAGGACTACAAACAGTGTTATGCAGTCTTTGTTAAAGCACAGAAGAAACATTACTTTCCCAAAAGACGTTTGAAGAAAGAAAACACAGATGCGATCATGCATTCCAGCACAATATCAAGATCACAATATGATAATTAAACAAATTCCAGAAGTCTCCAGAAAGCTCCACCCCAAAAATATTACGTGAGTTTAATGCCATGGTGTTAATTAATTTGTAATGAAAAAACAAGCCACAGAGCAGCAAACAAATATTTAGGCTCAATTAAGACAGATTTCTTTTGGTGAACATGGGATAACAGAAAAACAGGCTGTGGTATCTTTCTGTGCACCAGCCTTTCAGCAAAGGCTTGCAAGAGAATGACAGGGTGTGGAAAACATGCAGAGTTTTGGGCAGTTCTGTGTACAATGTCCCTGAAATGGTTTGTTTGGCTTTGGGTTTTTGTCTACCTCCTCTCCTTGCTTTCTAAGGAGCTATGAACACAAGTGGAATTGCACATTTCAAAGTGAAATGAAGATACCAATAAAAACAATAGCACAACGTGGCCTGAAGTCTTCTACCCAAATACAAACACAGAGAAATCTTACAGCACAGACAGAAGTTGCAGTTGCAATAAACACATTGTAGGAATAACGTAATTACTGCCCAATCAAAACCTCTCAAGGTTTAAAAATTTATAACCTTAGAACTGTTTGGGGTGGGGAAAGATTAGAGAGATAAGCCTACTGTATCACTACTGCTGTTCCAAATCTTGAAACTAACAATATAAAGTGCCTACTGTGTCATAATTTTGTATTTATGCAGCTATGAAAATATTATCTGCTAGACACAAAAACTGCCTTTACTGGAAACCTTTTCCACTGACCTTGAGGGTCAAACATAAGAAAACAAAATTCTGATCATTTAAATTGTCACAGCTGTTTCTCACCATCTCAAGACAATGTCAGAATGTGAGTTTAAATTTATGAAGACAGGGACGGCTCCTAAAAGTTGTTGGCTCCCTGAACTAAAATTTTAATTTAGAGCCATTTCCTGAACTGTTCAATTTCATTCACTGGCAAAACACTCACGTGTGCAGGTATAACGGAAATCTTAACTACACTTCTGAGATTACAAGGATAACCTGCTCTAACTTCCTTAAACACTTCTGGCCCTTAATCTATCACCCCAGTAATACCACACAGAGCTGCTTTGGCAGGATCAAGGATTAACAGTACACAGCTTTGAGTAGGCGAAGAAAACGCAAAAGAGAATCAATGAATGCCTCTTTTTGCTGAAATTGTTAAAGGAAAAAAATCCAAGGAGTTCCATTCTTGATCAAAAATCATCTGTCTGCTTTGCTTACAGAATGCAAGCTCCCACTTTTTCAACACTTCGTGTTTTAAATGTGTTTAAATGAGATCTCACTGTCTTTCCACTGATGCCATAACTCAGGGTCTGGTGTCTGAAACTTCTGCACAAATAGCACAACATGAAGACTTCCTCTGCATATGAACTGCTTGCAGCAGTCAGGCAGACTACTGTGTTTCTTCCCAAGGACAACTACAAAGCATCATCTACAAACATACCCACACAGCTACCATAATACAGTTGCTCTTAATGCTGGTATTCATTTGCATAAACCTCTGATATTGGGGTAGTAAATAAAGGCACTCTCTTTGCCTTTACCTCACAAAGAAAGACTGCATGGCAATCTAAGGAAGATTGCATGGACAAACATAACAACTTGATGGCTACCTATTCCTTTCAGGTACAGATGACATTTTAAGGAACAGTAAGTAAAATGAGATGGGCAGAAATATCAACAGAATTAGTATCTCATACATGTTCTAAACAAATTGAGGAGTTCAGAGGATAAAATACATACAGAAATCAAAACAGCAGTGGCAAGGTCAGTACATACTAAGCATAATACAGTGATGGTTAAAAGTTGTTGAGAACCCAAACCACTTTCAATCTAGTTTTAAAGCCAAAGACGAGATAATTTAGGAAATTACACTCTGGCAGCAGAAAACATGAATATCCGCATTTTACAAAGAGATTTTCAGAATAATTTCAGTAAAAATTCAGGTAGCAGAAATATATTGAAAAAAAATCATGTAAGTAGAGAATTATCTTGTTCAGTAAGACTAAAATTAAAGTTGTAGTTTTTAAGATTTAGGTATTGATGAGGCATTTTTAGCAATAATTAAATAAAAGAATAAACCACACACAAACCTGTTCCATCCATGTATGTTTTTGAACCTGTAGATGCTTGGCAGGCATTAGGTAACCTTGTGAAACACATCTCCCCGGCGCAAAACTTGGAAGCAGACACTCTAGTGGAAAAACGGTAAAAAGCAGCCTACCACCACAAAACTTCTTGGCAGAGGTTTCAGTTTCCACAACAGAAATCACAGTTTGTCTCCAGTTACTCAGTTCCTTTTACAATAGAATATGCCAATCAAGCTAGTGCTGAGTTAACATAAAGAGGAATTTACTTCAACATTTATTCCACCTATTCTCTTTGGAAGGTTGAAGATGCTATATCAAGTGTTCAAAGTACTGGTTTGATAATAAAACTCAGTTACCTTTGTGGGCAGAGAAGATATTAAATGCTAGTGCTTGCTTTAAGTAAAACGGCAGTGACCTACTGTAATAGCCTTTCTTCAGCTTCAGCACCAGTGAACAAAATTTACAGTAAACAACTCTATTTAAAGGTTCCTCCATGTTTCTACAAAGCAAGTATTTTGTGATCATTACATGTTTTGGATTGCTGTTTATATCTACAGTAGCTACCATGAGTAGAAGATGACAGAAGGGTCTACAGAGAATACATTTAAACCACTGGAGCAAAGACTGATTTCCTCCTGGGCCTGTCCTCAGATATGACAGCCAGCACACGAGATTTAGGGAAGGATTTTACCATGTTAAGATGACCCTTTCAACGTCTAACCTGCACAGTCTGGTATCTATAGGTAAGCAATATATTTAAAAAATAAAGCCAGTTAAAGTCAAGTTGGATTAGCAAAACAATTCACTGGCATCTACTGGTGCAAAATACAGAGCAGTGTTACTCTATACATATTTCACACTAAGAATTGCAGAGTGGCGTATGAAATACAATGAAGATGTGGTTGTTACACGGTGTTTCCCAATTCTCCAAACCAACACGATGATCTGACAGAATCTGAACCAAAACTGATCTCAAAAGTAAACATGATTCTTTGTTGACACAACTCCCTATAAAAAAGGTCCATTTTAGTTAAATTCAATTGGATATAACTAACTGAAATAAAGCACTCAAACCAATGCCAGGCATATCATCACAGAGCTCTAACAATGCCACCTTCCTATGCAAAAAAAGGGAGAATGAAACATTGACACGTAAAAATGTTGGAAGTGAATGTCATCAACAGCAAAATTTAAAAAACAGACACAGCTTCCCCGAAGCTTAAACCTCTGGCTACTCATTGTTTCAAAATAGCAACGAAAAAACTACCATTAACTCGAGATAGAGAAAGGTCAGGAACAACCAGTATGGCATTAGATTTACAAAAGGCTCTACCTACCTCAGACAAACTACTAGCATCATTTGAAAACCACAATCAAAGCATTTCAAGAAAGGTAAGACTGAAGACTTCCACAAAACATTCCAAGATTCTTTTCAGTTCCTTAGGCATATTTTTCTAAAATTGCTATATCTTCTGAAGAATTTGAGAGAGTTTAATCCAGTGAAGAATTCTGCCCAGATACAAAAGAATATACACAGTCGCTATGTTCAATGTCATGTTAAGTAACAACAATTTTGTGTCCCAATAATATTCTCATCTTGCATTGACTCTTCTACATAATGCTTATTTACAGATGGAAGCAATACCAGCCAGAAGAAACTGACATCCTAACTTCTATTACAAAAAGTGTCTCTGTAAGACAGCTATGAACAAAGAAGAGACACTCAGGACGAACAACTCAAAGCTCTGCATGCCAAAAATAAACAGCCATGCCCAGCTCAAGACATCAACAAAAAACAACAAAACCATTTTCTCACAGAAGGAATGAGTGTTGGATAAATATTCTCATACAGTATTTCAAAGTCACTCTCTTCCCTGTCCCAGGGGAAACAGGAGCCAAAGAGAGAAGCTACCTGATCACACACAAACTGCTAGGCAGTCAAAGGAAGAAAAAGCAATCATTAACATGAAGAATTCTCAACCTGAACATACCAGGTTCTTCTTTCTTTCTGAGTGTCAGGAAACGATGTTTTAATCTTCCTCAGTTCTACACAGATCAGACCTTAGTACTCCAGGTAAGATACAAATAGAGGGTCTGGAAAATCTGTAGAACACAATTTGCCAAGACCACAGATGTTTTGGCCATGAAGTTCAGTCCAAAGCTACTGCTGGGTCAAGAAGCGTATTAGCAATCTGAGGATATCAGCAGAAGTCCCCTTCTCACGTGCTTCATAGCACAAAAATGCAATAAAATCCTAGAGAAAAACTAAAACCATTTACAAACAGCATAATGTGTTTTCATCACAGTTTAAGAAAGGTGTTGCTTCAGCATGAGATCTTACACCAGAGAAGTGACTGTATCTCACTTCATTAGGGGAAAACATCTGTGCAGCAGTACATTATAAGACAGAGCAATTTCCATTTGAAAATCTTGCATAGATTTTGGAAGTCTTTGAAAGTCTTGCATAATGTGTGATCCAAAGTTTACCTAATCATGTTAAGTGACTATTTTTTCACCACGCAAAAATGTCTAGATCTGTCAGTCTGTAACTAAGTTACTAAATTTCCTATTTTTAATTCTTTACAATTCTCACATTTGTTGACAAATACTTCATCACATATATCAACCTAATTACACTTCTGTTTCTCAACTCTTGAGGATTTTAACTGCTCTGAAAAACATGAATGTAGTCAGTGCATATAAAATGATGTTTCCCTGGAACGATGTGCATACAGTATTCCATTTCTGTACGAGGAGTTTTAACAAACACACATTTTAAAAAATTCTACTTACACGGGGATGTTTTCATAGGCATCTTCAAAGTTTTCCTGCAGAAGGAAAAAAAAGAGTTTCAATCTAATGTGCATCTGTTTTGTAACACAGCAGAAATTTACCATTACCAGATAGCACTTACTTCTGCAACATAGAGTAATTATCAGAATATTCACAGTCTACTATTTCTTAAGCTTTCAGTGCAAATCATTATACAGAGAGATTTCGTATGGGCCTACTACATCAGACTACAGCTAAATTAAACCAATGATCTTTTCCTTTTTAGACTCTAAACTTCCAGCACGTAAATCACAGAACGCAATACAGGCTTATGCCTCAGGAGTTTGTGCAGCACATCTGATGTACTCAGGATGCACTAGCTGAACAGTATTTCTACACATGAAACAAAAAGTGTTCTGCGCATATACCTGATAAGCAGGTTGGCCAGAGTATGTACAGCAGATGCATGGGATGCATGAAAGATAGTGTGCACATATGGCCAGCTCACACATTAAAAGCAGTTTTGTGAACATCTTAGTCCAGAAATCCAAAACTTGTTTCTTCCCAACTAGATTCAAAGCTCTTTCAACCTAGGTTTGAATTTCAAATTGAAATAAAGGAAGAAATGCACAAATGTAAAAATGAACAGAAGAGCTCGGCTCAAAGATCATTTATTTCTATATCCAGTTTCCAAAATGGGGCTGTAGAAGTGTGTAGCAAAGACGAATGGGCAATCGGCCCTCCCTCACATATTCCTCTACACCTCAAATTTTTCAGACTTTGGCAACTCCAGGAATTCCAGGTCTAAATACAGTTTGGCCATCTGGTGATTTTCAGTAGATCTCTGTTCCAAATACCAGTCCAATTTCCTCGATCCCATGTAGACTTTGTTTTATCCATGAGTTGTAACATTAGTAAGGAATTTCATGAGCCTGACAACCATTTTGTGCAAAATAAGAATTTCTACTTGAACCCGGCTCCAACTACCTTTGTTAAACAATCTCTAGCTTTATATATTCAAAAACAGTAAAGAATCAATTCATACCTGCTCTTTCCTTGCCACTTACAATTTTGAAAGCCTTTGCTACATCGTCCAACTCATCTCTCTTCCGAGCCAAAGACTGCTACCTTACTCAGTCACTCTTCGAACAGAAACTATTTCCTACTTGTAACTGTGCTTTCTGCTCTTTCCATAAGAAAAACTGGAAGCATGATGGAACAGATTTTTAACATATCCCAGGAAGATACCTGGAGGACAGTGACCCCCACTTCCATACAACCCTTTTCAGTTAGCTGTAGAGGTTTGTAAGATCTCTCCAGAGTCTTCTTTTCTCCAGGCTAAACACCCCCAGCTCCCTCAGCCCCTCCTCACAAGATTTTTGTGCTCCAGACCCTTTACCAGTTCCATTGTCCTTCTTTGGACACGCTATAGCACCTCACTAGGTCTGTCTTGGAATAAGGGGCCTAAACCAGAACACAGAATATCAAGAGTGGCCTCACCAGTGCCAAGTATAGAAGGAACTTAAAAGAACTAGGAAAAAAACAACTAAATGATCCTCCTGATCTGAGGAGAACTGGACTTTCAAAAAGCTGAACAGAAACCAACAGGAACATCCTCAACAGAAACTCTGTTACCCATGTCTCTCCCCAGACACTGATAAAAGTCACCAGTCTTCTAATAAACTCCTTCTCTAAAGACTAGTTGCCTCCTTGAGCCACTTCTGGAGCCAAGAGAAGAAATTCAGCCGAACAAACAAGCAAAACACACTTACAGCTTTTTGAGCACAATTCCATTTCTCCTAAGAGAACCAACTTGAAAAGCAAAAGTCAAGGTACTTTTAACTGTCAGGTACTTAATAAAGAACAGTAATGACTGGAAGTTCACATGCAAAAATATCTGTGATGTGAACCTTTTGCAGGCTCTTTCAAACCTTCATACAAGAGCAGTACCTATGTACAGAAAGAAACAGAGAGAGAATGTGCATTCTGTCTAGGTAAATGCCTCCTTTCCCTGGTGGCTTCTGAATTTTGATCCCTGTCATTCACACTGGTCAAATGGCTGTCCAAACATTTAAAAGGATCAAGTACAACCTCAGTGTTTTTCCCCAAACACCAAGGCATAGGGAATAGTCATAGCCTTTCAAGAGACTTCTCAAGGGAGCTAAAAACAACATCACTGGCTTCTATGCTAAAAAAAAAAAAAAAACAAAACAACAAAACAAAACAACAAATAACCAAAAACTCAATCCAAAGGTTTTTCTTAAGTTTCTCATGTCCTCCTATTCCCACTGCATGCAAAATGGATATTAGAAAATATTCAAATTGATATCTTGGTCTCATTTCCACAGACTCACACAAGTTTGCAGTTGACTCTAGAGACTCTCAGGGATTCTCTATGTATAAGCAAAAGCTGGAGGAACTAGAAGAGAAGCCCAGCCATTTTCTACTCCATTGCTTTGACAAAGTTTGTCTATTCTTCAGAGTACAGAAGGAGCCCAAAAACATGGACAGACACATTCTTGTGCATTCAGTTAAAGCCTAGAAAGTTTCCATTTTCAAGAGCTCATTCCAACACTGCAAGTTCCAGCTGATACAGCTGAAATGCCACAACAGTTTTCCAGAGGTGCTCGTTCATTTTGTCTACAGCAAAGCAGACTACTCAATGCAAGGGAAGTGTTTTTACTTAGCACCGATGAAGGGCATTGTCAGGCACTAGCCATGATAAGTTCCTTCAAGACTGAATGTGACCTCCACGCTTTAGCACAGTTAGCACAGAACACCCCTTCCATTATTTACACGGTGGAAGAGACTGAGGTGGATGCAGTCCTTCATTCACTTCCTTCGCCTGATTCAGCTCTGCCCTGCAGCAGGTCCCACAGGTCCTGCTCCTGCACGCCCTGGTTATAATGGTGTCCTGTCCACAGGACATGAATACAGCAGAAATCTGTATTTGTTGTCCACAAAAAGGACAACAAAGCCTTTTTTCAGACATTCTATTCAGAAAAATAAATATATGAACAGGTAAGGCAGTACTAAGAGAAAGAGTTTAACAACTGTGACTCTCAGTACAATGCTGGTTAATGCTGCAATCCACGGATTTTTAGTGCACTTTTTCCAGTGTACAAATCAGTCCAAGATTTTAAAACACATAAATATACATAAAGCTGCCACTAGATGGCATGGCAGAAACTGACTCAGACTTTTCCAGATTTCAGAAAATCATTAGCACAAGATTTAACAAATAAAGCTGTCTCAAAATTATGTTTCTTCAAGTGCACAGTCTTTTTTTTTGTTGTTGTTGATAACTGCATTATTTCTTTAAATCTTTATGATGTATCCTTTCCAAGATGCAAGCAGACTTAAAAACAATTAAGTTTACATAACTTAGAGATACTCATCTTTTGTGAGGCAAAGAAACTCCAAGTCAGACAGAGATGTAAATGGACACAATGTACTAACGCTGAAAAACTGAAGAGCTACTACTCTCTAGCAATTAGAGCAGAAACCATTCACAGCAGACACTTCACCTCTCAAGCCTCACAAAAGTAGCGTGTAAAGGAGACTCTTCAGCTCCTGCTGCTACAACTTCAACTAATATAGGACATCTATCAGTATCTACACTTTTGTTCTAATGCACTGGTAAAACTTCTTGTCTTGCTTTTAGAGAGATCCTAACAACAAATGTGAACTCTACTTTCTTCCACATTCATCATAAATTAACCCTAAGGAAATTTCAGACTATATCCTGTGACTCCTAAGTTGTTTTAAGTTCACTAACTGTTTTGTCAAGCTAACTGTTTAAACACTGCTCTTTACCAAGTGAAGCAGGCCGACTTGATCAATCTAAACTATTCCTTTAAAATCCACATTTATGACAAGATATGACTATCAAGTAGGGTATGAAGCATCTAGATTCTCTCCACTGAAGACAACATAACTTCAGAAAACTAAATCCAATAGTATCTAGACACACCAGCCACAATTTGGAGTCCATACTGATTGGGCAAAGGAAAAAAAAACCCACTGAAAGCACTATCTCAAAAATATAAACATAACATGAATAAGGGTCTTTAGTAATTCAACAGACAAATGAGAAAATAATAATGAAAAAATTCTACCCAGAATTTAATACTACTTCTATACCACATTACTTATCCTTGTCATAGCTTTATTTTGTCAGTATTAAATAAACAACAGTCCTAAGACGACTTGAAAAACCAGAAACTTAACAGTAACACCCTCATTGGGAAGTCCACATATTAAGACATTGCAAAGCATGGGAATCTATTAAACCAGCTAGGTATTTAGCAAGCACATACACTTCAAGATGCTTTTGTCAAAACTTCTATTCAAATACAATGCTTATAATATGAACTGAGACTACAGAAGAAAGACCTTCCATATAGTCTTCATTTCAACAAGGAAACCAGTTTCCAAACAGCTTCTCTAAGCCACCAGTCACCACACAACTTTATTACCAAATGGAACACAATATAAATATATACACTTCTTTTTCCCCTTTTCTGTTATGAAACTTTGTGAATATTTGTTCCTGCTTAGCCAGGACTACATTAAAAATGATCCAAAGAAACTGGTGGCTAAGAATTTTACATTCCAGGTCCACAGAAGTGACAACTTAAAATCACTGCACGTTTAAAACTTACCAAACATTATAGCAATATGAGAGCTCCTAAGAATATGACTCCAGGATACCAAACAACAATATGCTATCTCTCCCCTTAGTTGACTTGACTGAACTGAGACCTGCTAACAGAGGCTGGAAAATAAGAAAGAACAGCAACACAACTAGCAAAACTCACAGATGTACAAGTCAAAAAGACCCTTGCTCAGGTGAATACCCTTCCCTGTGATTATGTAACTTGTGTGGAAGTCACTAACTAAACATAATAGAGGGGCTATACTTGGGAGGTTTCTAGCACTGAACTGTGTGTAAACAACGGCATGGGAAGTCTGGAAGGGCATGCTTGATTCATGAATGCCACTGAGCACCCAGGCTTGTGCAATTCTGAAATAAATAAATAATTAATATCTCTCTTGTGTAATTATTAGCTTGTTGCACATCAGTTAACGAATGTGATTTTTGTGGACAACAATCTGAAGCATCAAATATCAGAAATTACTACTTCACAAAAAATAATGATGGAGATGAACAACAGAGCAACTCACTGGTCTTACATAACAAAAGTTTAGCTTGTAATACTGCTCAGTCCAAAACAAATACATTCAGCTTAGAAAATTGGGTTTGATTCATCTGCAGTTAAGAGAAGTAGGATAACACACCTATACACATCTACAAACTGCAGACAGTACCTCCACAAACTAAAAAAAGAGAAGTAGTTCTGAGAACTTGACTTACAAAACATAATCTGTTATGGACACCTATCCTGCATACCAACAATCAGATGACAGCGTCACATAAGGACAGAATTCAACTGTTGCTTAAATGGGCATTTGCATGAGAAAACACTACTTAGGACTGCATATTTTTCCATATGTCAAGAAAGAAAAATACCCAGCATTACAGCAGGACCCAAAAGCTAATTTGTCACTTACCTTCAGCTAATTCAAAAAGTATTGATGTAAAGAATAACTATTTTGATGACACAAATAAAACTTAGATTTCATCTCAAAAATATAAAATGCTTTTCACTTCCTAATATTTCTGTAGAACTGACAATACTCCGCATCACAAAGTGCTTAAAAAAATCCTAACTTTTTAGCTGCTGCTTCATTAGACTTCACAGTAATTTCTTACAGAAAAAAGGAGTCTACTCTACAAACCAGCAGAAAAGTAACACGGAAGTTAAACTATATCTTTATGTTTACTGTCAAAAAAACCCCCAAACAGAGGAGAGAAGCATCATTTCAATGTTGTCTTGGTGGAGAAACAAATTGTGGGAGTAGAGGAAAGAAAAGATATCTCCAACTCTTCATCTCTGTCACCTACACATGCTTTATTCGACACTTTGACACCAGATCCTGGTATTAACAATAGCCTAGGAACAGAAACACATGAATAACACTCAGTTCAAAGGGGAAGGAGATGATGAAGCTGTTACAAAACAGGAAAATTATTTCCCCTTGCCAGAGACAGAAATAGCCTTGAGGCAGCAAGAATGAAATGGAAATGCACAAGTTCTGTTCTACACAGTACAACCAATTTTCACATGAAAAGTAAAAAGTGAAATTCATTTCTCTAAAAGAAAAAATGCACATATTTTTGTGCTTACATATTATTTCAGACCTATTGGTTTGAACTATAAATAGAACTCATCTGCTTTTTTAAAATTCTCAAGATTATTTGCCTAAAATATCAGTGTTTTTCCAGAGAGCTGAGAGGATGGACCATGGTGGCTGTTTTGGAGGAGCTGTGTTTTCCACTGCAGATGAAGAACTTCAGCAGCCAGAAGCCAAAGATCAAGCTTGGTAATTCAGATTTACTTAATCACTCTCATCTAAATAGAAGATGCCACATTCAAGACATGGTTGGAGGTCATGCTTTAACAAAAAAAACCAAACTAAAACCAAACCACAAAAACAAATCAAGACACCAAATACCACAACCCCAGAAACACACCCACAAACCAAGAAGAAACTAGGAACTGGTAAGGTAAAACTCACTTTTGCTAGAAGTTACGTTAACTAAAGAGCTGATGAACAATTAGAAATTAAAACAAATTTCAATGTCATTTAGTTCAAAAATTAAATGTCAGTAACCACAAGAACAAAGGTTCCTCCATTACATTCTGGAAAGGAGTAGCCTTTTGATGCTGCTGGTCACCCAAAAATTTCCAGAAGATATAAGAAAATTGATTCTTAAAAAAAAAACCTATCCTCCATTTTTTAGAGAAGAGACATTTGCAATGAAAAGAGCTTCTATAATTAAGAGCAGCTAATCAGTATGCTATAGAAAGTGGACAATTCCTACTCTGCCTTCAGCTGCATGCAAGCCAGACAATTATTAGACAGCCACACAGGGCAGGACCAAGAACAAACCTCAACCAAAGGAACTGCAGTCAGATGCTGTCAGTCAGGCTGGTTGCCTACCAGAGGCAGCCTCAAGACGAAGGTTTTTCTGAACCTGCTTGCAAAGATGGGGCACAAGGCAGTCACACTTTAATAAACTGACATCAGTCTCACTTACTCTGAACAACTGGATGAGCTTCCACTGTTCTAAACCTCTCCCTCATGACTGAAAAGTGGAAATCAGCAGATTCAGTTACATACTCACCAAGTATCATCACCATCATGACTCCTTTAATTGACATACAAATGGCTGCTGTCAGCAGTTATCCATGTTCAGATTCATATCCAACATACGGCACATAAAAGCAGAATACAACTTCAGTTAAAGTTGGCTAAACACCAACACAGCTTTCCTTACTGTTTAGAGTGGCACCTTTTTGCCATTCAACCTGCAGTTGTTTCTCCACAGAAAGCACTTCTAAGGCAGAAGAACAGAGTAGTAGCACAGAACTTCACTGCTGCAGTAAAGCTTTGATCTTCCTAGTTGATCACCTTTACTGTTCATCTCACACAAACCTGCTCAGTCAACCCCAAGACCAAAGGAGTGTCATGTAGTTTCTATTTATTTGAAAGCGGTACCAGAAAAAAACAAATCAAAATGCAACAGAACAAACAAACCACATACTCAACCAAGAGTTCAACATCCAGCACCTTTGTAGCAAAGTGCATTCCTCGTTGAAAATCTCTACAAATACTGCATATGTCTCTATTCTGGTCAACTTCATTAGAAAAAACTGACTGCCGAGCAATCCTGAACTGAAAGGCAAATACAAACAGACACCTTGTGTGGATACATCTTCCTTTTCCTATAGTAAGAAGAGAGATTTGAGAAGAATGTGAAGGCAACTAAGGAGCCTGAGAAGACAGAGAGAATACATAAGCATTCTTCTCAAAACAGATAGTGTTTTCCCTTGTGTAGTAAGTTTGTCCTTCCTAGCCGTAAGAAAGATTATTCAATCAAATTAATTCTTCTTGTAGCAGACAAGCCTCTTAATATTGCAAGGGCTTTGTGTCAATCTCATTAGGTTTTGTAAAAACTTGTACCATCATTCAGTCATTTCACTGAAATTGCAAAAAACCCACTGAAATCAAGAAGAATTTTAGGATGCTATTTATTATGTTTATAAAGTTAGCAAGATCTCTGCTACATCCTTCTAGTCCTAATAATTCCAACACCATAACCAGCAAGTACTAGGTACATCTGTATTTTCCAGGACACTGGACATGAACATGGATGAGATATCACTGCTGAAAGACCAATCTGACAAAGACTTTCCTACTTTCAGCCACACAGCTTAACAATAAACCTTTAGTAAACTTCTGTCAGCTTCCAAATAAGACTATTCAGTTATCATTTTTCATTCAGTAAAGGAATTTACTTACACAACAGAATTTCAGAGCCAAGAAGAGAGGGCACTTTCAGATACTAACTGAAGGTAGAACAGCAGAAACAGAACAAGTGTTTACTCTCTTAACTTGCTTGTATGCAAGCAAGTCGCAAGGCATGAGCAACTTGAAAGTCACTAGCCACACTGCAACTCAAACCAAAAACCTTGGTCTTTCCCAGCCTGGCAAGGTTAATATTTCCCAGCCAGTGATTTATCATCTATTTGAGTTCAGAACTGGCTATGTCTCACCAAGTTTAACTTCCCATGAGTGGGTAACATTCACAGAAACTTCACCTCAGTTTAGTCAATGGATCACTAGACAGCCTGCTGATAACAAAATGTTATCACTTCAATAGACAGGATACCAGTAGATAAGAAGCCAAGGTACTTTTTGCCCTCACTTGAGTCAAGACAACCTACCAAATAAAGTAAAAATTATGTGAAGAGGAAAGAAAAAAAGAAGTTGGAAGATCCATTTAACGAACACCAGAAAACACAGCTCTTCTTGGAGCTGGAGTATCATGCTTCCTGTCTCACAAGGGTAGGTCTATTTAGCAGTCTCATCTAACCTTCCCACCTTCATTCCCATATTTCAGTGTTTGTTATGTGACTGATGAGGCAGAACCTGACAGTTTTTAGTCACACATATCTCACACATATCAGGATGGATCAAACACAAAGACATAGTGAAACTCAAGCTGCAGTTAAAAATTAAGAGACAGTCTTGAATCAACTTAAGAAATAGACACAGTGGAGTCTACTTCCCAGTAAAGTAAAATATAGATAGCTAAGCGCAGGAGTGCATTGTGTTGTCCTGGACTTTACTAAGCAATTTCGTATAAAGATGCTTGATACTTACTGCTTCCAGTAAGTATTTAAAGCTACCTGGAAAAACCCTAACTATGGTTCACCATGCACTTAATATAGACCTATCCACACAAAAGCAAATTACAGCTTCTTTAGAGGGATATTTTGACAGTGTTCCAGAATGCTTACCGACTACAGTGTAATCAGCAACCCTAAGTCTCATTAAAGATACACTACCTTGCAACTGGTGATATTCATACTTTTCAGAGATGACGTCAAACTGGGGAACAGAACAGGTTTACCTCATATTAAAAACTATTTCCCTATAACAAATAAAGGCCAGCTTTGCCTATAACTAATAAAAAAAAGATGAAAGGGGCATTAAAATGAGCATCTTGGGTTTTAATCTTCCCCTGTCTTCCTCAAGTTAAATATCCTTTTGACTATACAACTGGTTACTCACTTGTAAAGAATGTGACAGCAGTTGCTGCATATTCAGCACCACAAGGTTCTATGTCATACTGAAAAGCAATTTAAGTGATTTTTCTTAACTGGTTCATTTCCTTTAAAAGAAGATCTTGCTGCAATAACAGCAATTCCAACAACCCTATTTTTGATAAAGTTGTTCTTACTTCAGAACTTCAAAGTCTCTGTATTTTCTGATCCATTAGCAGTACTAACTGCAGTAAGAGAAGAGACCTTTAGAAGTCAACATTATCTAGAATTAAAAGTGGCTGTAATACAGGATTAAAGAAATTACTTTTGTCCAGAGCACAGCTTGTTCTCTCTGTGCAAGACCAGCTTCCATCTCTTCTGGAAACCACTTTATTTATTTTCATTAACAGAAAAGCATTGTCTCAAGGTTGTGGCAACTTAACTTCATTACTAGTATAAAATTACCTAATTATTATCTGATTTATACATGTGTTCTAGAGAGTTCGTTCTTTCCACCAGAAAAAAAAGCTAGACAAATACCTACCACAGAAATAGAGTGCCACATTCAGACCAAGTGTCACATTAAATTACACTAAGCAGAATCAGATCTTGACTTAACCAGCCAGTAAGCTAAAGTGTTCGTTCTTCCTGGGCTACTTACAAGCAAACACAAAAAGAACACATTTTCATTTGAAGTTACAATAATTCTTACCAGGAAAAAAACCCCAGAAAAACCTGACAAGTAACACAAAAATTTCATTAACATAAAGTAATACTTAGCCTATTAATACCCCCTTAAATTTTGGTAATGTGTCAAGTATCTATGAAAGTCTATAGCTTTCCTTCTTCAGTCAAAACTCCCCCAATGGTATTTCTTCAGGCCTTGCAGGACAGCTGCAGGATCCAGGAGAGAGACAGCAAACAGACTGCACAGGTGCACTGAAAGCAGCGTGTTTCCCAGTCAGAAGTTGTAACATTTGACACACACTGACAGTTGTAGTTCCACCCCCCAGCACGCACACCCCCCATACAGCTTACTGACCTCATGGGGAATTTATAGCCTTTGAAAGCTCTAGCTGGCATGTAATAACAAGGACAGGATAAATGCACAGTTGTTACCAGATTTGTCACTCCTTCTACTCAAAGGGTCACTTTACCACAAACGTAAGTTTACAGTACTGTCAGTGCGTCTAGGCAACCGTTCATGCACAAACACTGCCGCCTCCTCCTCCTCCTCCTGAGTACTCGTGGCCAGTCAGAGCACTGGTTCCTCTACACCAAGCCCACACCACAGCAAGTATTTGGCTCTCGTGACTCACACTGTGCCTAAGGAAACCCTGCATCACCACATGACAGTCCAGTCCAAAGCACTGAACCTCCCTGTGCACGCTTCTTCCTTCCACCAGCACCCAGAGACATAGAACAGAAAAAAGCTAAACATGTTACGTGAGGCGTAGAGAACATCTTTTAAATTACGGAAGGAGAAGTACCAGAAAATTTTTCCAGGCTGCCAGGAAACTATTTATGTCATAGCTGATCTCTGCCTACTGCTGGTATCCTTATACATTTTCACTATAGCCCACAGTCATTATATTCTAGAAAGTTTTTATCAATTTGTGGAAGCTGTTGCAGAAGTCTTTGAAATTTCACATGGATTGTTTAATTATTTCTTCAGACCATGCAAATACTTACCAAAGGGTGAGTATTTTTTAACGTTAGAAAGATACCATTTAGGCAAAATTCTGCAACTATTAAAATCTAAGTTCAGTAGCTACCAGACCTCATCTACATAAACTGAAGAGACCAAGTGCTATGGTATGATCTACAAAGGCACAAACCACAAAACTAATATAGAGTTCAGCTTCTCAGCAGGGAGCTGCTTTATCTCCTCTACAGCAAAGACCAGAACTAAAACAAAGAAAATGGACCAGACACAAAACTTTCAGTCAAGAGCAAGAAGAGCATGTTTCAGAAACAACAGCAAAGGCAAGCTCTATATCCTTGGCTGCCATCACAAGATGTAACCTCAGCTTCCCCTTCTTGCACTCCATCTGTCCTCCTAACACCAGAGGACTTCCACAAACGTCAAACACAAAGCCACACGTTATAAAAAATAAAAAGAAACTAGGCCAAAATATTAACCACACTGGATGTCAGCTCTTTCAAGGATGTCAGGTGACTTCCTTTCTCTACTCCACTGGAAGGACACACACACACACACAGAAACACTGACAGGAATTCAAGGCAACTGTACAAATGCCATTGACCAAGACAAGCTGCTTTTTGTAGAGAAATTAGCTAACACAAGACCACAAAGTATGTCCCATGGTGCAACTCAAACTATTCAGAGAAAGTACATAAGCCACTTCTACTATGCAATCTCTAGTCCTTGTCCCCATGATCTCTTTTTTACTATTCCTTCAGTTGTGCCCATGCACAGCTACCTGTGATGACACACCTGTAAGCGAACATCTTGGCTGATTCAGCACAAAACACCCAATGCAAGGTACCATGAATACAGAGCTGTACAGTCCATCCAGTAACTACTTGCTTACTTTCCCTTTGAGACCTGAACATCCTCCTCTTCACTCACACACATTACTATTTAAAATTACAAGCACACTTTTTCACTGCTCCAGTGTACAAACTCACAACACGCACTAATTGAGAAAGCAGTTAGGATGAATCTTCCACGGTGGAACTCCAAACTGCAGAAGAGAATAAATACAGAGCATGATTTCCAGGAAGACCCTCCTACCTGGGACCTGATTTGTGATGCTGGCATGACCCTATACTTCTGTTTCCAGTTCACAAAAAAGAACAAAGCCAGGAAAATCTGCATTTAGTTTGCACTTCCACTCCAAACATATAACTTAATGAACTCAGTAGCTAAAAATCCCACTGCTCAAATAAGTAAAACAGACTTCTAAACAGCCTACCATAATTTTTTTTTACTTGGATCTTAAGACTCTTTTGGTGTCACTTGCTGAGAAATATGTTCACTATAAAGCTTAACTACACAACTTCAGCCATTCCTTCAACTTGGCGTGACTTGAAATTACATAGTTCACATTGAGCAGAAGATACAGCATCAAACCAAGTATGCCGTCTTCTAGAAGAGAATGGCCATGAGCTACCCCATACTTACCGGAGCTATAGCCATATATGGCTCTCTAATCCAAATTACATTAAAAGACAGACACTGAGCTGCTACTGACTGTCTCTTTCCCAAGGTTATGACTACACTTTGCTTAAGCTCAGTAGACCACACCTTAACAGAGCCAGCTACTTCAGTGATGTCAAGTAGGACTATACAGGCAGATATGTTTAACTGGATTTCCCAGAGCTGCACATGTTTTTCCTGCTAAAATTCTACATCTGGACACGGCACAGGTTTAAATATTCTCTAGCACCATGCTTAAACCAGAAAGTCTTACCTTAAAGTTCTTCTTCTGGTCCAAAACACACACTTAAATTTAGGTAGATTGCTTTGTCTTCAAAGTTTAGTTCCTAAGCTTTTCACACTTCCCTTGACAAGGAACATAATAATTAACATTTTAAGATTACATCTTTATCATCTATTAACAATAATACAATATTTAGATTAAAATGGCTCAAACACCACTGTTCTCCCTCAATGCAGTTAACAGCATTACTTTTCAAAATACTTTTCTTACTGGGAAGAGCCAAAAAAGCTGTACCTCATGAAGTATTCAGTTATGCTACAGTTTACTAAAAAAGTCAAAAAGCACTTAAGCTTCACATCCCATATTATACATGACTTTTCTCAAAGTCATTATTTTAAATTGTTTTTGTAACAAATTACTGTTTCCCCAAATTAAAGTGGGAGGGTTTTGCAAAAAAGGTGGAATACTTCAGTTTTTGCATGTTTCTTCAGCTCCTACCAGCCAGTTGCACTAGAAGAACCTTGAAGATCTGTTTAAGATGCCTCGTTCTGCTGGCTTTGGCTGAGGTAGAGTTAATTTCAGCGTTGA
>VWZW01007809.1:6333-16584 GCA_013397115.1 Edolisoma coerulescens | reverse complement strand
TGAATTAATTCCTTGTTTTGCCTTGCTTATGTGTACAGATTTTGCTTTCCCTGTTAAACTGCCTTTATCTCAACCCACTACTCAACCCACTCAACCCTTCTCTACCTTTCACCCTTCTGATTCTCTCCCCAATCCCACTGGTGGGGGAGAGAACAAGCAGCGGCATGGGCTGTTGGCTGGGCTTAAACCATGATACCCACCTAAAAAGAGGTGGATTTACCAAATCCACCACTGGTAATTCTACTTCTCCACCACATTTCCAGTGGCAAGCTCAGGTTTTGCCACAGGACCTTAGAGTAGTCATTTAACCATAAATTACTATGCATACTAAAGGGAAAAAAAAAAGAAAAAACTATTAAGTATTTTCCAGCCCTGGAAACTTAGTAAGTTTGCAGAAAAGGGAAAAAATACAAAAAATTAAAAAAATATGACACAGACATGAAGTTATTAAGTTTACCGAGCTGCCTCACTGGATTTGGTAACAACAGTCCTAAGGGAGAAAACCCAGATAAAACATCTTCATCCTAGTCCATTATTTCTTGGTGAAAATAAAAGCCAGTGTGATGTACTCTATAATCACTATAATCACACTTCACTCAACTAAAGCTAATAGGAACATTTTTTCTTTCCTCTGGCCACGCACTACTAGTTACAGACAAGTATTCCTACTCATCTACTCAACACTACACTTTTTAGAAGAAGCAGTACTGCCAAGAGGTGCCGGACACACAAATTACTATCTTCAGAAACAGATTTTCCACAAACCTCCTCTCTGTTTGGATGACAGGCTGTCCTCGTACACCCTCCAATAAGAGGATTTCTGGAGAACAAGAGTGTGTGTGAGGTTGACTCCTGGGGATGACAAGAAATCAAAGCAGGGCTGCACACCCAAACACTGGCTTGCAGTAGTTTATATACCACTCTATTGCAAAATGAATGCATAAGAGAAGTGGAATAAAAACATGATACACTCACTGCATCATAACAAAAAATACAATTGCTACTAAGATATTAGATTATCTTGCCTTAGTATGTGGTAACAGTAACAACTTCCTTACTCCAGAATAAGATGACAGGCCAGTCTTTACTTGCTTGATAAGAAAACTTTACCGTTAGTACTCGGTATTTGGGCATAAGTCCACAGGTCTGTGATATTTACTTACTGTTGACTTAGCAGAAACCTTTTTTTGGATCTGAGAAGGCTTAGAAAAGCAGAAGGAATTTTTAGGTCTCACACATAAATTCTCACATTTCTGACTATTTAAGCAGACATTTCACCAACCGTGGCACACAGGTCTTGGCCATGTCCAGGCTCTAATCAGAACACACATCAACAGCAGCGTGTATCCAACTCTCAGACCGCTTCTCAAGTCTTCAGCTGCACAGTTTTGTTCCCTTTTCAAAATGAGTGCAGTAATCCATCACTTCTGTTCCCTCTAATATAATACTGTTTCTATTAATCCAGAAGAAACAGCATGTGCTAAAATTACTACCCACCAGATGGATGTGCTGGGCTGTATTCCTGCAAGCCTGTCACCAGCAACTGTGATGTTATCTCCACCTCCTGTGCTGGTGTCACACAGAAAAGAAAGCCATACTAGTTTCAACAGCAAGGAAAGTTTCAATAAGTCCTTATGGTTAGGCAAGCTATAGGAGATTTACTTAAGACAGGAGGCATAAGATCAGACATGCCTACTACCTACTCCTATGTTGAGTCATCCTGGTCCACACTGCTAAGTAATGCATGGTCTGCCAAGAAGCAACTAAGTTCCTTTTCTCTTTCAACACACAAAGGGGCCCAACAAGAACCTTTATCCAAGCCAAGGCATCAACTTCTAGCAGTTTCAACAAGCTCATCAGGTCTAGAGGTTTTTCCAAGCATATTGGTGCCAATATGTCAACAAAAGAAGAACAAACATTTGCAGAACCGAATGTGTTTCCACAAAGTCATAAGTCTCACATAAATTGACTGGAACTACAAGAAGCAATCCATCTCCCTTTAAGCTTACATATGAAACAGAACTGTCTTTCCACATAGGTTGTGGAAGAAATAGAACTGTCTTTCTAGAGCTGTGGATGGCTCAACCCTGGTGGTGTTCAAGGCTGGGATGGACAAGGCCTTGAGCAACCTGCTCTAGTGGGAGGTGTCCCTGCCCTGGGAGGGGGAGTTGGGTCTAGATGATCTTTCATGTCCCTTCCAACCCCCTCACATTCTGTGATTCTACAGTGGCTGGCAAGCTTTTAGCTACAATTACTAAGACAACTGTACAATTCACAGCTGTAATGGCAGTAACTTCCACTGCTCCAAGAAAAGGCTATATTAAAAGATATTGGATGCTATCTCCCACACCAGAACAGCAGCAGTTCAATATACAAAGAATACTGAAAACCTTAAGAAAAAAAGATAACTCTTCCTTTTGGTTATATCGTTTTCCATTCACATACAAGTATCACCACCTCATACCCCTCCTCAAAACAAAACCAACAAACACCAAACCTCAGAAAAGAGAAGTAAAAACAAATTTACTTCCCTTTTCAAATTCGCTTCATAGATACATAGCTTTCCCAGTTTATGTCAGCTCTGCCTTCCTAGGAGGCACATGGTGCTTCCTACAGTGACCCCACCTTTTCCCATATCTTCTGCACCTTTTATCTCTTGCTCTGATAAGAAACAGCTCACAGGTTAATAACAGTGAATATTAAACAAGAAAATTTAATTGGAACACTACATACTCCTTTTTCCCCCCAGAAAATAAAGACTTCTTTTTTTTATCTACCCAGCTGTCAAATTTGGTCATAGTCAACCAAGGAACTCAAATGCGTGACTCTAGGAAGCCAAATAAGAAATGGAAAAACACAAAAAATAAAAGTAAGCCATCTCAGAACAACATAGGTAGTATAAAAGTGGAGTACGCATCCTTACTTTGAATAGTAGTCACAAGGAAAGACAGTACCTCTCAACCTGTACACCCATAAGTAAAGCAAAGTTTTATTTGAACTTAAGAACCTCAGAAATCTTGGAAGGAGAGACAGCAACCTAATTTTATTTAATAAAAAAGAAATTACTAGTCATGTTTAGTTTTCCATTTGTGCTGCTGAAATAGAACGGTCCTCATGTTAGATGCAGATGTGCTCTGACAGTAGGAAAGACCAACACAGAATCAGGAAAAACAGATGAGCCATGTGCCAAAGCACAACACTCTGGAAAAAGCAAACAAGAGGAGTACAAATTTACATTCTTCAGTTGAGCAAAGTCTACTTCTCAAAGAAACAAAACCATACAAGTCAGATGAGGATGTTTAAAAAAAAAAATTATCCCTCAAGAGAGGAAGCATCCCCACTACTGCTTCCCAAGTCCGTATTTCCAACACATTCTTCAGTTTTTAAGGTGAAAAAGGCACCACAGAAGCTTGCTTTCAGTTTCTCAAAGTCTCTGGGGAAATGCAGCTACCACTGTCTCTCACCACTGAGACTCTTCTTCCAGGCTGAAATTACCAAACAAAACTTGTGAAGATTCCTCAGCATAAACATGAGAGAGAAAATAGCCAGTGCTGCACAGTTCTATAATTTATTCAAAAGTGCATTATTATATTAAGCCACTGATGTAAAAAAGCATACCACTAGCACGTTCTTTCATCGTAAATGCAGCAGCTGCTGCAGCAGTGGATGAAGCCTTTGAGTACTTAAACCTTGAGTACTAACTGGTTTTTGAATTAAAGACGATGATGGTTTCATTTGAAATTAGCTCTGAAGATCAACGGTCCAGGCTGGTAAAGCCAGCCTATACAGCATTTATCCCTGCTTGGGCAGTTCAAAAGAGTACAACATGCATTGTAAGACCTTTATTACCTCTATTTTCCCTAATAGCTTAGTTTAGAGGTGAGGCACAGATCAGCTGAATTGGCCAAGCTGTCCTTAATAAAAGCCTGTCACGGCTCGTACCCACAACTAAGCCGGCAACTAAATACCATGCAGATGCTCTCTCACCCCACCACACTTCACATCCCCCACCCCATCCCTCTGGCAGGGCTGTGTTCCACCCCGGGGCAGTCAGTTCCAGGCGCACCTGACACCTCTCCAAGTGAAAGCGAACTGTGGCCTACACTCTGCTGCCAAAGGGATTGAGAAAAATGAGTTAGCAATATCAGTTGTGCACCACTTGGCTGCCGTTGACTCCACCTGTCATTGAAGTTCCAGCATGTCCAGTATGGCAGCACTCGGGGGCGGCATGACTTCAGTAGGCTACAAGAGTCTACTGTCAGCGTCCACTCTCCCTCAGACTTAACTGCCCATATGGCGCTATCAGAGGGTAAGCGGGTCCTGCTGATCACTCCTGGGCTCTGGAGTCAACCAGTCAGCTTCTGGGTGAGAATCACGGTGTCTCTGCTGGTGCTAGGACAGAGACCAAAAGCCCACCGGTACCCTTTTGGGCCCTTGAAATGTACTCTCCCGAGGTAGCCTGTGCCAAGGATGCACAGGGCCTCTAGGGCCATCACAGTAAGGTGCTTCTGCCACTCATTCCCAGTCAGGCTCACTTCCACCTCCAAGACAGGCAGCCATTGGGATGCCCTTGTCACTCCAGAAGTACAAATAGGTTCTGACTCTTTATAGCTTGACTGTGCACTGGTGTCTGCTAGAGCCTTAATCACCTGTGGGTCTGACATGCTAGGCCATCGGATCCACAGAGTCCAGTAAACATGGTTGTCCCTCTCCTCCACCTAGCTGGAGCAGAGCCCCTCCACTCCTGGTCACTAGACTGTCCACTTACTTCATATAAAGAAAACAGAATTAGAATTTCTTTCCACAGAATTAGGAATAAGACCTTCCACTCCGGTGAACTGCCCACTGGAGACGGGAGGAGCAACCTTCCTGACAAAAAAAACATTTGGGATTGTTTTTCCCTACAACTCAGGTACCAATGCCTCTAGGGTTAAAGACAGGTTTTCTATCCCACTTTCTCATGCCTGCTCTGTGATCCCTCAAATAAAAACACAGAGCAACCCACTGGGTCTACCCTCTACATCCTCTCTCTTGAGCAGAACACTTATTGTTAATAGCAGAGATATTGGGCCATACAGATGGAGAGCAGGATCTATCTTCTTTTTGTTCCTGGAACTTCTGGAACAGTTTTTCCCATTTTTCAAGCAGTTTTTCCACAGCTAAGTCCATAGGGACTCAGTACTGGCAGAGCCGGCAAGCCACTTTGGCCACCATCACTGCCTCTTTGTCTCCCCAGCTACCCAGCCTTGTCTCATTACCAGCAATAAATTGGCACACAATTGGTGGATGGTGCGCTCCACATAAATTACCACCACCATGGGTCATGCGCAGTGGATTTCACCTGGATCTGTGGGTAAGTGCACATTGTTTTGGTCATAATAAGTCATCTCTAGCATGGTTAATTCCCTCAGACACTGGACATGGCGGTCCACTTGCCTGGGTGACATATAACATCTCCCTTGAAGGGATACCTTTCCTTCACACTTGACAGGAGTCACCTCCAGAGGCTGATGACTTGTGTCCTTTTCCTAATTGCCTTGTTAATGTCCCCTTCTGTAGAAAGCAATCCCTACCCTAAAATTCCAGGCTACTAGCCCTGTTATTGCAGCACTAGAGCAGGCAGACAACAATGTGCTCATCTGGATGATGGCTAAAGTCTCTTCACATATCCCACAGCTCGCCCAGGGATAGGTATTGAACTGTTCTCTCTTTTCTGTCTTTTTCTTCTGCTCTTGGGATAGCCCTGCTTCACCCTACTTTACTATGAGCTGATTTCGGTGTCCATTTCTTCTTGTTTACACAAGTGACTGATATCTGTAAGGGTTGTTTCAGCTGCAATGCCTGCCACTGGACTTGGAGCCTGTCACCTTCTTGTCAGATTTAAAGACCTTCTCTTCCCTCTGAGGGTACTGAGCAGGACTTTATCCTCATGAAGTCATATTGGCTCTGACCGATATCTGCATTGTCCTTCAGGTGTCTTTCAATAATTCCCAGAATACTCTTCCCCACGCTTACCAGTCACTGAAGTAAGACTGAGAGGCCTGTCGTTTCCAGGATCACCTCTGCAGTCCCTTCTCCTGGGAAAATGCTAGCCAGATTGCAATCAACTGGGACCTCTCCAGATTCCCAAGATCATTTAAAAATCATTGAAAGAGATCTTAAAATGAATGACCTCAGCCAGCTCTTCTGAGTACAGTGGCTGAACCTCATCAGGCCCCACAGACTTCCAGGGATCCAGTTAGGAGTTTTTCATTCTCATAGCCATGGTCCTCCAGCTCAGGGTGCTGGGACATGCTTAGCCCATTTTCAGTGTTGACAAGAGAGGCACGGAAAGCATTAAACATCTCAGCCTTGTATACGTCCCTGTTTGTGAGGTGAACATCCTCATCCTGTAATGGGCCAATGTTATTTCTGCACTGCCTTTTGCTACTGACATAACAAAGAAAAAACCTTTTTTTTTTATTGTTCTGACAGTCCTGGCCATCTTTAACTCCAGCTGAGCTCTGGCCACACAAATTTTCTCCTTACAGTGGGTAGCAGCATCTCTGTATTCCTCCCACGTCACTAATACAATGAATGTTTTTAAAATTTTGTTCCAACATGTTCTAGTCAGATTTGTTATTACCTGAACTCATCATATCTATTGGGCACCAGAAAAAGACTGTCATGGTTTAACACCAGTCAGCAACCAAGTATCACACAGCCACTCATTTCCTCTCCCCTCTTGCCAGTGAGATGGGAATAAGATTGGAGGAAAAGGTAAAATCCGTGGGTTGAGATAAAGACAGTTTATTAATTGAAATAAAGTAAAATAAATAATAGTATAGAAAGGAGGAAAGAGAAAGGAATAAAACCCAAGAGAAAGAAGTGACGCACAATACAATTTCTCACCGCCTGCTGACTGATACCCAAGCAGTGTCCCAAGATGTCCCCAAGCAGTGACTGGTCTCTCCCGGACAACTCCCCCCAGTTTATATATTGGGCATGATGTTCAAGGGTATGGAATACACAGGTTCAGGCCACCTGTCCTGGCCATGCTCCCTCACAGCTTCTTGTGCACCCAGCTGCTGGCAGCGCATGAGACACTGAGAAAGTTCTTGGTTTAGGGTAAGCACTACTTAGCAACAACTAGAAATCACTGTTATTCAAAGGATTCTCACACTAAATCCAGAACACAGCACAGCACCAATTAACTCTATCCCAGCCAAAGTCAGGACAAAGTCCTAGAGTTAACCACAGCAAGGGCACCAAATCGCCTTCAGATCTGTGTATAATCTTTAGTCTGGCTCCCTTTGGCCAAACAAGGAATTCTTTTAGCATCTAGATGCTTCTTGATCATAAACCTTTCTGTGTAGCCACAACCCTCAGATGCACAAGGACCCTGGTTGGGTTTGTGAGTTAATTTTTTTTAATTGATAGGGAATCCCCAAGTAACCAATTAAGCTGGCTTTAAGACTTTGAAAAACCAGGGCAGCAAAGAGTGAACTTAAAGGGAAGAAGATCTGGCCCGCTATTTTAAGTAATCTTTAGACAGGTGGGGGGGATGGGAAGAGGGTGGATGGGGAGAAGAATTAAAGTTTTTCTCAAAGACTCTTCAGTGCCTGGGAATGCTACTTTGCCCTTAACGTTAAGTGTATCTGTTCTAGATTTCCAATCCATTCCAAAGGAATACCAGTATGAATTCTTCTAGGGGGTGAATTCAGTGTCATATAGCGGTTTAAGTGTTGATGGTATATCATGTTTGAGTTCACAACTGGCCACACCACAGGTGGACACTTTGATCACACAGCAATCAGGAAACTGCCTCCTACTACAGAATGACCACAAACACACTTCAACACCAGGGAAGCAACACTGCACTCAGGAAAATCCTGAGTTTAACAACCATTTCTTTTCCCAGATGGCATACCCATAACACTATCTCATTTATACAGCCTGTTAGGTCTCTGGTTCCTCTCGGTGAGTTTCTTTTCCTTTACACAAAAAACACCAATGGACTAATACACTTGCATTAGTTGGGTTAAAAAAAATCCCAAGATTTATTTACACTTCATACCATTTTCTCCCTGTTCCCACTGCAAAGCCACAGCTGCAGGACAACGAGACATAAATCAGGAAAAAAAAAAAAGATAAACATGGTATCTGACACTTCCTTGAGCTGCAAGAAGCATAAGGAAAAGCATAAATTTTATTCAGGGACAGACTACAGCAGGGGGCAGCTACCTGGTACCTTATGCTTGGACTTTAGAAGAAGGGTTCTTGCCGGTCTATGTCCTGTTAAGTAGGAAACAACTTCAAGGTTTAGCTTAACATACTCCTCTTCAAAGCGTCAGGGGTGAAGAAGTATTCACAAGTCCCTGCAAAGCAAAATTCTATGCTAAAAGCTATGTTCATATAGTACTAAGCATGTACACTTAAGTCAGGAAGCAGAGCTCCCATCTGCTATGTTCTACGTAAATCGTATTATTTACATGCATGTAGCTCTTAAAAACAAGGCTTACAGTAGTGTTCTGCTACCTCTGTTTCTCAGCATCATAGCCACTGCAAATACCAAAAAAAAGCTAAGACACTTAAAAACAATTACCACATGCATGAAATCACAACAAGCTTATCAGTACAGAGACTACAGTGAACCTGTAGGCAAAGACAGTCTACAGTGGTCTAGACAACTTCTGTTACAAAAGCAGTGACCATCCCCAAGATCAAGACAACCATCTGCCTTCTCCTCCTAAATTCTGGAATCTGACCAGGAAAAGTCAGACTACTTTCTCCATTACCACAACAGGTCTGTTTCAGACTCCAAAGAATCAAGCACTAAGCAAATCAAGCACACGCAAAGAACATGAGGTCTTTTAGGCTTACACTGAAAAAACTTTATACTTTTTGCAAAGTATTGCTCAAATAACGCCTCTTTCATGTGCTTTCATGCCTACCTTTCCATTTTTTTTTCATGGCAGCTTCTTTTCCTCTAAAAAGCATTAACACTTAACACCAAACTCAATGAAGTATATTCTTTCCTACTGTTCACACAGAACAGCTGGGCTACAACAAAGTTGCTGAATACCTATTTTAACAACTCTGAATTCCAACTATTTGTTCACTGAGAGCTGCAAGAGCTAGTTAGTAACTTTTTTCTCCCTACTCTGGAAAAAAAATCTCAGCTTCACAAAGATGACTCTATGATTTTGCAGAGATTCACTCTAGTACACAATGAGATTCAAGCATTTCACATCCTCCTAACTGCTGCCTCATATAACCTTTGGAAGTAGAAACTTTCACAGCATGCTCTGAAATACAGGCAAACATATATTCCCATCTTCTAACCAAGAACAATAACAAGCTAGTTCCGCTGAACTACACAGCACAGCCAGTCCTACGTAGACATTAGTCACTTGCCCTGTTGTACAGAACACTGCCACACCTCAGACACTGGGCACTGAATAAAACCCAGACTATTACGTACTCATTCAGAAATTGTCTTTACCAAAATTTGGGCAGCTGAAGAAGCTGCTAGATGCACGCAACACAAAAATCGTTCATTCTAGACCGTGCAGTCAGAAATCAAGTCAGTATTCCCACACGCGCATGCCAGGACTGTGATCTACTGTGTTTAAAAAGCACGCTACAGTTAAAACTGCCTCAGTTTGGCAGTACCGTTCTCGAAAGCTCATCCAGGACAATCCTTTACAACCACCACTTTCCCAGAGGTGCTGTCAAGGAACCCTGCTACTGTGTTCTCCTAGACTGACAAGACAACAAAGAAAATCTTCAAGTCCAAGCGATCGTTTTAAGGGATTTCTGTCTGGGCTGTTTGAAGGACCCTTTATAAAACAAGGGCGAAATTATAAACGCACCTTACATCAGCAACAGCTCTGACGGACTGCATTTCCCAGACAGAGAAACTACCCGTGGAAGACCCCAGGAGCACGGGGCCCTCTCGGACACCCCGACAGCGAGGCCTCGGCCCGTGCAGAGCCGGGGGTCGCCGCTGCCCGCACACCTGTCCCTCGCCCCCGAGCGCGGGGTCGCGCCCGCCCGCCCGTCGCCGGCAGGGACGCACACCTGGGCGGCGGCGCGGCACGCTGTCACGGAGAGCCCGGGAGCTGGGGTTAACGAAAAATTTTAAAAAAAGAAAAAGGGAAAATTTAAAAGAAAAAAAAAAAAGCAAAGGAAGGGTCGTAGGATGCGGGAAGGGGCTGCCCACGGCCCCGCTGCCGGGACAACTTTCCCCAACTCCAAGACGGCGACTCG
>VWZW01007808.1:30515-51347 GCA_013397115.1 Edolisoma coerulescens | reverse complement strand
GCTCGGGGCTTGGAGGTGCCAGGGGCCTTCCTGAGGCTGGAGGGGCCTGGAGGAGGGGAGTAATGGGATTCTCAGCAGGACACTGGGGCTTGGGGGTGTCGCCAGGGCTGGGGGGAATTGGGGTACAGAGATAATGGGTCTGTCACCAGGCTTGCATCACAAGGTTGACACTGGGGCTGGGGAGATTCAGGACATGCAGACAGTGGGGTGCTAATGGGGCAGGGGACCTCGGGGCATACAGGGGGCAATGGGGGGGCGTCCAGGCTGGGGTTCTGTCCCCCCGATGATCCTGGTGCCGGCAGCCTGGCAGCGTCCCTACCTGAACATCTTCAAGCACTTCCGTGTGGAGGAGTGGAAGCGCTCTGCCAAGGAGGGAGATGTGGCCACCCTCACGGTAACGGGGGCACCGGCACCATGGGGCGGGGGGCAGTGGCCAAGGGTGGGCAGTGCTGACCCACACCCCATCTTTCCCTGGTTTCCAAAGGACACGAGGCTGAAGGGAACAGTCTACCGGATCCGAGGCTCCAACCCAGCCAGCAGCTACCTGCAGCTGCCACGGGCAGGGACACAGTCGCTGGGCCTGACCGGGCGCTACCTCTACCTGCTCTTCAAACCCCTGCCCCGCAAGCACTTCCTTGTGCACCTGGATGTCACCACCGAGGTCCGTGACACAGGGTGGTCTCTTAAACTGCCATCGTGGCTGATGGAAGAACTGGGGATGGCCCTGGTGGGCTTGAGGGCTGCAGGACTTGGCTGCTCTTTGCTGCTGGGGGGTCACCCCAGGCTGGAGATGGTTTCTATCCTGGTGGCATCTCCACTGGGGACAGGGGACGCGGAGGGGACAGGAGACAGGGCCACACGCCTTCTCCTCTGCAGCACTTCCCTGCCGAAGCCACCAGGGTGACTAAAGCTCCGTGTGTGTGTCTCTTCCCAGGATAACCAGGTGGTTCGCATCTCCTTCTCCAACTTCTTCAAGGAATTCAAATCCACGGCCACCTGGCTGCAGTTCCCCTTCGTCTGTGGAGCAGCCAACGAGGGCACGGCCCGGCGGGGTGAGGAGCTGCGTGCTGGGGCTGGGCTGGCACATCAGCACCAAAATAAACTGTTAGAAAGCAAATTGAGTTCTCGAGTTGACTCGATGCGTTTGAAGAGGAGATGTGGCTGCCCCATCCCTGGCAGTGTCCAAGGCCAGGCTGGGTGGGGCTTGGAGCAACCTGGGATAGTGGAAGGTGTCCCTGCCCATGGCAGGAGGATGGAGTGAGGTGGGTTTTAAGGTTGTCCCTCCCAACCTAAACCATTCCAGGATTTTATGATAACAGTGGTGGGCCTGAGCAGGAGCCCCTCTTCAGCCAGGTCAGAGCTGTAGCTCCTGGCTGGGCTGTCCCCTATCCCTGTTCTCCCAAAGAGTGGGGTGCAGTGTCAGGCCAGGCATGAGCCCATGGAGATGGTGGGATCCCTGTCTGTCCTTCCCCACCCCTGAGCCTACAAGACATATTCTCCCATTTCCCACTTGGCACAGGCCTGGTGGGAATCTTGCCTGGTAAATCCTTTGTACTGAACCCTGTGAATCTTGTGTCTCCCAGCCAGCAAGGTCCATGTCTGTAGCCTCTTTCCCACCATCTCTTTTCCCACCTGTCCTCCCCAGGTGCCACCAGAGCAGCCCCGGCTGACGTGCGCTGGACGTGCCTGGTGCTGGACCTGCCCTCCATCCTGGCACTGTACCTGAACCGCAGGTACAGCCACCTCAGGGGGGTCAAACTCTGCTCCAACCTGCTCGTGAAAAACCTCTGCACCAGCGACCTGCTCTTTGAGCCAGGTGAGGAGCCCAGAGCTCGGGGTGGCCTCTGCTTTCTCTTGAGACTCCAGCCCAGCCTTGGGGGAGCCCATGGGGATTCAAAGCTGAGTTTGCAGCCCTGGCAGAGCACTGGGCTGCTGGTGCTCTATGATAGGAACAGAATGGGCAAAATACTTGTACAATGTTAAGTTTCCACACGGGCAGGGACACCTTCCACTAGCCCAGGCTGCTCCAAGCCCTGTCCAGTCTGGTCTTGGACTCTTCCAGGGATCCAGGGGCAGTCCCAGCTTCTCTGGGCACCCTGTGCCAGGGCCTCCCCACCCTCCCAGGGAGCAATTCCTTCCTAATATCCCATCTATCCCTACCCTCTGGTAGTTTGAAGCCATTCCCTGTGTCCTGTCCCTCCAGGCCCTTGTCCAAAATCCCTCCCCACCTTTCTTGGAGCCCCTTTAGGGACTGGAAGGAAATCTGGAATGGGAATCTGAAATCTGGGAGTCTGGAAAGGAAATCTGAATCTGGGAAATCAGTCTCCCAAACTGTGGAGGAAAGTATCCTCTCATTTTCCAGCTGTAAAAGTGAATGAAAAGAGCAAAATTAAATATCTTTCTAAGGTTAGAAATTTTTTTCAGGGGTAAAAATGAAAGATGTCCTCAAGCCTCACTTCTGCAAGACTTGTGCTTTTATCTGCTGCAAGAGCCTGTGCTTTTTTGTGTCAAAAGTCTTCCAACCTGCTTTTTTTACCCACCTGCTCAGTGTGGCAGAAGTACTTTGGTCAAACCCTTTGTTTCCTGTCTTTCCTTTTTCGTGCTGGAATTCTGTCTGAACTGCCTGGCCTGCTGGGAAGCATCAGTGAGAAAGAAGTTACAGGGGCTGCTTTGAAATTCCTGAAACTTATTTTATCTTTCCTGAAACCTTTCCTGTTTCACTTTCCTAAATTTAAAAATACACGGCGGAAATAAGAAAATGGGCAATGAGCCTTAAGAGAAATCATGTGAAACTGCTGAATCAGTGAAGAGAAATTACCTGAATCTTGAGCCTGGGGGTTTATAACTGAAATCCAAGGGTTTATGCTCTGGGCTCTTCCTTGGAGGTTGAGAGTTACAGGAATACACCTGTGCACGGTGTGTTTGCTGCAAACCTCAGGCTTGTGATCCTTGTTTCTCAGGCGGGAAGTGGTTTGTGGCCGTATCCCACAGGGAATGTGATTTCAGGCAGCTCCCTGGGCCTGCAGAGCTCACTGTGTGTGTGTCCCTGTGCTGCCAGGTGTGACATTCTCTGAGGCCCGCCTCGGTGACCTGTCCAGCCGCAGGGTCGCTCCCATGCCCCGGGAATTGGCCTTCCCTGTGCCCAAGGGGGAGAAGTGGCACGACCTCTATGACTACATCAGGTACGGCTGCTCCGCATCCCACCGCGGCTCTGAGGGCTCCCCACGCCCCCGGGGAAAGGCAGGATGGGTAGTGCCACTTAAGGAATGACAGTTCCAGCTGAACCTGGGGCTCGAGGGGGCATTTTGGTCCCCCCACCTCCAGCATTTAGGTGTTGTTAACAAATACACCCTTAGTGTCATCTGCCTTTGGTACCCCTGTATTTGGGGGACCGTGGAGCAAAAGGGGGGGATCTTACCGGAGACAGTGAAGAGGCCTCTGTGCCAGGCTGAGGTACCAAGTGATGTTCCCAGGTGCCACTACAATATCCCAGTTACACGGTGCCTTCCTCTGGTTCTGCTCAGGTTCCCATCTGAGGGGTCTAAGGTGCCGCACAACTGCATCCGGAAGAGCTTCCCAAGTCCTGTGGCAGGTGGGAGTGCCAGGGACAACAGCCAAGGCTGTGCCACCCCGGGTGGGTGCCCTGGGTTTCCAAAAGAGCTCGACCTGCTCCTTGTGTTGCCCAGGTGACCAGGTCCTGGAGGAGCCCGACCACCCGCTGACCCAGCCGGTGACACTCTCCAGAGCAGTCTGTGACCGCCTGTCCCTCGTCCATCACATAACCAGTCCCAAAGCTGTAAGTGCACCGTGGAGGAGGCTGCAGCTCCTTCCTTCCTGCTTCCCATCGAGCTTTTCCCTGCATCTGTGTCTTAATTTAAGATGTAGAAGCTGCTTGTTGTCACTGGCAGCTGCTCCGGGCACGGTCTGGTGACCAGGGACAGGACCCAGGGAACAGCTGGAGCTGTGCCAGGGCAGGATCCGGCTGGATATCAGGGAAAGGTTCTTCCCCCAGAGGGTGGCTGAGCGCTAAACAGGCTCCCCAGGGCAGTGGTCCAAAACCTGCCAGAGCTCCAGGAGCATTTGGACAAGGCTCTGGTTTGCTGTCTGGAGGAGATGAACTGTGCACAGACAATACTGGGAGCATAAGGAGAGCAGCTGGTTCACAGCCTGGCTGAGCCAGGTACCCACAGGGCTGCTCTTGCTCCACATTTTTTCCTCCTCGTTTGTGTTGCTGTGAAGAGCCCTCAGGACAGATGTGGGCGTCTCCCTGTCTCTGCCCCTGCGCGTGTGGAGGGCACTGGGAGGAGAACTGAGCTCTGTCTGAGGCTTTCCTCATTCTCAGGTGCCACATCGGTGTCCTGTAATCACGGAAGGCATCCCTGAAGTTCACCTGGCAGTCCCAGGGCCTCTGAGAGCTGTGCCTGCTGGAGACCCCGTGCTGGAGGAGAAGCAGAGGCTGCACAGTGCAGGGGACATGGGGCAGCCACTGCCACTCAGCGATGGTGGCATCCATGTCTATGCTCATCAGAGGCGGGGACAGACAACCCGAGCAGTCCCTGGCTCAGAGGAGGTGTGTGAAGTTCTGGAGGGTCACAAGGTAGCTTTGGGATATTTATTTCTAATGAAGTGAGAGAGGGAACACAAGGTTCACGCTGGAGTTTCAGTCAAACTTAGGGAGTCCAAAAGATGCCTCTTTCTGACCAGCAGCTCTTCCCACCAGCCCCCTACTTGCCTTGAAAGAGGGACCCTGTGTTCAGGTGTGCTGACGTTAAGCCACAGGTTTGCCCAGGTGTGTACAGGAAGGACTCTGGCCCTTATGCCCTCCCACAGGTGAGCCCTGGCCTGCAGGACGGCCCTTGGGAGTGTCCAAGGCCAGGTTGGACAGAGCTTGGAGCAACCTGGGTTAGTGGAAGGTGTCCCTGTCTGTGGCAGGGGGGTGGAAGTGGATGGACTTTAGGGTCCCTTCCAACCCAAACCAGTCTGGGATTCCCAAAGTGGCCCCAGGTCTCTGGGCATCACTGGGGATGGATGGGAGAGCTGCTTAACCCAGAAACCCCAGCTCCTCCTGCCTGCCAGGTTTGACTCTGCCAGGTTAAATGCTTTAAAGTTGTCCCCTCTGACAGGAGAAACCCAAAGCTGCCTCTGTGCTTTAGAGAGAGCCAAGCACTGGGGCTGGAGGACCCCAGCCTGGCTCTAAGCATCATGGTGCTGTCTGGTTTTCTTTTCCAGGGGCTTGTACCAGATCCCATCCTGAAGCTGAGAACAATTATTGGCTTTGGAGGCTGCAGCACCAAATGGGTCAGTGGCTTGGATGATTTAGGGAGTTGATGTGTCATTGTGTGACCAGGATATGGATGTTTTGGAGGTGTGGAATGCAGTTGAGCGTGGCACTGCTTGATGTGGAAGATGATCCCAAAGTGGATGGGCCTGAGCATCTGTGCACAACTGCTCTGCTGTTAGGATGGTGAATTCAAAATTATGGGGCCCTTTAGATAGAACCATAGGATGGAAAAGCCCTCTAAGGTCATCAATTCCAACTGTTTTCCCAGGATTCCCAGGCCCACCACTGACCCGTGTCCCCAAGTGCCACACCCACATGGCTTTTAAATCTCCCCAAGGATGGGGACTCCACCACTGCCCTGGGCAGCTGTGCCAGTGCCTGACCACCCTTTCAGTGAAGGAATTTTCCCAATATCCAACCTAAACCTCCCTTGGCAAAACTTGAGGCTGTTCCCTCTCATCCTGTCCCTGTTCCCTGGGAGCAGAGCCTGACCGTCACCTGGCTGCCCCCTCCTGTCAGGGATTTGTGGAGACCCAGAAGGTCGAGGCTGAGCCCCCTCAGCTGCTTCTCATCAGACTTGTGCTCCATACCCTTCTCTAAATTTCACATCTTTTTAACACATTAAAACTGGTGCTGCTTTGTTGGAGGCTGGAAAGGACGGGCTGTGTTTTGGATTGTTTCCATGGCACAATGGGCCTCGCTTATGGTCTGTGTTAGGGTAAAGGAAGGGTTGGTTTGGTTCAGTCAGTTCAAGGCTCTGCCAGCAATGTCGTTTTCCTTGGATCTGCTGTTCAATAGTAGGGAAGGGACCTTACAGCCCATCCACTTCCACCCCTGCCATGGGCTGGGCCACCTCCCACTAGCCCAGGTTGTTCCACACCCTGTCCAACCTGACCTTGAACACTTCCAGGGCTGGGGAATACCTCTGTGCCTGGGCTGTGGGGTGGTTCTGGAGCCATGTCCCCCTGTCTCGGTGCTGCAGGCGCTGTGGACGCGGGACAGCACGGCCGTGGTGTACCCCTGCCACGCCGTCATCATCGCCCTGCTCCTCAAGACTGGCGAGCAGAGGTTCTTCCTTGGCCACACAGACAAGGTGAGTGTCACCCTTGCAAGCCCTGGTGGCAGCCCTGTCCTTGCAGCCTGGTGCCAGCTCTGCTGGGATCCTCTGTCCCGGTGCTTCCCGCAGGTGTCGGTGCTGGCATTCAGCGGGAGCAGCACCTTGCTGGCCTCGGCACAGGCCGGGCCCCGCAGCGTGGGGCGCCTCTGGGACTTCCCCACGGGAACCTGCCTCTGCCTCTTCAAAACCTACCTGCAGTCCCTCGTGTCCCTCAGGTGGGTGTCAGTGGGGGCAGGGGTGTGTTCAGCATTGCGACACGGCAGCTTTTCCGTGCTATTCCCGCATGGTAAACCAGGGATGGATTGCACCTGCCTGTGTTTGTCACCGAGACCTGCTGGCAGCTGGCCTGGATATGCTGTCAGCTCTCTCCTGAGCTTATCCCTTCAGGTCTTGCTGTCTCCCTGTCCCCACAACTTGTCCCGTTTTATGCCTCGTGGGGATGAACTCGGGGTACAAGGAGCTGTTTTTCACCAGGTCTCTCCTTGCAGCTTTTCCCACAGTGGAGCTGTTCTGTGCGGTGTCGGGAAGGACGGGCACAACAAAACGGTGAGAGCTGACCCTGGGACTGGGAGCTTTCCCAGAGAGAGCTGTTCTCCCAGATTCTGTAGTTACTTTCCAGGCAAACGTCTGCTCTGGGCTTTCCTAGACGTGTTCTTGGGGGACGTCCCTTTCTCGTTAGCTGCCTAGAGAATACTTTGCTTGATGCTTGTGGGTGTTCCTCGGCTTCAAGCGAACAAATCCTTTCGGAAGCGGCTGCAGAGACCTGCTGGGGTTGTGCTTTGGGGTTGTTCTATCCCTGGAGTGGTCCCAGCTAGGACCCAGGCAGGGTGATGGGATTATATCTTTATTTTAATAGCATTTAGGGCAAGATGTGAGGTGAAATCTTCCAGCTCCAGGCGTCACTGTGGGAAGGGATGCCGGGCACTGGAGCTGCCGCCCACCTTTGTAGCTGGGGATGACGCAGATCCCACGTGTAGCAGTCAAAAATAAACTTGTTCCATGGGACTGGGGGTTTGGTTTTGTCAGTGGAACTGTTTTTCATCCACTGTTTTCATCCTTTAGTGACGACCATCAGCAATTAGCTGTGCCATCACTAAGTGAAGGAAAAACCACACAGTGCTCCGTGCTTTTCCCAGCATGTGGCAGCGTTCTGTGATCCCTGTGGGAGCTGGGGAGGTGGGATCAGTGGGGTAAAAGCATGGTGGGAGAATGGAGGTGTTGGGGGAGCACCTCTCCCAGGGTGATGCCGCAGCCCATCCCAGCCTCTGAGGTGATTCTGGGTTTGGTTTTAACACTGTTCTGGCATGCAGAGCATCCTCCTGCATTTCCTCAGGCATCTGGCCCTGTGCTTTAGGCAGAGGATTTGAGTCTTGCCCCTGGTGATGGGCACTGAGGGCACACAGACCTGTGCTGGAGCAGTGGACATGTGCTGCCTCCCGCTCCCCTCAGCCCTGGGACAGCTCCACTATCCCAGCAGGCGGAGTTCCCACTGCTCTGTGGATTTTCTTTCCAAGTCTGAGTCCTGTTGCCAGGCAGCTCTGGGATTTAGAACCTCTAATTATGGATTGCAGACAAGGATATTGCCATGAAGCTTTGCAAAGCTGTTGGACTGTCCTAAACCCTCTGTGCAATGGGTTTTATTTCCCTGCTCCAGCTCTGTTATCAGTACTTTATGCCCAGCTCTGGAGCAGCTGCTGGATGAAAAGCTCTTCTGCTGCCAAGGTTCTAAGCAGCTCTCCCATCATATTTTCTTGCTTCAGATGGTAGTGGTGTGGAACACTGCTCAGGTGACCCGTGGTGGAGGCGTGGCTGTGCTGGCCAAAGCACATACAGATGTGGACATCCAGGCCATGAAGATTGCTTTCTTTGATGATACCAGGTAGTGTGCCAAGAAAAGAAATCAAAGGTATTGATTCTTAGATATAGGGAGGTAATTGTTCCCTATGAGGGTGGGGAGGGCCTGGCACAGGGTGCCCAGAGAAGCTGTGGCTGCCCCATATCTGGAAGTCTCCAAGGCCAGGTTGGACGGGGCTTGGAGTAGCCTGGGATAGTGGGAGGTGTCCCTGCCCATGGCACAGGGTGGAACTGGATGGGCTTTAAGGTCCCTTCACCCCAAACCACTTTTATTCCATAACTCTGGCATGGCTGGAGGGAATTGTGGTGCTGGCAGCCATCTGGTTGCCGTTCCCATTCTCAGTCCTCGCTGTCAGTGGCCCTTCCTTGGGATGCTGCCCTTCCCCTAGGGGCCTGGGGAGCCCTGCCCTGGTGCTCAGGCCGTGTCTCCCGGGACAGGATGGCGTCGTGTGGCTGGGACAACATCAGGCTGTGGCGCGTGCGGAGCGGAGCCCTGCGCTCGTGTCCCGTCAACCTGGGCGAGTACCACTCCCTGGACTTCACCGACCTGGCCTTCGAGGAGAGGCCTGGGCCTGAGCAGGAGCCAGAGGACCGTGCGCTGTAAGGGACTGTCACTGTCTGTCACTGTCACCTGGCCTGGGCAGCCTGGCAGGAGGGAGCTCTGCAGCTCTCCCTGCTTGGCATTCGCCTTCCCCCTCGACCACGGCACTTTGCTGGGGTTCTCCCTCAAAATACAGCTGCCTTCTGGAGCTGGGAGAGCCTCTCCCCACTCAGCACGTGGCACCCCCCAAGACGGATTTGGCTGCTTGCAGAACAGCCTCTTTCCTCTTGCCATGCTGCTGTTCTGCCATATTTAGTGACTCTCTCCCCACCTGAACTTTCTGTTGGATTCCTGGGGCAGCGGGAGGAGCCTGGTACACATCCTCTTGCATGCAGACACACACTTTGTTGTTTTATTTTAATCATCAAAGGCAGGCCTTTGTTGCCACCATATATAGTCCCACAAAGGCAGAGCTGTCAGCCAGCCTGTGGCAGAGGGAGGCTCCTTTCTGGAGTTTATGGCAAGCTTTTAGCTCTTTTGCTAATTTCTGTTCTAAAGGGTCAGGAAACCAAATTGGAAACTCTGACTTCCTTGGATATGTGTGGGGTAGCACATGGAACACTTGGACACCTTGTTGACCTCTTATATTACTGTGAGCCGGGATTGCTTTACACAAACCAGTTGAACAGGTAAACCAGGCTGAGTTTTCACTAAAAGCAAGTCTCCCTCCTGTTGTTTTTTTTTTTTTTCTACAGCTTTGTGTGCAGCAGGAGTGGCCACGTGCTGGAGGTGGACTACAAGAATGTCTGTGTGCGGAGTGCACGGCGCCTGCTGCCTGCACAGCCCCGGGCGGACGGGCAGGAGCAGGCAGGGAGCAGCTCAGGTGGGAGCAGGAGCAGGCAGGGAATGGCTCGGGTGAGAGCAGGAGCAGGCAGGGAGGAGCTCAGGTGGGAGCAGGAGCAGGCAGAGAACAGCTCAGGTGGGAGAGGGAGCAGCTCAGGTGGGAGCAGGAGCAGGCAGGGAACGGCTCAGGTGGGAGGGACGGGGAAAACCAACCAGGGACCACCTCCACCACCATCAGGGTCAGAAATCAGCTCTCTGCTCAAACCAACCAGCTCTTTACCTACTGCTGAAGGATTATTTTGGGGTTGATTAGATCATTGCTATTTGCCTCTTAAGGACTGCAAATAATCTTCCTTAGTACAGCAAAGTATCATTTTAAGAAAGATTTTAGCATTTTAAATGCTGATTGCACTTTCAGAGAAACACTACTTTTAGAAACATGGAACAAGGTCTTAATTTGCTGATGGAGAGATGGAAAAAGAACTAAGACCAAGGAAAAAGATGAATTTGGGGATTTTTTCATTATTCAGCTGGTGCAGGGCGTTTGGGGAATCTTTGTTGCTGTGCATTAAGTAGACCAACTTTCAGCTCTTCCATTAACTTGAACAGTGGGAAGAATTCACTTTCAAGTGTGATTGCTCTGATATCTTAAAACTTAGTGCATAGTTTGCTTTGGCAAATTGAGCTAATTAATCTATAACGTGGCCTTTGAGAGGTGTGTAACTGCAGTTCTCACTTCACAGGCCAGAAAGGGCCCAATGGGAGATGAAACGAAATCTTTGGTGCTTCCTGGCTCTGACTTAGGGCCTTTATACCTGCATTTAGGTTGGATATTGGGGGAAATTCCTTCACTGAAAGGGTGATAAGGCATTGAAACAAGCTCCCCATTCTGTCCCTGGAAATATTCAGAAAACCTGTGGATGTGGCACTTGGGGACATGGGTTGGTGGTGGGGTAATGGTTGGACTCAATGAGGTTTTCCAACCTAAATGATTCTGTGAATCAAAAACTGCCAGTTTGTGGATCTGTATCTCCCTTCTGCAGAGAGGATTTGGGACATGGAAAAGAAAGGGTTTGTACCTCAGGCAGTTAATCTGGGATATCCTTTGCTACAGCATCCTGTTTGAGGCAAAAATATAGCAGGGGTAGGAATTTTCTCTGCATGGCAAGAGTTTCACAGTGGTAAAGAGGAGTTTTGAGCCCTGAGGAGGACTGGCTGAGACCCTTCAGCTTGTTCTGTCAGTGACTGTGGGATTCCTGCCTCCTCCTCAGGCTCCAGCTGCATGTGGGTGGACTACCAGCCTCAGCTTTGGGATGGGCCCCCTCTCAGGTTGAGTGTTCTTGTTCCATCTGTATAAGGAGGTGTTGTTTCTTGGGTTTCCAGGCCCTGGGATCGCTATAAACAGTATCAGCATGTCCCTGACCTTCTGTGCCACGGGATCAGAGGATGGCTACGTGAGGCTGTGGCCACTGGACTTCTCAGCTGCTGTCATAGAGGCAGGTGGGTAGAGGTGGGAGTGGTGCTTCCGAGCTTCACATCTGCTGCTGCAGATCCAGAGCTCCGTTGCCACAGCTCCCACAGCAATCCTCATGAGTGAGGGCATGTGTTATGTGTGCTGTCTCCAGGGCTGACTGTCTTGGAAGTCTTCAGTGGCAATTATTCATGTTTATTCTTGTAACTCATAGGAGAAAGGCAGGATCTCCTGGGAGAGAACAGACTTTCCACCTTGATTTCTGTGCCCTTGTAGCCACGGCTCATCTGTCTGTGAAAAATTAGGGGAGAAGTCGAGCAGTTCTTGATTGTTTTGATTGTTTTTGAAACAATCACCATTACAGCAGAGCCCAGGGACGTAAGGAAGGGCAGAGACTAATCCCTCTAATCTGTCACTAAACTCACACCTGCAAGTGTTCAGTCTGCATGTCGTGGGCTGCTCATTCCTGTGGGCTTTGCTTTCCTAAATGTGGATCTGTGGCTGTATTCCAGCTGCTCCTTTCCCCGAGGATTTCTTGACTCCTGTGTCTTCCCCCAGAGCATGAGGCTCCAGTGAGTTCTGTCTGCATCAGCCCAGACAGCCACAAAGTCCTGTCCACGACAGCTACTGGGAATCTGGGCTACCTGGATATCCAGGCCCGGGACTACAACACGCTGATGCGCTCTCACAAGGACTCTGTGCTGGGATTCTCGGTGGAGGGGAGGTGGAAGCTGATAGCAACAGTGTCCCAGGACAACACCATCCGAGTGTGGGACCTCACCTCCATGCAGCAGGTGGGTGAGACAAGAGGCAGGAGGTGTTTAATGTTTATTAAGAGTCTCCCTGGTCTCTGTTTGGTCCAATTATCAAAGCCCCACAGTTCAAGAGCCCCTGAAGCATGAGGGGTACCATGGGCAAGAGACCCTTTGGAAGTACCGAGTTCTGAGGTGTCGTTAGACAAAACTGTTTTCTTTTCCTCCATCTTTTGAATATTGCTTTTTAGCACAAACCATAACACCCAAGGGCTTTACCTAAATGCCCAAAGACCCAGGACTTCACTGGGCTTTGGATCCATGCAGGCAGGAGGAGCGACATGCTCATGGTGGAGATGTGAGGCTGACCAGTTGTTGGGTCCAGCTGCAGCTCCAGTTCTCTCCAGCTTCATGCCCATGGTGTCTCTTCCCTGCAGCTCTATGACTTTTCAGCTGCAGAGGAAACTCCGTGTACCGTGGCCTTCCACCCAGCCTGGAAGATCCTGGCCTGTGGCTTCGACAGCGGGGTGGTGCGAACCTTCAGCCTGGCTGCCTCTGACCTCCTGCTGGAGCACAAGTGAGTGAAGTGGGAGCTACACTGGGTCTAACTGGGTGTCCTGGTGATGAGACAGAGCCACGGTGATAATCATGGAGCTTGACAAGCCTCAGGCTGAGTGGGTTTTGGGCAGATCCCACTGTGCTGAGGCTCCGGGTGGTGAAAGCCCAAGCTGTGAAAGCCATGAGGGCTTTCTTTGGGACTTCCCAGTGTACAGCAGTAGGAAAGAGTTTGTCCTAGAGAGCAGCTGGGCAGGGAGCCCTTGTGAGCCTCAATGTGGGATTTGGAGGATGCTCCAAAGGGAGAGGGAGCAGGTTCAATCCAGGCTGGAGCGCTGCGCTTGTTGCTCGGTTTTCTGACAAGTTGGAGTGTTGGTTGTGCTGGGATGCTACAGGGGTGAGCACAGTGGGGCCCTGCTCTGTTCCTGGTTAATTTATTCTCCTGGGTTCTTCACCATGTTACACTCAACATCACCACTGTTCCCTCTGTCCGTGATTCCTTTTTCTCTTCCCCTTTTCCACGTTTTCTGCCCTCTTTCAGGCAGCACCGCACTGCGATCACCGGGCTGACCTTCTCTCCAGATGGCAATTTGATGTTCAGCTCCTGCTTGCAGGGGACTCTGGCCCTGTACGGCTTTGTGGCACGGAAAACCCAAGTCCTGAGAGTCCTGGGTAAGACTCTGGCGTTGGGGTTGCCTTTCTTCTTTTTTTTTATTAGCACAGACATCCTGACACCAGAGCCAACCCAAACTCAGCCTGCTCAGAGAGATATTTCCCAATGAACCTTCTGAGCTTTGTCATTTCCTCCTGCCCTGGGCACTGCTGAGGCACCTCCAGTCCTGGGGTCAGTTCTGGACCCCTCACAAGACAGACATTGAGGGGCTGGAGCGCGTCCAGAGAAGGGAACAAAGCTGGGAAGGGGCTGGAGCACCAGGAGCGGCTGAGGGAGCTGGGAAAGGGGCTCAGCCTGGAGAAAAGGAGGCTCAGGGGGGACCTTCTGGCTCTGCACAACTCCCTGACAGGAGGGGGCAGCCGGGGGGGGTCAGGCTCTGCTCCCAGGGAACAGGGACGGGACAAGGGGAAACTGCCTCAAGTTGTGCCAGGAGAGGCTTAGGGTGGGTATTGGGAAAATTCCTTCATGGAAAGGGTGGTCAGACACTGGCACAGCTGCCCAGGGCAGTACTGGGGTCATCATCCCTGGAGGGATTCAGAAGATAAGTTCATGTGGCACTTGGGGACATGGGTTAGTGGACTTGATGATCTTAGAGGGCTTTTCCAACCTTAATGATTCCTTGATTTCTGTTTGTACCTTCTGTATGAGCAAACCCCAGTGACTGCCAGCACTTCCCTACCTGTCCTGGTTCAAACCCCTCATCCTGCTGGTGTGATGATTTCATGAATGTGCTGGAGTCACAGAGATTTAATCATGCCCAAGCCCTCACTCTTTCCATTCAGTGCATGTGCAATTTAAAGTGGATTGTTGCCCTAATCCTGCCTGCAGCAGAGCTGCTCCATGCTGGTGAATGGAGCTGGTGGAGAGCTGGAGGCAGAGCAGGGGCAAGGCAGTTTGGAAAAATTAGTGTCACATTTAATGTGCACTTTGGGAATGAGTTGTGACAGCACAAGTTTGGGGAGGGAAAGGGAACTCTGATTTTTATGCAGTGCAATATTGCACAAGAGGAGGAACTTGCCCCAGGAAGTGTGCAGGAGAAGGAATAAGGACTTGGAGAGATCAGGAAATTTGTTCAAAATCACCCAAGTTTGCTGTCAGTGCTGCAGCTGGACCTTCACATGGTGACTCTGCTCTGAAACTGTGTTTGCTGCCTGGTCACGTTCCAGGGACAGAACAGTGGAATTGTGGCTGTAGAATAAATACAGAGAATTGCTGTAATTTCTGTGGTTTTTAGACCTCTGGATCTCTCTGCCCTCTGGACTGACATCAGTGTGGTGGTGCTCAGCACTGACCTCATTCTGCTCCGGGTTCAGACACCCAGGCTGCAGCCGAGATCTCACAGAGCTCCTCGTCACAGCCTCTTGTAACATTAAAAAATAAGCCCTAAAATCAGTTTTATTCCTTTGACTTTGTTCTGCTCTCCTTGAAAACGCTGCATGTTCACTCAGGCAACAAGCTGTGCATCTCAACCTTGGTTTTGAGGTGGCTCACTGCACACTCTGGGTGTGTAAGTAAAATCTGTAGCGTCTCCTACAGTACAGGCTGCTTTTTTCTCGGGCTCAGAGGCAGGAGAAGCTGCAGCTGCCGCTCAGCAGCACCATCAGAGTGGGCTTTGCTCCTCCTCACTCTCTTGCTGTGTCCCCCAGGCAATGTGGTGGCCCGGGATGCCGGGATCGGCGTGGACACTCTGGTGGTCAGTGGGGACAGTCGCCTGCTGGCCTTCGTGGGGCCCTCCAAGTACGTTGTGACAGTGACGGAGGCCTGCTCACTCGATGAGGTACCCAGCAGACTCCCCTTGCTCCTGGGGACAGGGGTGTCCCCTGGAAATTCCATAGGCAGCATCCAAGGAGGTGGATCAGGGTGTGGGGCACCAGCTGACAGTGAGCTCCCTGTTTTCCCTTCTGGGAGACAGAAATAACAAACTCAGAGTTTCTTCTCCTCTGGCTTCATTCCCCTCTAGAAGGGTAATTTGGAGAGTTGCTGTGGTGTCAGCTCTCACCTCTCTCTGTGAGCTGCTCTCCAGGCATTGCCTGGACCTGCAGCCCCTCATTAAGTGGGAAGGGAAGGGTCCAGGGGACTCCATGGCCTCGTGTTAGGAGCACGGGGGCAATCCGGAGGCTCCTGCAGTGTTTGTTCAGTGGCTTCATCTTCTGCAGCTGCTGAGGGTGGACATCAGCACCCTCGACTTGCACAGCACCGTCTTGGACTCTGCAGTGAAAGTCTGCTTTGGTCCTGTGCCTCAAGGCGAGCTCCTGGTAGCCACTTCTTCCAATAAAATCCTTGTGCTTGATGCAAAAACCGGACGACTGGTGCGAGAGGTAGGACACTGAAATCCATCCACGAGGTCTCCTGTGGGGGCTGGGCACTTCACATCTCTGTGGGAGGTTAAATGAGAGAAAAACTCCTCCTGGAGCTCACAAGCTTCAAAGAAACACAAGTGGGAAGCCTGCAGCTATCCTGGTGTGCTCATGCTCGGGGTGAGCCTGAGCTTGTCCGTGTTTTCCATGCTGTCACACTGCTGTTCTCTTGCTGAAGTGTAAATAAGGACATGAACCAGCTCAGCTAAGGCTGCCGGTGCCATTTCTTGTCCTCAGGTGTTCCCCGTGCACAAGCTGACGTGTTCCTCCCTGGCACTGAGCAGGGATGGCCAGTACCTGCTCACTGCTGGTGACAAGGTCATCAAAGTGTGGGACTATCGGATGCGCCTCAACATCAACTTCCAGGTACTGCCCACACAGGGAGGGAAGGGGGTGGTGTGACATTGCTGAATCCCTGGAGAAGAGAGCAGCAAATGGGCTCTGTGTGACTTGGCCCAGTGTCCCCAGTCCCAGTTGGCCCAGAAGAGAAATGCAGCCCTGTTCCCACATTGTAACAACGCCCGGCAGCAGGCACGGGCTGGGGCTGCCAGAGCACCCCAGTGAGACCCTGTGCAAAGGACAGAGCTGGGTGATAGCTCTGCGTTAGGGACAGCACCACATGGAGAGGAAAATGGTTCAGCCAGGGCTTCAGAGGCAGGACAAGACTTTGGACTCTTCAGCTTTTCCTTCCTTCCCCGAATGAGTGTGTTGGAGGTCAGCTCCAGGTTGATCTCAGGTGTGAGCACTGTAGTTGTGATAGATCCTTTTCTGGACCTTCTGCTGAGGCCTGTAGACCTTGGCTGTGCAGGGCAGGGAGGGGAGTAACCCCATCCTGAGAGGAGAGGTGGTGGTGGGGGATTCAAAGCGTGGTCTCTCCCAGGTGTTCATCGGCCACTCGGAGCCCGTGCGCCAGGTCGCCTTCACCCCAGACCAACAGCACGTCATCAGCGTCGGGGATGCCATCTTCCTCTGGGATTTCCTAGCTCCACCTCCAGTCAGGTCATCTCCAGTCAGGTCATCCCCAGCCAGGTAATGGTGCTGAGCAATGCCTTCCCTGTGTCCCCTTTCCCTGCCCCATCCCTGTGTGACTCCAGTCTCCTCCCATTCCCAGGGCTCGTTCCCCCACGTCCACTCTGCCGCTGAGGTCAGGTGAGTTTGCCTCTTCCCATGAGTTGTGCTGGCAGCTTTTCCAGAGGTAGGGATTTGGGGGGATGGTTCCTTCCCTGAGGGAGTCATGTAGTGGGGGGCAAACCAGCTAGTTAGCCCTGAAGGACAATCTCACATTAATTGGCACCTCTCAGTCTGCCTAGGTGGGGATGTTCTGAGCAGAGCCACTCTGGGCTTTCTGGTAGGTTTTCAACTTTTGCCTTCTGTCTTTCTCTGCCTCCATCTCCTCTGTCTTCTTTCTCCCTCATTGTCGCTCTCTTTCTTAAAAGACGAAGAAGTGGCTTCTATGGAAGCTGGAAAACTGAGCTTGGAGGTGTCACCACCCAGGAGGATGAGAGGAGCATGGGGTGAAGGAAGTGACACCAAGCCTTTTCCTTTTCCTTTCCCAGACAGCAGCTCTGAGAAACCCAAGGATGTCTCTGAGACCCCTCGGCAGACAGTGCCTCTTCCATTGCTGTCCACCCCGCCGTGTTTGGATATCAGCTCTGTCCACCAAGCAGGATTTCAAAGTAAGAGGAACTGCTTGCAGGAAAGGGGAAAATTAACCTCATTTTAGGAAGAGCTTGCCTAGTTCAGCAGCATCCTTGGAGCCATCCCTACCTGTGATCCCTTCTGGCAGACTGACAGACCAGTCTGCAATTCCTTCCCCTAAGCTGGGCAAAGCCCAGAGGTGCTGGGGTTCAGCACCCCTTTATCCTCTGCTCTCCTCCACATACTGAGCTGCTGGCACAGCTCCTCTAACTGAGCTAAACACCTTGTTGGTCATTCCTAATAGGAATTGTCTGCCCTGCCCTCCACCCTAACAGCTGGACTGTTCCACAGAGCAGGGGAATGACACTGCCAGAAGTCAAGGGGTCAGGCATACATGAAGTGGTCCTGAAGGATATGGATGGCTCCATCTTCCCTCGGATTTTTCTCTGCAGGTATTTTCTCTGAGTCAGACAGGGAGGAGGAAGAAGATCTGCCAGGCAGCAGCAGGATGGTGGCAAACGGGCACAAAGATGCCTCAGTCCTTGTGGTGGAACCAGACGGGAGTGAGGAGGAGCCTGTTGTGAGGCCCAAAGTGAGGCAGGAGAGCCCAAGGTCTCCTGAAAAAGCGGCAAACGGTAAATCAGGGGTATTGCCAGCTTGTACAGAGCTGCAGGCCTGCAAGGCAGCTTGGTCTGTCCCCCAAAAACAAAGAAAGATCATTATTATTACAGTGCAGAGAGACTCAGACATGTGCTCTGAGCTGTGAGGTGAAAGGCTGCAACATGTTCCTCAGGAGTTTTCCCTTGAGCATGACCTTCCAAGGGAAGTCAGTATTGAGGGAAGCTCCCCCTGATCCCTAAAACTGCTCGTTTTTCTGGCTCTTTCCCTTCTGCTGCTTCTGGGCACACCAGAAACCTGCCTTCAGCCTGGAGCCAGTATCATCTCTGAGTGGCACATCCCATTAAATCCAGCTGCAATTAAAGCTCCCAATGCCTCTATTAATAGCTGCACAGCCTCAGAGCTGCAGCGGTGCGTGGCGACCTGCCAGGAGCAGGCAGCTGCCAGCGCTCAGCCCAGCAGGACTTGTTGGAAAGCCTCAGGATAAAACTGCCTCCAATGCTCCTGTTACAGCCCTGGAGCTGTGGGGCTTGGGGTTTCACAGGGATGCCCAGAGCATGAGGTGTGGGTGTCCTTAGGCTGTTTGCAGTGGGGTGTAGCTGAGTGGGAAAGGAACTGACCCAGGGAATGCTGGAGCTGTGCCAGGGCAGGGTCAGGTTGGAGATCAGGGAAGGGTTCTTCCTTCAGAGGGTGCTGGGCACTGACCAGGCTCCCCAGGGAATGGGCACGGCCACGAGGCTGCCAGAGCTCCAGGAGGGCCAGGGGTTGAACTCATGATCCTTGTGGGTCCCTTCCCAGTCCGGATATTCCACATGTGACACTGCAGTCTGACTTTTGCCTCGTATGTGTTCACACGTGCACAGCACCTGCATGTCAGCAAGGCACAGCCTGGGTGCTGCTCCCAAACCATTCCCAGGAGCAGCACACCGTAGGTACCATCTTCTCCTTTGTGTGGCAGAACCCCGGAAGGGCACCAAAGCTCCCAAGTCCCAGTGTTCCATCCGCCCAGATTCCTACCGGCATTTCACTCCTCGCTTCAAGGCATCAGTGCTCCCCCAGGTGAGAGTTGTGCTGGTTACCAGGTGGAGAACAGGCATTTTGGGGCTGGGGTAGGTGGATTTTCCGAATTGTTTCCATTTTGTTCTCTGTTGGAAAGCAATTTGGGAAATACACCCCTGGGCTGATCAGTGAGAAATCCTTATGTTAATTCCCTATTCTCCTCTACATGTAACTCTTCCCAGACTAGTAAAAAGTGAGTTGTGCTCAACTCTTTTTGTGTTGCCCAAATCTGCATACATTTTTATTCAAAAGGAGTGGAAATGGCATGTGCTAATGAGAGTGAAAGACGAGTGAGCAATGGAGTGATTCATTGTGCTCCCATATTTGCGAGCAGCTGCGTTGGCAGAGCAGGCTGGGGAAGGCAAATCCATGGAGCGTAGTGAGGAGAGACACGGCACAGCTCCTGCTCTGTTAACAAACACAGCAGGAATAAAACAGAAACTTAACTCAGCCTTTCCCTAAGCTCTGCTGCTAGTGCTGGGAGAACAGCTACATCCAGATTTCACCCCCAATCCTCTCCTCTGTCCCTCCACCTGGCAGCATTTTTCCCCCAGTTCTCTACCTATTGAAATATCTGCATTCCAAGTCAGCCAAGCCCATGGAACTCTTTCCCAGCAGGATTAGCAGCTGCTCCTCAGCTGGGCAGTTGCTGCCAGTCTGTTTTGTGCCCCATCTGAAAGCATCTGTGCCTGGCTGTGCTGGGGCAGTGTCTCTTTTGTTATGGAATATTGTTTGTCTCTTCCGTTACGGAATTGTGCGAGTGTTGGCATGGATTTGTGTGGGACGTGTGTTTGAGGACACTCACTTTTTCCTCTGTGGGTGTTGATGCACCTGACCAGACCATTCTTCAGAGCTTATTTTAAGCCAGTGTCTGTTTCTCTTGCAGAGTTTCTCGTCTCCTCCAGCGGGCAGTGAGGCCCTGAAGCTGAAAGCAGTGATCGGTTACAATGGGAATGGCAGAGGGAATATGGTGTGGAACCCGGATACAGGTACACTGGGAATGCTCTGGAGTGGTGGGATGTGCTGCCAGAGAAGCTGTGGCTGCCCCTGGATCCCTGGAAGTGTCCAAGGCCAGGCTGGACGGGGCTCGGAGCAGCCTGGGACAGTGGAAGGTGTCCCTGCCCATGGCAGGGGGTGGAACAAGATGAGCGATAAAGTCCCTTCCAACCCAACCCATGTGTGATTCTATTCTGTGATTCTAGGGGTGTGTAGTCAGTCAAGTTATGATCTTCTGGCTGTTGGGTTGGGATCTTTGCTTGAACACAGGGCTTCTTTGTGTTGGTGAAATCCAGTAGCTTTTTGTTGTTGGCAAGCTTTAGTTGGTGGGGCAGACTTGGGCTCCAGGTGTTGAGTGGACAGAGCAGGAAGGAAGCTCATAAAGCCCATCCTGCCTCCTTTCTCCAGCTGGAATGATGCCCAGCAGCTCTGCTTTACTCAGGTTAAGGAAAGTGAGATTTCACCCCGCTCCCAACCTGCTGCTGCTGAGCTGCGTCAAGGAGTCAGCTTTTACGTATTAATGAATCATAGAACTTTCCACGTGGGCTGTGGTGGGGGCTGTATGTGCAGCCTTTTCATGAAAACATCCCCTCTCCTCCCCCTCCTCTGCCAGGCTTCTTCGCCTACTCCTGTGGCTGCGTCATCGTGGTTGAAGACCTGCACTCGGGGTCCCAGAACCACTGGCTGGGCCACACCGAGGAGATCTCCACACTCGCCCTCAGCCACGATGCCCAGGTAGGAGAGGCTGCTGCTGCCCCAGGCCAGGGCTTGTCCCTGTCACTTTGGAATGCCACAGCCTAAAATCCCATTTGTCTGTTCCTCCTTCTGCCTGGAGGCTATGGAGATTATTTTGGAGTCAGCTATCTGTTGTGCTGGCTCGGTGTGGGCTGGAGAATGTCCAGAGAAGGAAGTGGAGCTGGGGAAGGGGCTGGAGCACAAGTCTGATGAGGAGCTGGGAAGGGCTCAGCCTGGAGAAAAGGAGGCTCAGGGGGGACCTTCTGGCTCTGCACAACTCCCTGACAGGAGGGGGGGCAGCCGGGGGGGGTTGGGCTCTGCTCCCAGGGAACAGGGACAGGA
>VWZW01007808.1:4012-30448 GCA_013397115.1 Edolisoma coerulescens | reverse complement strand
TCCCTGGAGGTGTCCAAGGAGGGACTGGACATGGCACTCAGTGCTCTGGGCTGGATGACAAGGTGGGGATGGGTCACAGGTTGGACTTGATGATCTCGGAGATCTTTTCCAACCTCAATGATTCTGTAATTCTGTAAACGCCATTCTCTTCCTCTGGGTGATGCTGCCTTTCCCTCCTGCCATCAGCTGAGTAGTTGTTTCTCACAGCATTCTCCATTTGCCAACCACATCACTTTAATGTGGGACTGAAAAAACCGTTAAGACTAATGAGTGTTCTCTAATTACTTACACATTGTTCTGTCAGGTTCTTGCCTCTGCCTCAGGGAAGAAGGATGGAGACTCCCACTGTCAGATCTGCATCTGGAGCACCCAGGATGGGGCCTGCACAGCAGAGCTGTTCCACCATGAGACACAAGTCCAAGCCATGGCATTCTCCTGGGATGACAGATTCCTTGTCACCATAGGTGAGCCCACCTGTACCAGCAGCTGTGGGTGCAGGGGTGCACCCCAGAGCAGACAGCTCATGGCAGGAAGGTGCTGTGAGCACCAAATACCTGCCAGATGTGCAGCAGGCTCGTGGGTAGGAAGCTGTTCCGTGGTATCCTTGGGACAGCAGGGAATGCAGCAGATACAGCTTTCTTCTTCTGACTCACTGGTGCTTCTTAAACCCCCTGTAAATGGTTTGTGGTTACTATTTATAGTGTGCAAAGGGAAAAGCCTTCTTCTGGACTTGTTATTGCTGCCTAGATGGATTTGGACAGAAGTAGCCAGGCTCCCAACTGTGAGCCTCCTGCCAGGCAGCCATGCCAGCACGGGACGGACGCTCAAGCTGTCTGTTTTGTTGAGGCAGGGGACATTTAAAGGACAACATGCAATTAGGAAGCTCTTGTTTTGCATGAGAGGGGACCTGTGGGGCAGGCAATACGCTCGCTCTGGGTTGGTGAGGCTGCCTTTGGAAAGAAAACCAGGCTTTGCTGGAGAGAAAGGGAGCTTTGTGCTCTTCAGGGAGCAGCGTGGGAGAGGAGCTCTCCTCCTCCAGCTCCGGTCTGGGCTGCAGGGGAGGGAAAAGCTGAAAGTCTCCACAGAGCTTGTGGAGCCTGGGAAAGGCAGCAGGAGAGCACTGTCCTGAGCTCTCTGGAAGCTTGGGAATTGTGCCATTACTGAGGCCAATGCCTTCTCCTCCCACCCAGCTGTGGTGGCTCCCATCGAAGTCAGCTCCCACCTCAGCTGGGACCTTGGCAAAGGTGACATCCTGTTCTTTGTCAAGACAGAGTTAGCCCTGAGTGCCCAGTGTCACTGGAGGGTTTGTGTGGGGCGTTCCCCAAGGTGTGCAGCGAGTCCTGAGGATGGAGAAACAGCAGGAAAAGTGCTGTGCCTGCTGCAATCCCAGCCCTGGCTGCTCCAAATGACTCCGCTGCCAGGAGAGGTTTGCTACGACCTGCAGTGTGAAGTACTGGGCCAGTTCTGTCTGTCCTTAACTTGGACAAGCATCTGTTGTGTCGTGCAGCTTGTGCTGAGCACAAAAGGAGTTGAGTCCATGCCTGTAATGGTGTTTGGGGCAGTTGTCTCCCAACAGCTGGATGAGGGAGTGACGCAGCTGATGTGTGTGTGCTGTGTGGATGCTTGTGACCATCCTGAGGCAGCAGAATTCTTCCTCCTGTCTTTCCTGTTCTCCCTAGGGGACTACAGTGACCAGACCATGGCTCTGTGGAGCACCCACACCTATGAGCTCATGCTGTCCACTCGTGTCTCGGAACCTCTCCACGATGTGGCTTTTAGCCCAGTCTCTCACCAAGACCTGGCCTGCGTGGGAAGGGGAGCTGTGATGTTCTGGCTGTTGGAACAGCAGGGAGCTGCTGTCAGACTCAAGGTAAACCTTCCTTTTACCTTTTAAGATTTATTTTCAGCATCTCTGACTTATTTTCCAAGCCCCTGGTGAGGGCTCTGTGAGAACTGATGATTTCTCTCAGTGAGGTGATGTTGACTGTGCACAAACAGCTTTTGGTTGTATTTGAGGCATTAACTGCAGGAATTGAGGGGAGGAGGATGTTTTTTTCTCCTTATGCATCTAAGCATGTTCATTCCCTTTGACATTCCTGGGTTTTGTGCTTTGGCAGGTTCATCGAGCCCCTGCGCCGGACGTGCTGGGACTGGTGGAGCTGACGTCTCTCTGTTACGGTGCTGACGCTCTCCTTTACAGTGGGACCAACTCAGGCCAGATCTGTGTGTGGGACACAGAGACCAATTCCTGCTTCATGACGTGGGAGGCTGATGAGGGCGAGATCGGTGGGTGCAGCATCAGGGCTGTAACGGGGAACTTGTTGGGAAAGAAGCCACGAGCTTGCAGACTTCCCATTTCAGCTGTGCTCGGAAAACCAGTTTGCAATGTTGGATGCAAGATGTGTGGGGTGGCAATGGATCTGTGACCTGGGTTTCCTCAGGGTCCTGGGTTTCCTGGGGGGTTCATTGAATCATAGAGTCATTAAGGTTGGAAAAGAAAATCTCCAAGATTATCAGGTCCACCATTAAACCATGTCCCTGAGCACCACATCCACAAGCTGTTGGAATCTTTCAGGGATGGTGACTCCACCACTGCTCTGGACAGTCTGTGCCAAAGCACTTCCAGACCTCTAGTCTGTCAAACAGTGTTGGGCTGTAGAACCCTCCCACTTTCCTGCCCAAATGGTTGCCAGGAGCACCCTTGGAATGATGCCTGGGAGCAGTGGACACTGACAGGTGGCCTTCATCCCCAGGTGTGCTGGTGTGTCGGCACAAGCGGCTGGTGAGCGGCAGCAACGCAAAGCACATCCGCCTGTGGTCTGTGGCCACCGTGCAGGAGCTGAGGCTGAAAGGGCCCGATGCCAGGTAGGAGCTCGTGGCCCCTCACCTGCCAGCCCCCAGGACCTGTCTGAGAGGTGGCTTTTCACAGACAGACACCACGTGCAACCACGCTGCTCCTGCTGCTCTTCATTCTTAGCTTTTCCTCTCCATCCCGTGACTGCTGATTCTTTCTGTCTGGATCTTTTGACTGAATTTTTGCCACAGGTAGCTGAACCCTCTTAACAGTGGAAGTGGTTGTTGATCATGCCTGAAGTTTGTGTCAGGGGTTTGTAGGAATTCCTTTAGCAGAATTAGGGAAAATACATTGCCTTTGTTTCTTCTCTCATGCTATTGCATCCCCTATTTTCTTTCTTTCCTGTAAAAAGACGGCTGAAGTGCAAATCACAGAATCGTGGAATGGTTTGGGTGGGAAGGAAACCTTCAAGACATCCCATTCCAACCCTCCCTGCCACGGGCAGGGACACCTTCCACTCTTCCAGGTTGCTCCAATCCCTGTCCAACCTGACCTTGGGCACTTCCAGGGATCCAGGGGCAGCCACAGCTGCTCTGGGCACCCTGTGCCAGGGCCTCCCCACCCTCACAGAAAGAATTTCTTCCCCATATCCCATCCAACCCTGCCCTCTGGCAGTGGGAAGCCATTCCCCATGCCTTGTCACTCCAGGCTCTTGTCCCAAGTCCCTCTCCAGCTCTCCTGGAGCCCCTTGAGGCACTGGAAGGGGCTCTAAGGTCTCCCAGGATGAACCACCCCAGCTCTCCCAGTCACTGTTCCATGAACAGGAGCCCCTCATTGAACTGGGTTCACAAGAAAGTTGGATTTAAAGCAGGCAGAGTGGCTGTTCCAACATCTGAGCCAGTCCTTTTCCCACCCTGCCTTCCTCCAGGTCTGGCTCAGTCCTGCTGGAGCACGAGATCACCCTGGATGGGACGATTGTGAGCGCAGCCTTTGACGACTCGCTGGAAATGGGCATTGTGGGCACCACGGCAGGGACCCTGTGGTACATCAACTGGGTGGAGAGCACCAGCATCCGCCTCATCAGTGGCCACAAGAACAAGGTCAGAGGGGCTGGGCCTGCTTGGAGTTTTGCTGTTGCTTCAGGGTATCTTTCTGCTACAGAAAAAAAGGTTAAAATGGTAGGAGAGAAGGTATTTTATGACAACTCGCAGTGCACCTTGCCTGTTCCTACCTTTGGAGTTAGGTTTACTGTGCACAGTGCCTGGTCCTGCCTTTGGAGTTGGGTTTATTGTTTCCCATGATTGGTAAGGTTAGAAAAGACCTTTAAGATCATCAGTCCAAGTGCCAACCCAGCACTACCACCACGTTCACCATTAAACCATGTCCCCAGGTGCCACATCTATGCATTTTTTGAACATTTTTGGGTATGGTGACTCCACCACTGCCCTGGGCAGCCTGTGCCAGTGCTTTACAACCTTTTCTGTGAAGAAATTCTTCGTAATATTCAATCTAAATCTTCCCTGGTGCAACTTGAGGCCATTTCCTCTCATCCTGTTAGCCCAAAACCAAAGCACTGCACCTTCCTTTATGCTCCATCTCATCTGGTGTCTCCCATGAGCAGAATCCTGGGGGATGAAAGGGCAGGGGAGCTCTGGGCTGTGGCACCCAGAGAGCCCCCATTCTCTGCCTTTTCCCTGGAGCAGGTGACCGAGGTGTGCTTTAGTCCCGACGAGAGTCACTGTGCCACGTGCGGGGAGGACGGCAGCGTGAGGATCTGGGCTCTGGGCAGCACGGAGCTGGTGGTGCAGTTCCAGGTGCTCAACCAGGTAAGTGTTTGTGGCACATCAGTCCCTTCCTCTTGGCACAGGGAAGTGTTCCTTGTGTCACCGGCTCTCTGCCAATTTCCTTGCAGAGCTGCCAGTGCCTGGCCTGGAAGCCTCGGCCCGTTGGGCTGTGGCCTTGTCCTGTGGAGAGCCAGCACGTGGTGGCAGGGTACAGTGATGGCACTGTCCGTGTGTTCAGCGTTTCCAGGACAGAGATGGAACTGAAAATGCACCCCCACGCTGCTGCACTGACAGCAATTGCCTACTCCACTGACGGTGAGGCTGCCTGAGGTGACAGTGGGGACATGTGGCCTTGGGGAACGTGGCTTGGTGCTGCCTGGGTTTACCCTGACCTCCAGCTGCTCTGTGTCCTGGCCACCTGCCCAAAACCCCAGGGCCAGGGAGAGCCAGAGAATTTGTCTCAGTGAGCTCTGGTGCCTCTGCCAGCTGAGCACGTGCTGGGTGGGACATGGGAGGTGTATTGGCTCTGGGATAGCCAAGGGCTTTGGGTACAACACCTTTGGTTTATGAGCTACTGTGGCTCTTCTTCAGTGTGGAGGTTTAATGGGTGTCTGAGACATCTCATCATACCCAGCCCTCGACTGGGATGTTCCTGGCCTTTCAAAGTGTTTCAGGACACTGGTATCCCATAATCTTGGACCTTTCTCCTCCTACAAGAAGTGTCCCATTCTTTTCTCTCCTCTGCCAACAGGGGAAATGATCTTATCAGGGGGCAAGGATGGCATAGTGGCTGTCAGCAGCCCTCGCACTGGAATGACCATCCATGTCCTGGCTGACCACAAGGGCTCCCCCATCACCATTCTCCAGTGCACCAGGAAGCAGGTGAGACCTCAGGAGCAACACAGTCCCCATGTGTCACTGCACAGCTCTGCGAGGCAGCATGGTCAGCAAGTGTGCTTTGGTGTCCCTTGCTTTTCCTCTTTGGAAATCTTCTTCCATCCCCTCCAGCAACTTCTGATCAGTTTTTCCGGGGATATATTCAGTGGAGTAAAGCTCCATGTGTTGCAGGTGCAGCCCGAGTGAGGCTGTGCCTGCAGGGGGACCTTTGGTGGCAGTTGTTGACACCCTGTACACAGGTGTGACATGAACTGGTGCCACAGGCTCTTGGAGAGCAGCACCCCTCGGGAGCAGCCCAGGCTGTGAGCTTGCAGCCCCTGTGCCCCCCAAAAAGGCTCTTTGGCAGCCTGTACCATTCCTCTGTGGAGCTGGGAAGACTTGGCTGTGAAGCAGTGGGATGGTTTGAGCACCTCCTTTGTCCTCTTCATGGAGAGGTTTTTCCTTTGCACAGCAGAAATGGGAATAATTTTCCCTAAGGTCTCAGGCTTTAAGATCATCCACACTGCAAGGCTGTGTTTCCTGGTAATTTGAGACTGAGGAAATCCTCCTTGATTTTAGGTGAAGGATGTTGTTGGGGGACACATGGTATTGGAAACAACTCCCCTAGGAGATGTGCAGATCCAGAAGGCGTCCCAGGGAAGAGAACTGTGTCATTCAGAGCAGGGTTTGCGCTGGAAAGGACCTTAAAAATCATCCATTTCCAGCCCCCTGCCATGGGCAGGGACATCTCCCGCTATCCCAGGTTGCTCCAAGCCCCGTCCAGCCTGGCTTTGGACACTTCCAGGGATGGGGCAGCCACAAACAGAGGTTAATCCTGGCTTTGATCCCCTAAATACAAGCCCCATGTTCCCATGAGCTCCCACTCTTTACTGCCCCCTTCCTTCAAAGCCTCTGTGCCCCCAGAGTGACAGGGTTGTGTTTGTGCTCCACAGTACCATGACTTTGGGGTGGAAGGAGGGGAGCTCTGGCTGGCCACCAGCTCCGACCGCCGGGTCAGCGTCTGGGGCTCCGACTGGCTCCAGGACAAGTGTGAGCTCCTTGACTGGCTCAGCTTCCCAGCTCCTGCTGGCCCCGAGGTGAGTGTGGCACCTGCCAGGCCCTGCCTGCTCCTGGTACGAGGCTGGACACCAGCAGAGATGGAAGAGGGAGGCACAGGGCTCTCAGAGAGTGAGGGTGTGCTTAGGAAAAGCATCTCGGTTAGTCCTGTTCACAGAGTATCTTGTCAATGCACCTTCTTGGGTGTGGAAAGAAACTGTAGCAGTGCCAGATTGCCCTGGAGCACTGACTTTTAAGCATGAGGAGCCCTAAACCGCACGTGCAAAGAGCTGGCAGCCCTGTGCCAGCAAAGCAGAGCCCAGGCAGCAGTGAGCACGGTGTGCAGGAGGGAGAGCTAATTATGAGCGTGCTGCTAATTCTGACACTCCCGAGGAGCGTGAATATTCCAAGCCAGGAGCGTGGTGACGGCTTCCCAGAGCCAAGTACTCAGCCCTGTGTGTCATTGCTGCTTGGCAGAAGCCTCTGGCCTCCAGCCCAGGGGTAAGGTTTGGGCAGCAGGACACCTGCTAGAAAAGCAGGAGGATCTGTGTTGGAGAGGATGGAGATGGTCCCTGGTCCTGGTGACATTGGCAGGCAGGAGGGAGCTGGGTGTTTTTGGGGGGCAAGAGGCAGTGCCTCAGCCTGGGTCCATACAGCATCTGGGTTCTGTCAATATTTCTTCTGTTTATTTCCAAAAAGATGGATTTCCTCTGGAAAGAAACTCACTACAGCTCTCCCTACAGCGTGAAGGTTTGATCTTGCATCCACTGCTCAAGATCTGCCTTCTGGGCTCTGTTTTCTTGTGTTTAACTGATCCATAACCAATTCCCAGCTTCAAGCCCATGCAGCAGTAATATCTCAGTGGGAATTCAACCTGTTGGACCCTCATGTGACCTGCTCCTACAACACTAAACCATTTGCTTCAGGTTTCCATGGCAGGGTGTGCTTGTTCCTTGCTTTCCCTGAGCCTGTCTGACATGGGAATACAAGAGGGAGGAAGCAGCCACCACCATACTAATGTCCCATTGCTCAAACACTCACAGCCCTGGTGTCTCTCCTTTTATCTCTCATTGATTGAAATAAGAGAATCCAGCCTCAGTTTTGTTGCCTTTGGTTTCCCTCACCAGGGTCTCGACAGCCTCCCGCCCAGCCTGGCCGGGTTCTGCCCTTGGGAACACGGTGTCCTGGTCTACGTGGGCTTTGGGATGCAGAAGGAAGCTTTGTTCTACAGCCTGAGGAAGAAACAGGTACCTGTCCCCTGCCACGGGCAGCGGGGGCTGGCAGCGCTGCCCTGTGTGTTACCCTCAGTCACAGGGGTGGGGTGGGCTCAGGCAGCTGCTCAGGGAACAGATTTTCATCTTGCAAACTCTGGAGTCTGGCCCAGGTGAGCAGCAGAGCCCTGCCCCTGCCTCAGGCTACATCCAGGCAGGCAGCCAGTCCCTGATCCCACTGGAGGGGAAGGTGGCTGCTTCCAGGAGCATTAACACTCTCCGCATTGTCTCCTGGATGCCTGGGGCAGCTTTCTGAGCTGTGCACCCTCCGCCTCCCCATTACCCTCCTTAGGGCTGTGGCTGCACAGCTCTGAGCGCTGCCTTCCCCCTCTGAGCTGTCGGTGTTTCTCTGCTGGGCTGCAGGTGCTCAGGAAGATCTCCCTGCCAGCCTTTGCCACGTCCCTCAGCCTGTCCCCAGCTGCACCTTTCATGGCCATCGGCTTCGGTGGTGAGTGCTGGGGGTGCCTGGGCCCCTTCTTCTTCTGCCAGAGGGGAAACAAGTGTCCTTATTCCTTGAAACAAGAGACATGTCCTCAAACCTGGGAGCTACGGTCCAGGGCAAGGAGAAACTTCCAGGAGACTCCCGGGTCAGAAATGAGATGCATGAGCTCAATCCTGCTTGTCCATGGGCAGGGTTTGTCACTGGAATGACTTCCCGGGGTTCTGGGCTGTCTCCATCTCTGTGGCTGTGTGAGCTGCAGCCTCTGAGGCAGCACGGACCTCCCCACAGTGTGGGGACAGGCAGGACCCTGCTCGGGCAAGGGCACCTCACTCCTGGAGCAGTTCGGATCCGCCTGTCCTGTGTCACTCAGCTCAGTGACACAACTTGCAGCTCAGCAGCGGGGAGAGAGCCTGGGGAGTGACTGGGAATGGTGCTTCTGGCAGGGACAAAACAGGGAGTGGGCTTGGAGGTGACTGGGTACGGTGCTCCTGCCTGGGAAATGACATGGAGATGGTCTGAGGGTGACTGGGAATGGTGTTTCTGGCTAGAATAAGACATGGAAAGGGAGCAGGGGGTGACCAGGAGTGGTGCTTCTGGCAGGGACTAGAGATGGAGAAGGTCTGTGAGTGACAGAAAAGGGTAGTTGTGGCAGGGACAAGCCCCAAGGAGCGGGTCTGGAGGGTGATCGGGGTCAGTCAGAGCCTCCTGGCCCGGCCCTGAGCCGCTGCTCTCCCCAGACCGGCTGCTGCGGCTGCAGCCCTGCCCCGCCGGGGACCCGCAGGACTACGCCGGCCATGACGACACCGTGCACCTCTGCCGCTTCGCGCCCTCCGGCCGCCGCCTCCTCACGGCCTCCCACAGCGCCGTCCTCGTGTGGGAGCTCACGGGCGCCTGAGCTGGGCGGGCCCGGCACCAGCGACGCTTCTCCAGCGGGGCCCGCCCCGGCCCCCGCTCCGGGACAGGCCCCGGCCCCGGCCGCTACCAGGCTCAAACCACCGCCCCCACGGCTGCAGGGGCCGGCGGCGGCGGCTGGCCCGCTGCGGCCCCGCCCGGCCCTGGAATGTGTTTCACGGCCCCGTTTGCCATTTGTGGTCGTTAAATGTTTTGTTATCGTTAATAAACCATCGAAAGACGAACCCTGGAGGTCTGGGTGTGCTTGCCCCGCTAGGAGGCGCCGCGCTGCCCCGCGCCGCTCTGCGCCGCCGCTCGGTGGTGNCGGGGGCCAGGTGGGCCCCCCGTCACTGGCAGGACCAGGGGAGCCACCAGGCCCGCCCGTGGCCCTGAGCCCCGTGGGTGTCATTGTCACCAGCCCCGGCTCCGATCGTGGCTCCCACCTGCCGCTGTCCCCCCTCAAGCTCTGCCGTGCCGGTGCCAATGTCAACGTCCTCCCTTTATTTCCTAGCCCAGGTGGGGAAGACGTCCCTGATCATGGCTCTGGTGGGAGAGGAGTTTCCTGAAGAGGTGAGTGGGGAGGGGACGCGCACACCCCCACCCCGGGCCCCCTCGCTGGGTGGGACAGCTCTGTCCCCAGTGTCCCCGGCTGGAGATGGGGGTGTCTGGGAGGTGCTCACAGCTCCTGGAGCTGTGACAGCCACGGGGCCGGTTCAGGTGAGGTCAGTGAGGACCACAGGGAGCTCCAGCTGAGGTGGTGTTTTCCTCAGTTTGTGCTCTGATCCCGACTTGGCAGCTGATCCTGACTTGCGGCTCTCCCTGCCCTGAGAGGGAGGTGTTGGTACCTCCCAGGGCCCCACTTGAGGTACCAACACGTACCCGCCTTGCGGCTCTCTCTGCCCTGAGGAGGGTGTTGGTTCCTCCCACTTGCTGCTGCTGGGGGTCTCTGTCACCAGCACAGCAGGGCCGGCACCACCACAGAGCCCTTGGAAGGGGCCAGGCCACATTCCCTGATGGGTTTGGTGCTCCGAGCCAGGCCAGCTGCGAGCAGCAGCATCCAGCCCGCCTGTGCCCCTTGCCAGCTTGCTGTCCCAGCACAGTTTGGATAGGGAAATGGGATCAGTCTGTCCAGGCACATATTCTCTGTGCCATCAGATGTTTTGTCCCACTGCCCACGAGCAGCTGGTGCCCTCCATGGTATGCTGGGTGGCATCAGCTCGGGGGGTCAGGGGGACCAGCCCTGCACCCCTTCCCTGCTCCCAGCCCAGCCAATCAGCTCAGCGCTGCTCCCAGAGGCCAGGGAGTGCCCTGGGCTTATCTCCAGCAGGATCAGGACCTTCGTGTGAGGGAGGCAGGTGGAAGTTTCACCTTGAGGACACTGCCTATGTGAGGGCTGGAGTGCAGGGGCCTGCTGCAGCCTGGTGGGCCAAGAGCTGTCCATGAGCCACAGCTCATCCCGCCCTGGCAGTGGCCACGTTGGGATCTGAAGTCCCTTGTCACCTGTCCTCCTGGCTGCCTGTGGCTGGACAGGGTGTGCTGGCTTTGCAGGTGCCCCCCCGGGCGGAGGAGATCACGATCCCGGCTGATGTCACCCCTGAGAAGGTCCCCACGCACATCGTGGACTACTCAGGTAGGGCCCTGTCCTGGCTGGCTTCTCCCCTTCCCTGCCTGCCTGAGGGGATTGGGAATGGGTGCCCCTGTCTGGGCAGGTGGTGATGGCTTCATTCCCCTTCCAGAGTCGGAGCAGACAGAAGAGGAGCTGCAGGAGGAGATTGCCAAGGTGAGCAGGGCTGGCTGGGATGGAGACAGGAGGCTGCAGTCCCCGAGGGGCACGTGGCTGCTCCCCCCTCTCCCCTCTCCATTAGCCACCCAGAGAGGCACAGGCAGTTGGTTATCCACGGATTAATGCTCTTGGTTTGTTTAGAGGCTTGTTTAATCCTGCTCTGTCTTGTAAGCTGCTGTGTGTGGCTTGTCCAAGCCCGCTGGGGAGCCTCCAGAAGGAGAGCGGTGGGGGCAGCTCACTGCCCACGGGAGGCAGAGGAGGCTGCAGAGCAGATGTTGTGCTCTCAGCCTCGGGATGTTCCCCATGGACTCAGAAGAGGGAGAAGCAGTTGCTGGGTTTGGGCGAGACCCCTGCTCCCTGCATTAGATCCCTGTGGCTGCCTGATGAAGCGATGGCAGAGAGGAGTTAATTCAGGAGCTGGAGCCCCTGGCAAGTGCTGGGCAGGGAGGGATGAGGGAGCTCTTGGAGCAGCCGTGGAGGAATAATTAAGTTGTCTGGCCGGGGTGGACCCAGCTGCTCTTTGCCCTGGGATTAGCCTTGACTCTGCAGACATGTGGACCTTTTAATTATGGATAAAACCGTCTGTCTCACATGAGGAAAGCTATTTAATCTCCCAGCCCCAATGACTAATGGCCGAGGAGGTGGGCAGCAGGGTCTTGCTCCCTCCACCCAGGCAGCAGGAGTACGCAGAGGCTTTAAATGGCTCCAGGAAATCCTGCCTAAACCCTTGTGTGTTCTTGGGATTAGCACTAAACTCTCTCTGAAAGGACCAGTGATCCCTCCTGTCTGCTTCCGATCAAGCCTCGGTGCCAGCCCCATCTGCACGGGGTCGGGAAGGGAGGAGGGCCGGGACACGGGTGGTGTGGGAGGGGGAGCCGGGCCGGCAGGCGTGGGAGCAGCAGCTCCCGAGGCAGAGGAGCTGCTCCCAGCAGCTCGTGGGCTCGTGCTGAGGGCGGCCCAGTCGGGGCTGTGTACGTGTCCGTGCTCACGTGCGCTCGGCCGCTGCGTTCCTCTGGCAGCTCAGCCGGCATTCCCTGCTGCCATTCCCAGCTGCCACGAGTGTGGCAGGGACCCCTTCACCACCTTCTCTTGCTTCTCCTGCAGGCCAACGTGGTCTGCATGGTGTACGACGTCACCAAGGAGGCCACGATTGACAAGGTAATGGGTCCCCACCGCAGCCCTGCTCCGGCAGCAGGGCCAGAGGGGGTTCCCAGTGCTGGGGTTTCCGTGCTGCCCTGTGGTGTGGGCACGTACTGATGGCCCCCAGCCCTGGGAGGGATTTTGGGTCTGAGAGCCCTGCAAGCAGAGAGTGAGCCCTGCCCAAGCTTGCTCCCTCACAACAGGACAACAGACTTGTTGCATCCTGGTGCTGGCATGCAGTGTCCCTGGGCCTGCTCTGCCTGCTGGTGTGAGGGAATGCCGGGGAGCAGATGGCTGCAGGGCCCTGTTCTGCCTGCCTGGGAGCTGCCTCTCCCTCCCCAGGCTGACAGCCCTTTCCCTCTGCTCACCTTCCAGATTCGCACAAAGTGGATCCCCATGGTGAACGGGGGACTTGAAAAGGGATCCAGGTACCATGTGGGGCGTGATCTGTGGGCGCAGAATTGGGGGACTTTGGGGTGCCCGCCACCCTCACCTCCTTCTGAGGGTACTGAGAGCAAACCAGCTTTGTGGTTTGATCCAGGCCAGGTTAGACGGGGCTTGGAGCCCTGGTCTAATGGAGGTGTCCCTGCCCATGGCAGCGAGTGGGACAAGATGAACTTTAAGGTCCCTCCCAACCCAAACCATTCCAGGATTGTGGTTTGTGGCCAGACCACTTAGAGCAGAAGAATATGGGGACTTTTCTCCACCAGAGATCCAGTTGAGGCAGGGGGTCACTGAGGAGGGACCCTTCTCCCCCCTTGATCTCTTCTCAGCAAGACAGGGAGGGGAGGCTGCCAAGGGAATCTGGGAGCACAGGAGCTTCAGACTGTGCGTGGATCACTTGGGCAGGAGGCTGCTGCGCTGGATTAAAGGCTCCTGAACATATTGTTGCTGGGTGAAAGCGTAAGCAGGATCAGGCAGTCCGTTTCTCCAGATGGATGCTCCCAGCTGTGGGAGGCAGGAAAGCTGCTCCGGACCTTGCAGAGGAGGGTTGGGACCTCCCTGGCCCACCCAGGGGAGCACCAAAGGCTGGGACAGTGCTGGGACCAAGAGAGGGGTGGCCTTACTTGTGCTCTGTGTCTTTCCTAGAATCCCCATTATTTTAGTGGGAAACAAGTCTGACCTGCAGGTGGGCAGCTCCATGGAGGTCATCCTGCCCATCATGAACCAGTTCTCGGAGATTGAGACCTGCGTGGAGGTGAGGGAGCTGGAGGGGATGTGCAGAGCCTCCCTGAGGGGCTGGAGTGCTGGTGTGGTGGGAGGCAGGGAGCCTCTGTGCTCTTGGAGAGCTGCCCTGATGATGTTGCTCTGCACAAGTCCCAGGGCTTGAGAGCCTGTGCTTTGGGCTTTCTGTCCTGTACCCCTTGCAGGGAGTAGCTTTCTGTGTCTGCCCTCTGTGGCTCTCTAGCTGGAACTGATGTTGGAGCTCCACACAGGCCCTATTGGCTCTGGGACTGTGGAATGGCCACAGCAAAGCCAGAGCAAAACCTGGGAGATTTTCCCTTTTGATTTTTCCTCATGGTGGACAAATGTTGCTCTGTGCTTTGAGGCACAGCTAGTCTGGCTCGGGGAGATTGTATCATCCTCCTCCTGCCCTTTTCATCGGGGCTCTCTCTTCCTCTGACTCCCCAGTGCTCTGCCAAGAACCTCAAGAACATCTCTGAGCTCTTCTACTACGCCCAGAAAGCTGTGCTGCACCCCACTGCCCCGCTCTACGACCCCGAGGAGAAGCAGGTGGGCTCCTGGAGGAGTCTCCTTCCCATCACACTGCTCTGGGCTGGAGCTTTTGGAATGAGAGTGGAGGGTTTGGGCTGGCACAGACCAGGGGAACAGTGCCCATCTCCTGTGCTCAGTGCAGCCAGCTGGGCAGGCAGAGACCTGCAAGGAGGTGGGTGTGTTGGGGCAGAGGCCCTCACGCTCCAGGCTGTGTGTTGGTTGTGGAGGGAGAAAAATTCCCCATGGATTGTCCTCTCTGACTTTAGATTGGATATTAGGAAAAATTTCTTCACAGTAAGGGTGGTCAGGCACTGGCACAGGTGGAGTGGTGGGGTCACCATTCCTGGAGGATTTAAAAGCTCTGTGGATGTGGCACTTGGGGACATGGACTAGTGGTGGCCTTGGCAGTGCTGGGGGAACGGCTGGATTCAGATCTTGGAGGGGTTTTCCAACCTTAGTGATTCCATGATTCCCACCTCCAAGGTGGCTGTGGTACTGGGCTAGAAGTGCAGGAAGGGAGCCCTCTGTGTGTGGGGCTGCAGGAGGAAGGGCCAGGCTGTGGCTGGTTCCCTGTCATTGTCACCGTGATTGGTCCTTGCAGCTCAAACCTGCCTGTGCTCGAGCACTGACCCGGATCTTCAGCCTCTCGGACCAGGACAACAACCAGATCCTCAGTGATGATGAACTCAACTACTTCCAGGTAGGGTGGCTGCAGAGCTGAGGTGTTCCCAGTGCCTGGGATTCCCTTTCCAGCAGGGAAGCTGCCCCTCTCCTGGCACAGCCGTCCCGTTCCTGTTCAGCACTTCTGTGGCACAGCTGGAGCACTGTAGGGTGCGTTTCTGAGCATGTGGAGTTCCATCTTCCTAAGCTTGGGCCGAGTTTGCCATGGGAAGACCAGGAGGCTCTGGAGATGTTGAGAGTCCTGAATTGTTTGGATGCTGAAGAACAGGGTTTTGGTCAAGGCCTGAGGCAGAAATCCCTGAGCTGGGTGGATTTTCCCTCCCTGAAGCCCCACTCCTTGCCAGGGGAGAGGGATCCTGGCGAGACAGGGTTGTGCTCTCTTGTGTGCTTTGCTGACAATGGCCTTCATTTTCTTGGGAGGCAGAAGTCCTGTTTTGGAAACCCCCTGGCTCCCCAGGCCCTGGAGGATGTGAAGATGGTTGTGTGGAAGAACACGACAGATGGGGTGCAGGACAACGGCCTCACCTTGAATGGTGAGGAACAGCATGAGGGCTCCCTGCTCCTTCCCAGGGGATGGGGGACCCACCTCCTTCAGCACGTCCCAAGGGGCCCTGTCCTTGGCCCAAGCCTCCTGGCTCTCATTTCAAGCCTAATTTGTCCCTCTCGTTAAAACAAGCCTGCTGTGGCTATTAGATCTCTCTGTCCCAGCAGTTTGTTTTCCCAGGGAAAGCATGGCTCTGAGGAATGGATCCCTGAGGCTGAATTGACTCCACTATGGCTGAGCCCCCTGATCTCTCCTGCAGGCTTCCTCTTCCTCAACACCCTTTTCATCCAGAGGGGCCGGCACGAGACCACCTGGACCATCCTGCGCCGCTTCGGCTACGATGACGAGCTGGAGCTGACAGATGACTACCTGTACCCACAGTGCGTGTCCTGGGCTGGCCAGGGGGTCACATTCCCGTGGTGCATGGCTCAGGATCCCCAGCACCTTGGCTGGATCCTTCCTGCACTCCAGGAGCTGGTGTGGGCCCTTAGGTTAGGGTCAGCTTCGCAGTCCTCGCCTTCCCCTTGGGCAGGAGCTGCCTGGGTTTAGGGACAAGTACAGCAGGCCTTGGGGCTGCTGATTAAGGCAGACAGGAAGGTGGGAAATGAAATCCCAGACTTCCATTGACATCAGCAAGGGGTTCTTGGAGGCTGCTCTGTCCCTGACTGAGCGAGGCAGAACGGCTCTGTTGGGAGCAGTGAGCTGTCAGCACAGCCCTCGCGGCTGATTGTGCAGCTGCTGTCTCTTCTCTGCTCCCTGCCACTTTGGAGATGGGGAGCTGGCAGGAATGGAAGGCTTTGGCTTGGGAGCTGCCTCCTCCTCTTCCCAGAGAGCAGGCTGCAGGGAGGTGACAGGGACATGCTGGTGGATGGCACCCCCAGGGCACTGCTGTGCCCTGCTGAAGCCCTGGGCGTGAGGCAGAGCGAGGGCACGGCATCTCCTTGGCTGCTTGGGATGTGCCAAGGAAAGGCCACTGCATCCTCAGGAGATTCTCCCCAAAATAAGGGGGCTATGTCAAGGAATAGCTAGGCCTGGAGGCAACAGCTGACCTTGAGCAGGGAGGGAGTGGGGAGCTGTGTCCTTTGGGTGAGATGTGCTCACACACTGCCCTTTGTTCAGGGCTTGAGCAGGCTCATGTCAGTGTCTGAACTGGAGAAAAGGATATGAAAGATAAAAGGGAGGTTTAGATTGCATATTCGGAAAAAATTCTTCACAGAAAGGGTGGTCAGGCACTGGCACAGCTGCCCAGGGCAGTGGTGGAGTCCCCATCCCTGGAGGGATTTAAAGCCATTTAGATGTGGCACCTGGGGACATGGGTCAGTGGTGGCCTTGGCAGTGTTGGAACAGTTGGACTCGATGATCATAGAGGGCTTTTTCAACCTAAATCATTCCGTGATTTTCCCGACAGGTTCCGCGTGCCCCCTGGCTGCTCCACGGAGCTCAACCACTTGGGATACCAGTTCCTGCAGAGGCTCTTTGAGAAGCATGACAAGGTGGGCAGCACTGCAGGGGCTCCAGGGGAGGGGATGCCCTGCTGGGCCTGCACACCTGGGCACAGGTGCTCCCCTGACCACCCGTCTGTGCCAGGGAGCCCACGGAGCACCGGGGAAGGGCTTTCCTCTGCCACAGCAATCCCTCTTTGGAAGCTTTGGGAGCAGGAAGTGACCACAGCGAGCTGTAGGTAGTCTGATGGCCTATCAAGGATGTGGGGTTGTGGTCACTACTCTTGACCACAGGTCAGTTTGGACCTTGAGGGACTGGATCTGAGTTGGCATCAAGCGGGCATGGCCGTTGTAGTTCCTGGCTGCAGCAGGCAGTGGGGCAGGGAAGCGGGGAGGCAGGCAGGCAAGCAAGCGGGCACAGCTGCTGGCTGGCAGCCATGGACCAAGCACCAGCATCTGCCAGCCTGGTGGAGGGCTGCCAGGCCGGAGAGAGGGAGAGAAAGCAACACGTTTGTGCCAAACTCAGGCTCTTGGAGAGTGGGAGAAGGGGATGTACTGGATCTGCATGCACCTGCTCAGACTGGCTATTCAGATGTTGATGTGCATCTGGGGTATGGCAGCTCTGTGACAACGGGGAGCGGCCCAGCAATGGCAGCAGAGAGTGGACACATGTCCCTGTGTGCCCAGATCAGCTCTGTGGCCACAGGGAATGGCAGCACAGAGTGGACACACGTTCCTGTGTACCCAGATCAGCTCTGTGGCCATGGGGAGTGGCAGAACTGAATGGATGCTCATCCCTGGGTACCCAGGTGTCAGCAGGTCCCCTTGAGGCACAGCAGCCAGAGAGTGCTGAGTTGGCCTGTGGAAGGCCAGGCTGGACTGACGCCAGCTGCTATGGGACAGCTGGCTCCAAGAGTGCCAGGAACAGCAGCTCAGGGCTGTGGGGTGGGTGTGGACAGGTCCTGCCTGGTTGCAGCTGCAATCCCGAAGTCTGTTTGCTGTTGTGCAGTGCTGGCAGTCCCCGAGGCACGGGGGACCGAGCTCCTCTGTGAGCTCGCCCAGCTCGGGCCTCGCTGCGATCGATCCGAGCAATTGACAGCGTCCCTGTGACGTTCCACAGCAGGGAGATGGCTGGTGTGGCAGGGCTCCCCTCTGGGCACAGCTGGGTCCTGCCTGCCCTGGTGACTCAGTGTGTTTTGGCAGGACCAGGACGGAGCCCTGTCACACACAGAGCTGCAGAACTTCTTCAGCGTGTTCCCCTGCGTGCCCTGGGGCCCCGAGCTCTACAACACGGTATGCACCACTGATAAAGGCCTGCTTTCCCTGCATGGATTCCTCTGCCAGTGGACGTAAGCTCAGTCCCTCTCCCTGGCCCTTCGTCACATCACTGAGCCCTTGCTGACCCTCCTGGCGTGCTCTGTCTCTCCAGGCTCGTGGCTTACCTGGACGTACGGCACTGCCTGGAGTGCCTGGGCTACTTGGGCTACCCCATCCTCTCGGAGCAGGACTCCCAGACACAAGCCCTCACAGGTACAGCCATGCCCTCCCCTTCTGTCACAGCTCGGCTCCGTCCTGGCTCTCACCCACCCTCTCTCCTGCCAGTGACCCGGGAGAAGAGGATTGACCTGGAGAAAGGGCAGACCCAGAGGAACGTGTTCCTGTGCAAGGTGCTGGGAGCGCGGGGCGCAGGCAAGTCCGCCTTCCTGCAGGCCTTCCTCGGCAGGAGCCTGGCGGTGAGTGGCTGCTCCCTGGCCGGCCACACTCCCAGGGCGGAGCAGGAGGCACAGCTGGGGGTCCTGGAGCGATCTGTCCCTCCCTGGCACCTCCCTGCCCGTGGCCAAGCCCCTCCCTCCCGTGCTTCGTACCCCCTCTGTGCTGGTGGCTTTGGTGTCCTTAATCCTGGCTGAGGCAGTGGGCCTGCTCTCTCTGCTTGTCTGGAGGAGCTGTGCCTTTCCCAGCCTGACCACAGTGATGCTGACTTCCCCTGCCTGTTAGGAACAGCCCCACATCTCATGACAGGCTCTGGCTGCCCTGCAGGTGGCCGTCAGGCCGCGGGGGCTCGGGGCAGTGTGAGACATTGTCCCTCCCCCAGCACTGCTCATGTCTCCACTGCCTGAGACGGTGTTTTCTTTGGTGACAGGCCCAGAGGGAGAACCCAGGACAGCCATCCCTCTACACCATCAACACAGTGCAGGTCAATGGCCAGGAGAAGTACCTCATAGTAAGTCTGGGAGAGCAGGGAGTTGTGCCTTGTCTGGCTCTTAGCGGGGCTGGGCTGCGTCCCCATATCCCGGCACATGGGGCTGGGCTGGCACGGTCCATGTGCTGGTGGGAGGAGCAGCTGACCCCTGGGACACTGCTGTGCCACACACCCTGTCCCCTCTGGTCCAGCTGTACGAGGTCAGCACTGACACGACGTTCACGAAGCCGTCGGACGCAGCCTGCGACGTCGCCTGCTTCATCTACAACCTGAGCGACCCCAAATCCTTCAGCTACTGTGCCAGCATCTATAAGGTAGCTGGCAGGGACTCTGGGGGACTGCACAGGGACCCTGGGGGACTTCTCAGGGGTCCTGGGGGATCTCAGGGGTCCTGTTTGACTTCACCAGGGGCGTGGGGGACATCAGCCTTTGTGGCAGCCCCACATCTCCCAGGGGTTGGTCTGTAACCCTCGCTGGGGTTTCTGTCTCTGCAGCAGCACTACCTGGACAGCCAGATCCCCTGTGTGTTCGTGGCCTCCAAGACAGACCTGCCAGAAGCCAGCCAGCAGCCAGGGCTCTTCCCATCTGAGTTCTGCTACAAGCACTGCCTCCCTCCACCCTTCCTCTTCTCCTGCCACAGCCAGGGACCGCCCAGCACTGCTGTCTACACCAAACTGGCCACTGCTGCCACCTTCCCGTTAGTATCCTTCCCCTGGAGGGGCTCTGCTGGGAGCACAGCCTGGGGAGGGGGCTGTGTCCCAGCCCTGCCTCTGCCACATTGCTTTTGCTTTGGTTTCTCTGAATCTTTTGGTGTCATCAAGTGATTTTGGTGTCATCTAGGGCATGCAGTGACAGGACAAGGCGGGATGGCCTTAAGCTGAAGGAGGACAGGATTAGATGGGATATTGGGAAGGAATTGTTCCCTGGGAGGGTGGAGAGGTCCTGGCACACGTTGCCCAGAGAAGCTGTGGCTGCCCCTGCATCCCTGGAAGTGTCCCAAGGCCAGGCTGGACGGGGCTTGGAGCAGCCTGGGCTAGTGGAAGGTGTCCCTGCCCATGGCAGGGGGTGGGATGAGATGGGCTTTAAGGTTCCTTTCCACCCAAACCACTCCAGGATTCTGTGATTCTGTGATCTGCTTATACAAATAATTGAAACAGAAAAGCCAGTTCTTCCTCTGATTGCAGAGGGGGGAGGTTTTCTCCTGCCTGTGTGTGTGTCTCTGGCAGATTTAGTAGATAGATGCTGCTACAGAGGTGTTTATTTTTGAAGCCTAAGATAAAAAACGCTGAAGAGGAGTAGCCAGCTTAGTTTGCCAAGGCCTGCCGGGGGGGGGTGGCAGCTATTTTCTCCCGATGAGATGGATCAGACTGAAAAAGAGGTCAGTGAAGTGAGACCTCTGTCACACAGCCTCCCTTTGGGAGGAGCTGCACCCCAGAGGAGCTGGGGATGGGGTAGGGCAGCACCAGGCTGGCCATGGGAGGTGAGGGGGGCTGTGGGAAGGGAGGAGGATCCCTGTGAGTGGAATCGCTCCACTCCAGGGCTGGGAAGGGTGAGCACAGCTCCAGGGGCCGAGCCCTCACGGGGAGAACGTGTGGGAGCCTTGGAAGGCAGGATGGGATTACTAGTGAGTAGTTTTCCCTCCAGCTTCTTTTCAATAAACAACTTTATTTTTAGAGCTGACGCTTTTTTTTTTTCCCTTCCCTCTGCAGTATTAAAATTTAAATATTCTTAATATATCTTAGGGTATGTGGTATAAATAAATAACAGCGTAATGGAGGGCCGGGGATTGGCTGTGCTCCCCCGATGTAGTGGGGAATGAATTATGGATGGAGAGAGAGAGGAGAGGAGCAGTTAGTGCAGGACAGCACGTGTTTGGGAAGAGAATGTGTATGCTGGGGCAGCGCTGGGCACTGTCCCTCCCTGCCCTTTGGTCCCTGTCACCAGTGTCCCCGTGGCATCCCGGCTCTCCGTGCACTGGGAGTTGACCTAAAAAGGCAGATACCTGTCTAATTATTTAGGTGTTGGAGAGCTGTTTCCAGGGCAGGGGAGGGGACAGCCACATCTGTCCCACAGCCCTCCCTTGGCTTGATAGTGATGCCGGGTGATGAGTGCTCTGCTCACAGGGACGGGGAATCTCTGGGAGCCTCCCCTTCAGCTGGGCTGTGCTCACCCCCGGCACCCTCGGCCTCCTGTGTGGGGAGGGAGCCCTGGGACAGCCACGCTCACCGGCCTCTCCTGTGTTTCCTTGCAGCCACCTGAACGCCGTGGAGCTGGGAGTCGCGTCCTTCTGGCTGCGGGTGGCGCTGGGGGCGGCGGTGACGGCGCTGGTGGGGTTCACCCTGTACCGTCTGCTGGCCAAGAACAAATGAGAGCCACTCTCCACCCCAGCCCCCCGTGACACCAGTTCCCCGACCCCAGCGACGCCCAAGTGAGGGGCCCTGCCTCAAGCTGGCCCCTGGTAGGAAATCCTCCTCTGCCCCCAGCCTGGATTGCAGGACCAGTGAAGCCAGACTTCCCAGCACCAGCAGGATCAATCCCTGGCACTGGCCAGCCTCACCCTGTGGCTTCCTGGCCCCCATGGCCACAGGGCAGGCAGCTCTGCCGGGAGGGCTCTGCCTCACCAGAGGCTGGAGGATCACCCTCATCTTTTATTCTGTTCAGTTTTTTTAACGCTTGTTTTTAAGCTCAAACATGAGTGTTTCAGTGTCTGTTGGACTGGGCACATCCCCTCCCCAGAGGGCTGTGCTGGTGCCCTCAATTCTGGAGGGGGCAATGCTCCTGGAGCCTCTGGGAGCTCCAGCAGCAGCTGAGCTGTCAAATGAGCTCATGGCTCCGGCTCCCTGGGGCACATCTCCATCTCCTGTCCTGGTTTCCCTCAGCCAGCACTGGGAAAGGCAGCCGGGGAGGGAGGCCCAGGCACTTAGAGCCCCCAGCCCCAGTGTTTTGGGGTCAGGCCTAGCCCCTCTTGCTGGGACACAGTGGCTGCTGTCCTGGGCTGAGGGGGGACAGTGGTAACCAGGGTTTGTCCTGAGCTCCTTCCTCTTGTTTCTACACAAAATTCTTGTGACTGCTGCAGTGTGCCTGGCTCCAAGTCCAGCCGCCCTCCTTTCCTGCTGCCTGTGTGGCCCGTCCCCTCCCCACCCCTGGCCACCAGTATTCATGGCCACCAGTATTTGCAGGGCTCGGGGAGTCCTGGTAAGGCTTGGGAGGGCGTTGGATGCCCACTGTGTGCCCAGTCCTTCCCTGGCAGTGCCATCACTGAGCTGGTGCCATGCTGTGCCCTAGGCCCTGTGTCCTGCTGTCCCCTCTGTGGGGCCCTGTCCAGAGTGTGCAGCTCTGGTCATTGCATCTCCTGGTACCATTGGAAGCTCCTTGCTGCCCTGTCTCCTGTCCCCTGCCCACACCCAAGCTGGTGTCAGCTGCTGGGACTGAGCCCAGCACCCATTAGGGGTCAAAGTCCCACAGTGTCCCTGTCTGCAAGTCCCAAAGAGCAAGGCCAGCACCCGTCCCTGGGGGAGCCTGGATCAGCCCCTGGCCGGTGCCACCAGCCTGGCCTTCCCCAGCACGCTCAGGGTCGGTCTTTTTGCAGGCAGCTGCGGGGGCAGCTCCCAGGTAGCACCTCGAGCTGCTTTTTCTGTGTTTTGTCTATTTAAATGTTTTATCGTGGCCTGGAGCCAGCNTAATTATTTAGGTGTTGGAGAGCTGTTTCCAGGGCAGGGGAGGGGACAGCCACATCTGTCCCACAGCCCTCCCTTGGCTTGATAGTGATGCCGGGTGATGAGTGCTCTGCTCACAGGGACGGGGAATCTCTGGGAGCCTCCCCTTCAGCTGGGCTGTGCTCACCCCCGGCACCCTCGGCCTCCTGTGTGGGGAGGGAGCCCTGGGACAGCCACGCTCACCGGCCTCTCCTGTGTTTCCTTGCAGCCACCTGAACGCCGTGGAGCTGGGAGTCGCGTCCTTCTGGCTGCGGGTGGCGCTGGGGGCGGCGGTGACGGCGCTGGTGGGGTTCACCCTGTACCGTCTGCTGGCCAAGAACAAATGAGAGCCACTCTCCACCCCAGCCCCCCGTGACACCAGTTCCCCGACCCCAGCGACGCCCAAGTGAGGGGCCCTGCCTCAAGCTGGCCCCTGGTAGGAAATCCTCCTCTGCCCCCAGCCTGGATTGCAGGACCAGTGAAGCCAGACTTCCCAGCACCAGCAGGATCAATCCCTGGCACCGGCCAGCCTCACCCTGTGGCTTCCTGGCCCCCATGGCCACAGGGCAGGCAGCTCTGCCGGGAGGGCTCTGCCTCACCAGAGGCTGGAGGATCACCCTCATCTTTTATTCTGTTCAGTTTTTTTAACGCTTGTTTTTAAGCTCAAACATGAGTGTTTCAGTGTCTGTTGGACTGGGCACATCCCCTCCCCAGAGGGCTGTGCTGGTGCCCTCAATTCTGGAGGGGGCAATGCTCCTGGAGCCTCTGGGAGCTCCAGCAGCAGCTGAGCTGTCAAATGAGCTCATGGCTCCGGCTCCCTGGGGCACATCTCCATCTCCTGTCCTGGTTTCCCTCAGCCAGCACTGGGAAAGGCAGCCGGGGAGGGAGGCCCAGGCACTTAGAGCCCCCAGCCCCAGTGTTTTGGGGTCAGGCCTAGCCCCTCTTGCTGGGACACAGTGGCTGCTGTCCTGGGCTGAGGGGGGACAGTGGTAACCAGGGTTTGTCCTGAGCTCCTTCCTCTTGTTTCTACACAAAATTCTTGTGACTGCTGCAGTGTGCCTGGCTCCAAGTCCAGCCGCCCTCCTTTCCTGCTGCCTGTGTGGCCCGTCCCCTCCCCACCCCTGGCCACCAGTATTCATGGCCACCAGTATTTGCAGGGCTCGGGGAGTCCTGGTAAGGCTTGGGAGGGCGTTGGATGCCCACTGTGTGCCCAGTCCTTCCCTGGCAGTGCCATCACTGAGCTGGTGCCATGCTGTGCCCTAGGCCCTGTGTCCTGCTGTCCCCTCTGTGGGGCCCTGTCCAGAGTGTGCAGCTCTGGTCATTGCATCTCCTGGTACCATTGGAAGCTCCTTGCTGCCCTGTCTCCTGTCCCCTGCCCACACCCAAGCTGGTGTCAGCTGCTGGGACTGAGCCCAGCACCCATTAGGGGTCAAAGTCCCACAGTGTCCCTGTCTGCAAGTCCCAAAGAGCAAGGCCAGCACCCGTCCCTGGGGGAGCCTGGATCAGCCCCTGGCCGGTGCCACCAGCCTGGCCTTCCCCAGCACGCTCAGGGTCGGTCTTTTTGCAGGCAGCTGCGGGGGCAGCTCCCAGGTAGCACCTGGAGCTGCTTTTTCTGTGTTTTGTCTATTTAAATGTTTTATCGTGGCCTGGAGCCAGCGAGGGGGTTGAGAAATCGCTGGGCAGCACCAGTGTCCCTCCCGGGGACAGTCCCAGGGTGATGTCCCCACCCTGCTGTCCCCAGCGCTGGCCGGCCGGGAGTCCCTGCCCGTGCTGGAGCTGCTCTGCCCGTCGGGTGCCCGCTCACTGCTGGTCCCTGGTCCCTGGCACTGCCGGGGCCACACCTCTCGTGTTTCATGTCCCAGTCTGTGCCCACCGTGCGTGGCTCTGCCAGCCGGGCCCGTGCCTGGTGTCTCCTTGCTCCACGTCTGCTGGAGCCGTAATGTTTTAGCTTTGTTCTCTACAGCACAATAAATTTTTACACACTTGGCTTGCACAGCGTGTCCTGCGTCACGTGGGGAGCAGGACCTGCGTCCCTGCCCGGGCTGCACCAAGCCTGGGGCCTCGGGGGGCTGCAGTGGGAGCAGGGTCCCCCCGAGGGCCCGGGCTGCCCCGTTTGAAGGATTTAGGGCAGGAGCTGAAGCCTGGTGTTTTGGGACAAGGCTTGGGGCTGGCCAGGGCTCCTTGGTGCCTGGGAACACGGATTCTTGTGCAACAAGTGCCAGCCAGGGGGGAGAGACAGGGAAGAGGTGGTGGATCCCATGGTTCTCTGCCCGGGATCCGTGGGAAGAGGGAGGCTTTGGCTGCCCTGGGAGCTGTGGATCTCTGCGCCCATCCCTGTGTGGGGTTTGGGGCTCCCCTCTTCCCTGCAACCGCTTTCCCCCACGCCCGCAGCTCCCAGGGCTGTGCCACCTCCCATCCCTGCTCCTGTTTTCCCGTGGCAGCTTTTCCCTCAGCTATTTCTGTCTCTGCAGCCTCAGCCACGGGCGCTGGGCACAGGGAATGTGGGCGCAGCCGGAGAAGAGGATTTTCCAGAGCCTCTGCACTGAGACTGGATGGGGTCGGACTGCTCCCACATGTGAGAGGATCCCTCTGGGCTGTGGGGTGGGAGAGGAGACCCTTCCCACAGGGCCAGCCAGGGGACAGGGATGGTGGGGACACAGCCGGTGCTGCCACGCCGGGCAGAGGAGGCTATTCCAAGGCAGATGGGACACGCGGTGCTCCCTGGTGACTCCAAACCAGGCTGGATCCCATGGGAGCCGCGGGCCCACGTGCCCTGGTGTGTATTAATAGTGCTGGTGCGCGGAGCCACGGACGCTGTGCTGGGACAGACACGGGTGTGGGGCAGGGGACACGCGTGGCAGGGCCATGGGACCCCAGCCACGGCCACACACAGTCCCCGGGGAAGGAGCCTGGCAGGGCTGGGAAGCCCAGAGCTCCCTGGGCACCCACAGTGGGGCTGAGCCGCGGCTCCGGGAAGTGAGGGCAGTACCAGGGATGGGTCCTGGGGCCGCCCCTGTCCTCCCTGGGGGTCCAGGGGAGCCTGGCCTGGGTGACACTGGGCATGTCACGTAAAGGTGCCAATTCAAGGGACCCTGGGGCAGGGGACAGCAGTGGAGGCTCTGTGTCCCCTGTGCCATGGGGGACGTACCTGAACTCTGCTGGCCTGTGGATGCAGGGTCAGCATGGAGGGAATGTTTGCAGTCCCCTGTGTCAGATTCAGCAGGTACCTGGTGCTGGCATGCCCATGTCCATTCTGGGATGCTGGTGTCTATACTGGGATACCGATATCCACACTGGGATGCTGATGTCCGTTCTGGGATGCAGGCACCATACCAGGATATGGATTCCTGCAGCAGGATGCAGCTGCAAAACCATGTACCAGGATGTGGGTACCTGTACTGGAATACGTGCACCTGTATTGGGATGCAGTACTGGAAATGGAATACAAATTCCCATTCCAAGATGCAGATCCTCTCCTGGGAGGCAGGTACCCACACCAGGATGCACAGAGCTGTCCTGGGATGCAGGTACTGGGCCAGGATGTGTACCAGTACTGGGATGTGGGTACCAACACTAAGATGTGGGTACCAGTACTGGGATGTAGATACCACATTGGGATGCAGGGATCATGCCAGGATGTAGTTACCATATTGAGATGTGGGCACCAGTACCAGGATGCCCACAGCTGGACCAGAATGCAGGTTCCCATACTGGGATGCAGGTTCCCATGCTGGGATGCAGGTTCCCGTGCTGGGATGCAGGTTCCTGTACTGGGATGCTGGTTTCTGTACTGGGATGGCCACAGCCATACCGGCATGCAGGTACCTCTAGCGGGATGCAGGTTCCCATCCCGGGATGCAGATACCTGTACCGGGATGCAGGTTCCCTTATCGGGATGCCCGCAGCCGTACCAGGATGCCGGCACCATCCCATGCTGCGAGGGCCAGGTGCCGGCTCCCTGCCCGTGCCCTGGGCCGAGTCCCGGAGCTGCCGGCAAGGCGGGGCGGGGCGGGTCCCGGNGACAGGAGCTCCCTGCTGCAGCTCATCCAGGAGCAGGTGAGGCCGCCCGGGGGGCACCGGGCACCGGGCTGCGCTCGGGGGGGCCGCCGGGCACCGGCCAT
>VWZW01007807.1:2218-262212 GCA_013397115.1 Edolisoma coerulescens | reverse complement strand
GGCTCCCCAGGGCAGTGGTCACATCATCAACCCTGACAGAGTTTGGACAATGCTCTCAGGGCCCACAGTGTAACACTTGTGTTGGTCCTGTGCAGGACCAGGAGTTGGTACTGTGTAAGTGCCTTCTAACTCAGGATATTCTATGAAAAACTTTGCTGAATAATGACTTGAATATTTGTAGGGGCTAGGCCTTGCATCGTGTTTTTAAGACTTCTCCCTGAAAAGCTCTGTTTAAATATTCTTTCAGGGATACACTTTAGCTCTTTAGATATTGATCTGTGTTTTTGAAAGTACTGTTTGACCACTATTATTCCCAAACTTAGACACTAATATTTTCTCATCCAAAAGCATTGAAAGGCAAATTTTACAATTTCTGTTGAGTCTCATACTAAGGCATCTCTTTTACTAAAATAAATAATTGTGTTACAGGATTTTGTGGTAAAATCTAAAATAAATGATAAAAATGGTTTTTAAGTTTTTGTTGTTGTGAACGTTATGCCCAAGATTTACTGAAGCTCAGCACTCAATGATATAGTACAGAGTACTGTGAAGGAGAATTAAAAAATTGTTTAGTTTCATCTTTACTGAAAGCATAACTATGGGTCTGATGCTGGGTGTGCAAATAATCTATTGCACTTTAAGTTGGGTCACATTCAAAAGAGCCCCTTGGGTTCACGAATAGCACGATTTATTGAATGCAACACATACGGATGGTTCTTCAGCATTGCTGGTGCCAAATGCATTAACTGCAGAGTAGCTGTATATAACACCAACAACACTATTGTATTCATGAGCTTCATGTCCTGGGTCAACATTCAGCAGAGTTGAGGACATAAGACTTACCCAAAGGTGTCCCTTCTGGGGAGGTGAGGACAACAAACCTGTTGATCTCTTCCTGCACAATTTCAGGTCAAATTCTCATCTCCTGGGTAGATAGAAAATTGGGGTGCTTTTTATAACTTATTAATCACTGTTGTGCCAGGTGCTGTGGTGGGACTATGGTCAAACTTTCTGCTCTGGCTGGATGTGTTGTACAGAATGTTTCTTGGTAGGAGGTGTACTTGGTTTGTGCAAAACATCACTGGGTGTCAGGTAGAAGAATCAGACCACATGGCCTCCACTTTTCTCCATGTTCCTTCTTGATGCCAGGGCAACACGAACCATGTGACCTCCATCCAGTTTCAGTATTTGCACTGTGAGCTCCATCACATATTGAGCTCTGCATTTTCTTCATTTCCAACACTGACAAAGCCAAATTATTTATTTTTTTTCAGCTAAGCTAGAAGGCTTGTCTGGGCCCCCCAATACTGGTTTCTACAGCGTAGGCAGAACCGACTTCTGTGAGTCAACTAACCATGTTTTTTTAATTAGATCACATCCTAAAGGAAAAATATTGCTAAAACGTCTGCAAATATAAAATATAAAATGGACTCTTTTCTAGGAAAAAATATATATAAAACTATGCAAGTAAAATACAAAGATGGCAATACTGCTTGTGAAGCTATGCTTTAAAAAAGCAAAGCTTAGAAGTTCTACCCTCAGCAGTTCACAGGTCACTTATATCTGTTTATTGGTTAAGGTGTATTCATTTTTGCAAGAAATGCTTGGCATCCAAGAATCCAAGATGTCTTCTAAATCCCCTAAAATCACAATATTAGCTTTTGATAGAAATACTTTATTCTTGTATCTGTCTGGGCTCTGCCTTTTCTAATAATTGTTTAGGGAGAATAAGGTGGGAGCATCTGTACTACAGCTGCTGTTCAAATAGAGCAATGCCTTTACTGTAGACAAAACAATTGGTGCAATTGCTTTAATTTACTTGTTTATGAAGAGCCAGAAATAAGAAGGCTTTATGTTCTTTTGAAATTGGAAGATTTTAAAGATTTTCTTGATATTTCCAAAAAAATGTTTGTCTGGAGGGTATTTTATGAACTAGGTTAGGCAACTATCCAGCAACTTTTTTATTTCTATGACATGAGGAAGAAGGAGATTCTTCTCTTTCTGTGTGTCATTTCTTGGTATTGTTAGGTTTGATACAAAAGTATTTATTAATAGTTTCCACAAAGATGCTATGATATATTTACAAGAACTTGCTGGATTTATTAGTAGTATGCAGAGGACAAACTGTTTTCTTTTTAAATAATTACAAATGGAATCTGTTCTTTTCCCTCTTTTTCCTAGTAAGTAGTTATAATATAGTTTTTGTCTTCAGCTAGATATAGATATAGATGTTAGATATAGAATCAAATACATCTGGTTTTAAATATAATTCTGTAACAAGAAATTCTTATAACTAGCATAATTTCAAATTAGTGCTTGTGCAGTCTTTATTGCATGCAAGTTTTTTAAAATGACTACAGGGAAGTATATAAAAAAAGTGAATCCAGCATTTTTTTATCTTTGATCTCAGTGTTTTAAAGCACTGATACTTCCTCACCCTTTTCTCTGAGCTATTTATTACTAAAACAAAGGCTGACAGCAGAGCTCAGTCTATAATATGTAAATTCTTGTGGAAAAATAGTGCCAAAAAACTGTGAAGAAAAAATGGGTCCAGGCAGCTGCGTCACAAGGTTTGACCACTTCAGGCTGGGGTGCCAGGAGATTTGAGACAGATGTTTTCAGACATGCCGCATGCCTAAAACATTTCCAGGGGTCGAGCTACAAATAGTGACTTAATAAGTGCAGAAACAGGAAAAGTATGTAGGAGTACACAAGAGTTTATTCACCTCTAGGTGCACAGCCAGCCTCTTTACATTACATCTGCCTGTCAGGGTTGGCTATTTAAGCTGTCATGCCCTTGCTATTGCTCTTTGTCTGCCTGTGAATAAAGTGCAGCATTGTGATTACTAATCCCACTCCAGTGACTTGACTTTAAATGTGGTTTTGGAGCGGATCCCGGAGTTCTGTTTGCTAAGCTTCCTACTCCTGTTTCAGAGACACCACTGGAGATCTATGAGAGAGAGCACTGCAGACTGCCCTCCTCCTGTAGACCTNTTTTTTTTTTTTTTCCCAAAAACTTTTTGAAGGAAATCAATGGATACCAAAGTGATCTGTTTATTTTTCTTTTTTTCTTTGCCTCTGCTGGCAGTGGGAAATCACACTGGTCGCATCAAGGTGGTCTTTACGCCCAGCATCTGTAAAGTGACTTGTACCAAAGGCAACTGTCAGAACAACTGTGAGAAGGGAAATACAACCACCCTCATCAGTGAAAACGGCCATGCTGCTGACACTCTGACAGCCACTAACTTCCGAGTAGGTAAGTACCCTGAAACTGCATTTGTCCTTAGCTGTCCTCTCTTGACTAACAGAGGGAGGAGATGTTTTGTTATTAATACCAGTTGTGCATCTGTTACTCTTTGTTTGGAGGGCTCTGCTGAGTAGGAACCATTGTGTGTTAGACAAGCTTTCTGGTGTCCTTCGGAAATGTTCCCAAACGTTCCTTTTGTGTCAGAGGAAAAAAGCTCCCATATTTTTCATCTGAATTTTCAGCTGCAGGGATGCAACATGCTAAGCTGAAGCTTTCGGTAAAATTCCTCCCTCGGAGTTTGTGTTGGTAAATAGGGAAAATGACAGATCACACAAAAAGTTGTGTTTCCTCTTTTTTACTCGTTTAATGTGTATCAAATGCACATAAAATCTAGCGAACAGTTAACAGTGACTCTGTCTTCAAAAATTTGTTCAGCAGTTCCTTAGAACTAAAATCCTTTTTAAGAATGCATCAGCTTAAAACTTTTCTTGCTGCTAAAAGTAAATCAGATTTCATATTTGGCATTTTTAGAAACTGAAATAATGTTAAGTCTAATTAAAGTTGTTGAAGCCAGTAATTTCTTTGTTAATGTTTATTCTTTCTGCTTGCTCAGTAAGAGTATCAGCAGTATGCCAGACTAAACCCTACAGCTGTTTGACTCTGTTGAAACAAATCCTGAAAGCTACCTAGGATAATGATTAGCATATTTTAACTGTATGCTGTATAGGCATTTGTGTGCAAGTATTTGCCTTGTAAGTTAAGATGTACAGATACGTGGGTACATACCTAAACACTTTAAATTTGTCATTTCACATTATGATACCCTGAACTGCTCTTGGAAAGTAATTTTGTAATTATCCTGAAAATACCAAAGTGTTGTTTTCTGAAAAAAGAACCTTAATTATTTTCCAAATTTCTAGTCAAAGAATGCCAAATATGAGCACTGTAATTTTAGTCTCTGTGTAGAATAAACATAGAGCAGTGCTGAGGCTGGCCAATATTGCCGTTTTTCAAGTGCAGTGTATTTCATGCTCTGAGGGTGAGGGGGAAAAGCCGTTCCAAATTATTTTTCTTTCCTTCTGGCCAGATGATACAAAGAGCAGTTCCCTCTTTTCACACTCCTACTAGACTGTCAGACTGTGTGTGAAAGCCCTTGAAGTTACTAACTCATTCCTTTATAGTATGCACATTTGTAAAAATGTGTATGTTTTGTACTAATAGTAAAACCAGTATTTTAAAACAAGAATAGAGCAAATTTTGGTGTTTGTTTGTGGTTGTTTGGAGGCACAAAAAAAGATAAGTATTTTGTAAAGGAATGGTGAATCTAATACTTCAAATTTGTGTTTACTGCCAATACAGATTTTTACCAATGTTTTGGCAAGAATCCCAGCTAAGTAAGTTTTTTGTTTAATTTTCTGACTAGCATGAAAGGATAGGGTTATTCTTCCTTCCTTTCATTTGACCTAATTTTTCTATTGGAATTATGAAATGCTGAGAACAGGCAGTCATGTAATTTGTCTGCTATGTAAATCTGTGCTGTAACATGACCTTCTCTCAAATACTTGAAAACTTGGAGAGTGGAAATTGACCTGTGAAGACGTGTTCCACACCTTCCTTCCTGGCCTCAGGCCACGGAGCTCTGATGCACTGGGTACAATGGGCTGCTAGAAACATTCAACAAAAGCAGCCTATAATAGTATTCGATGGATGGATAAGGGAGTGTTATGTTTAAAAATGTATAAAAGCAAGTTGCTACACATGGATAAGGATTTTTAACCTGCCTCTTAGCTATCTTCCCTACTACATTTAAAAGACAAAAAGCATTTACCACAGCTCTAGGTGTTGTCATTTTCACAGAAGAATAAGAAGGTCTGAACTAGCACTTAAAGGCTCTCCAATTAAAAACAAAAATGCTGCATGAACTTCTTAATAACTAGAGAAGAGGGATCCTACACCTGTAGATTGAATTCTTTTACCAGTCACAGTTTTCAGGAGCTTCTGAATCAGAAATTAAAATATATACTACTGAAATAATTTTTTATATGTGTTCTCTAACTAGTACCTCTCACTAGCTTAGGCTTGTCCTGATGTCTCCTGATACATAAGGCAGAAGTCATTTGTGTCTTCCAAGATCATTAACTTTTGTTGTATTTTTAACAGCTGAATTATGTTTAACTTGTGCTTTTTGCTTTTAAGTCCCTGTTCTAACTTCTTTACTTACTGTTAATCCAAAATGTGTGGAAATTCTTATTTAGATGACTTGACATTTAGAAAAACAACCACTGAAACAGAATGTCATGTCAGAAAATATGTATTTAAAGCAATGAACAGCACTTTTTCAGTATGTTTTTTAAAAAATATTTTCCTAAAACCAAAGAAGATAGTCACATGCCATATTTGGAAAAGTTTTAAATGCATTTCTGTAGCAGGAGCAGCATTCTAGTATACAAGACTGAGTTAGGTTCTCCGATGACAGATTAGTTAGACATCAGCTTGCTTTGTTCTTAATAATAAATTATTTCTAATAATGAGCCAGAGTAAATTTTTTTGTTTCTTTTCAACTTTGTGCTGAATTTTGTAAACACTGCATTTGCAGAGAGAATAAGTTGCAATACCTGTACCACAGCTACTCAAGCTTTGTCATGGATTATTTCAGATTCTTAAAATGTGCTCAGTTTTTCAATTCAGCTGAAGCTTGGTAGCCCAGGCAAGGAACAAATCCTGTTTCCTGAAAATTTTATACAATATGGATAAGCCATTAAAAACAAAAACCCATAACAAGGAACAGATTGGGGGGAATGGAATGGTGCTTTCAGGTAGCTTAGATTTTTGGCTATGGTGAGGAATAGCTCCTAGCACTGCAATTGAAAGTGATGAAAGCTTGGTATTTAAAAGGAAGGACCTCTTTGATTGCCAAGCTGCTTTAGTGAAACTTTGGGATTTTTTGCAGTTTCATTTTGTGAATGGGATATGTTGCAGTTAAACTAACCAACCTCTAATATTTCATGGCTTGGAGAATGAAAGCATTTAATCTGAGTGGAAACTTCTGCTGAATAGATGAATCTCATTATTCTATTGGATTGATACATGTGAGTTTGTATGGTGTTTCAGTCCTGATACATCTATAGAGGCTTGTAAAACAGGGTCGATACGTGTGCATAGGAAAGGATGGGAATAGTAGCACATGAAGTTTCCATCTCTTTCCCTGTTGAAGTTACTCAGTGAGGTGTCCTGTTTCTACTCAAAATTAGTCCACATTCCAATTTTGAAATTAATTTTCTTCCTGTAAGGAGTGGGAGGACAATGACTAATTTGTAACTGTAAAATGAAGCAGTAAGGAATTAGTAAATGCCCAGCTTAATATTTTCATGCTTTTCTATTTTTTCCACTGTTGTATACATATATTTAATTATAGATTTACATTCTGTTTTTTCCCATGGGATCTGTGCTTCATTCATTCAACAGGAATGACAGTATTTAGTAAAGGAAGCAGTCATTTAATACTTAAGTTCATATTCACTGTTCATTTGCAGCCCCGCATCTCATTTAAAGCGGTTCATTCAAGCTGTTATAAATGAGAAGTCAAAGTTGCATGCTAGTCAGTGAAAGTGCCTATCTTTCTGTAGAAATTTTGTGTCTGAGCATTTGGCAGTATCTGTGTCAAATAAGGAAACAGAATCATAGAATTATAGAAGGGTTTGGCTTGGAAGGGACCTTTAAGATCATAGAGTTACAACACCCAGCCATGGACAGGGGCACCTTCTGCTAGGCCAGGCTGCCCAAAACCCTGTCCAGCCTGGACTTGAACACCTCCAGGGATGGGGCATCCACAGCTTCTCTGGGCAACCTGTGCCAGTGCCTCACCACCCTCACAGTGAAGAATTTCTTCCCCGTATCTAATCTAAACGTGCCCTCTTTCAGTTTAAAGCCACTCCAGCTAGTCCTGTCCATGCCCATGTAAAAAGTCCCCCTCCAGCTCTCTTGTAGGCCCCTTTTAGGGGAGGCTGGAAGGCTGGTATAAGGTCATCTTGGAGCCTTCTGCAGGTGAACGTGGTGTCTTAAGTAAAAATGTATCTGGTCCTTCGTATTTAATACTGAATTTTGAAACTTTCAGCATGGATCACAGTGACCTGGATATTCTGTACCCTGTTGCAATAATGCTCAAATTATGTTGCATCTTGGATTTTGGCACTTCTCCTATTGGAATTTTCTATCAAAAAATTTTCCAGCTTTACTCTGTGTTGACTCTGTATAAATGTTTTCAGATAATTGAGGTTGTCCAGAAGTTTCCAATTACGTATAGACAGAAACTTCCAAGAAGCAGCAGAAGCATTTTGCTCAAATTTTATTTGGTCTTCTGCTGAAAGCAATGAAAGAAAATTTGACCAATGTATTTTAAAACAATAGGTTATTCAAAGGAAATTTAGTAAGAAGACTCACTATGTAATTATTATTCTAACAGAATTTCCTATCTAGAAAAGAGTTTAGAAAGCATAATTATTTAGAATTGTGAAAATTTAAAGCAGTTATTTTACAAAATGTTGATAGAATTCCTGAATTTTATTCAGACCTATGTGATCATGAATTACTGTTAGTGTTGTAGGAGTTAGCATTGCTTTTTATTCAAGCACTTCAGGTATTACCAAAGAATAGCGTTGGTTAAAAATGGCAGTTGCCTGCAGGCAAGGCAGCCTGTTGGCAAGCCAGCCAACTGCCTTTATCTGTAGATTACATATGACAGGAAGTCCAAGAGAAGTGATTGGTGTTTTCTTGCTACCATTTAGTATGTATTAAGGTTGTCATTTCTTTGCTCCATGCGATTCATTCTGCACGTCCTACTAGATTGAAGAGGAACTGTAAGACTATGACATTTAGGGCGGATTTTTTAGTAACCTTTTTATGAACAGGCGTATTGTAAATAGCATTGGAAGGCTAATTTGATGACATGTAAAAGTATATAAAAGATAGCATCTTGTGGAATATTTGTGTAGGTTTGTGAGAATTTACAGTCGCAGTCTCTTCTGGCAGCTTGTGAGCTTGTGAGTTTTTTTGTAAAAAACTGTTCAATTTTTTACCCATTATATTTTACTCTTTTGTTTTACTGTGTTTAGTAAGAGTTGCTAGAAAGCTAACATGTTAGAAGAGATGCTTGCTTCTCTATTTTGAAGTGATGTTTGCTATTTGGTGGATGGTGTCAGCCTGTGTAGGTAACCCATCATGTATGACCTGTGTAACTCTGCCCAGAACACTATTCCTGTGGCTTCATCTGAGACTTAGCAGATGAGCACACTGAGGATTTAAAATAATTGCTAGCACATGTCATGCAGAGATTTTAATTCCTTTTGGTAACATAAGTGAGAAGTGATTTTATTTTAATTTGTTTAAAAATCTTTTATTTTCAACTTTATATGTTCCATCAGACAACCTAATTGAAGAGAAGCTTATTTCTGGAATAACTACTTAGCTCAAGAACAGCATATGATATTTCATCGTTTGCTTTTAGTAGTATATTCTCTGTGGATAAGAGTGAAGTGTTACTTTGAAATATCCTTGAGTTTTGCACTTGAACTTGCAAATATGAAGAAGCTGTGATGCAAGAGCCTTGCTATTCCTTTCGTATTGTCCTCTTACTGTCTCTGGTAGCTACCTTGCAGCCTTATTTGGTAAAAGATTTGTTTCTACTGCTCTTGCAGTAATTATAATTTGTGCCTTGTCAGACTTTGTTGGTTTCTGCTTTTTTTGCTGCCAGATGAAATATTATTTCCTTTAACAGACACATGAAAATTTCAGAATTCTTGGACAACTTGGCTTAAATAATAACTTTTTAAACTTTCTGCAGTGGTAGTCAAAGAAGTTGGTCAGTCTGTCAGTGTGTGTGTCTCAGGACGAAAAATTAAGAAAAGGACATTGGGATTTATCCACTGCTTTATCTGGTAAATTGAAATTTAATCTGTACAAATGATGACTATGATAGAAACATTCATGCAGCAACATTGTAATAGCTGTAGCAAAATGAAGGCCAAGTATTTTTCCTCAGAGAGTGAACTGAGTAGCTAAAATAATAAGGACAGATAACAGCAGGACTTATTGTGAATTATTCTTTGCCTTATGGAAGATACTATGAAAAAAGTTATTTCCTAGCCTGAAGAGCCAATGCAGAATGATTTGGGAGGAACCACTTATGACCATCAATTCAAAAGACATTTCTTTTTTCCAGTCCCCCTTTCTTCTGTAAATAAATTTGAGCTGACAGCAGAATGAATTAATTTACTTACAGTCCAGGTAGTATAGTATAGGCTTTTCTTATCTGAAATACTAGTGGACTACAATTCCATCCTGTAATGTAAGTGTACAATTCTATAGACTGAGCAAAGCTCAGGGTTTTAATGCATTTTCAGTTATGGGCCTCCAATGCTCAAATTACAAAGAAAAATTGTATTTCAAGGATTTTGTTGGTTTTGATATCCACATCTGTTCAAAAAGAATGATTTCTTTCCCCCATGTATTTATCACAACTTGTCATCAACAAATAGTTCTGGTTTCTACCATGGAGCTTACAGCCTCTGTGGGCTCTTTCTTCATAATCTTAAAATAATTATTCAAAATTGACATCTTTACTTCAGATTCCAGTGGAGGCCAGATGCTAATTTAGAGAAAAGAGATTGTTCAGTCACATGATTTTAATGAGGTTGAACTCATACAAGCCTGTTAGCAACTCGTTTCCGCTCCCTTACTCACCTTGAAGACTTCAGACCATCACCATGAAGCAAAAGTCCATCTGCTCTCAAAGTACTCAAAGTTTTTGGATGTGCAGTCATAGGAAAAACCACAAATGGAAATGGTACAAAATCCACACCTGCAGCCATTCAAAAACACACAAAGTATGTTTCCTTCAAAGTTAAAGCAAAACAGAACACAAAGTTAAACACTGCATAATTTTTTATTTTACTGTATATGGTTTTAATTTATAGGGATTACTTTATGTACATCTGACTTGAAGTACTGTAAAAAGAGAACTAAGAGTGCATTTATTTGAATGATTGCATTGTTGCATATTCAAATAAACACAATACCTTGTACAGCTATAATTTTGTTATTGCTAAACTAAATGTCTTTGCACATACCTCACTGAAGATCAAGTATATGGCAACTTTGGCTTAGAAAAGAAATTGCCTCTAAATTCTGCAAATACAAAAGAAAGAGTCTGAAAATTTTCTCTACGTATTAAAATATGGCACATCATTAATAGATTTCTTAGCAAATGGATTTGTATTTAATGTGTCCTTCTGGGCTTAGCACAGTCAGAAGGAAGCAAGCAGCTATCACTGCTCTGTTGATCACATTAGTTCCCCATTCAGCCTTTCTACTGTTTGTTCTGGTTTTTTATTCTGCTCCAGATAATTCTCATCTCTGTGCCTGTGCAGTCTGTATAGCGTTCATCTATCCATTCCACCTGTAATTAGCTCTTAGATTTGAGTATCACTGTAATTTAGAGTCCTGTTTTGTAGTGTAGAGGCTCTGGGATTCCTGGATTTTTCTTTTGGAACATGAACTTTATCTTTGTTATGTACACACTTAAATTCAGTGAGTTTTCTGTGTATCCATAAAAACCTGTTAAGAGGGTGAACCATGAACTTTCAACCAGGGATTTATGAATGTGAATCAAATTGAAGTCTATGGGAGCTGTAAACTCTTTTTTTTTTCTGCTAATCTCTTGCAAAGTCTTGAGGGATGCTAGTCAATGAATAGAAGGAAAATTGGATATTTTCTGATTATATAGGAAGATGATTGAGTTTTAAGAACCCAAGCAGAGTATTTCTCATCTATATTTTATTCATCCAAATAATTTCTTCATTTCTGATTTTGGTTGTATTTTCACTTTAAATTAAAGATTATAAGATGAGCTATTAAATTTTTATATTAGATGTTACTCAGGTATTTCAAGTTTAGGGGAACTTTAAGCAACTGTTCATCTCATAATTTAGGAATGAGTTCTTTGACTTCTCCCTGAGAAGGGACTGCCTCTGTCCATAGGATGTATAGGGCAGTGGTATCCAAACTTTCTTTATTGCACATTCCTATCACTTAAATATTTTTGAAGACTCTCCCCAATATGTATATATTTATAAATTATATACGCGTGCTGCTGTATATATCATCTATTTGTACATTATAAACCATAGACAAATTAGAAAGTAAAAATGCATGGGAAAAAGACTTAAGTGAACTCTCTTGAAAATTCATTTTATTTGTTATTGGTACAAAACAATATTTCTTTCCTGCATCCCAGTACATTTTCTGGCACACTGTGTGGGATGAGCACACCTTGCTTTGGAAACTGCTGGTGTAGGTAACCAGGAGAGACCAGCTTCATAACATAAGCTGTAATAGTACCTTTCTGTAGTTAATATGTGTCCATTGCATCTCTCTTATTTAATGTTTGAATATATTAAACTCAGCCTGTTATGTTAGATGCTATATATGTAGGTGCTTCTGTCTAATCAGAGTTACACAGAGAGCCTGGTTTGACAAAGGGGAAAAGGAATTTTTTCATACTTGTACACATTTCAGCACACAGGGTTGGGTACAACATTGTGGTGTGAAGCTTCTCAATGAGGTTGTACACAGCTCAGGGGAATATGGTGCATGGTTAAGTTGCTTGGAACTGGACATGACCAGGCAGAGCACTGATTGTGTTTTAGGTTTACACAGCTTGTGCAATGATTTATAAAGTTATTATGGTTATGAGAACCACAATGTGTGGTGAAGTTGTGTGTTTTTTAATGAATTTCCAACTGTACATTCTCTGCAGAGTAACCTTTATTCTTCCTATTCACTAGCAGTGACTCTGCTCCTTTCTTCAGAACTCTGGGATTTGAGTCTCTAGATTTTCACTGGTCTCCTATGACCTCATTTATTACTCAAACTCTAAATAATATCCTTCCCATTCTCACATTGTGTCACCTCCTCAAGGTCAACTCCCTAGAAAACTTTCAAATTTCTTGTGTTGTAGCCAGTGCCAGAAAATCATAGCATATGTTTTACATGTTTTTTAACTATTCTATGAATGTTTGGTTTATGAGCTATTATTTGTATGTTAATGAATATCCAATTTAAAGAGTCTGTTCCTACTTTGTTCTTCTTGTAGGCGTTTTTACACCAAAATGAGCACTGCAGTAATGTTACAGTAATCAGAGAGCAGTCTCCTCATGTTTGGAAATTTTTGTCATGACTACAGTTTCTGTGGCTTTTCTTTTTCTATTTTAAACATAATTTTATTGTTGGAGGATGTCTTGTGGTATGGTGGGATGCCGTAGGTCACTGTTTGTAGACTATATGGATCTAAGTTTGTTGGTTCATCTGGCTCACCAAACCATACTGAGATACCTCAGTCAAGAGCCTAGCGATAAATGGGTGATGAGATGGCACCCATATGTCAAGTTGGCCTGTGGATGTCCTTACTGGCCTGCTGGGTGAGCCTCTCTTCAGCGCCAGACCAGAAAACTTCAGGTAACAGCACTCCTAACTTGTGTTGCTCAAGGAGGCACCAAAGGCAATGAATCTCAGCTGTTGTGGTTTAACCCCAGCCAGCAATTACCACGCAGCCACTCACTTCCTCCTCAGCAGGACTGGGGAGAGAATCGAGAGAGTAAAAGCTGGAAGAGTCATGGGTTGAGATAAAGACACTTTAATAGAGAAAGCAAAAAGCCATGTATGCAAGGAAAGTAAAACTAGGAATTAATTCACTGCTTCCCATGGGCAGGCAGGTGTTCAGCTATTCCCAGGAGAGCAAGGCCCCATCACATGTGACAGTGACTGGGGAAGACAAACACCATTACTCCGCTGTCCCTCCCTTCCTCCTTCTTCACCCCAGCTTTATTTAATGAGCATGATGTCATATGGTCTGGAATACCCTTCAGTCATCTGGGGTCTGCTTTCCTGGCTGTGTCTCCTCTTGATTTCCTGTGCATCTCCAGCCTCTTTGCCAGTGTGGAAGTGCACAAAGAAGAAAAGGCCTTGGCTCTCTGTAAGCCCTGCTCAGCAATAACAAAAACATCTCTACATTATCAGCGCTGTGTTCAGCACAAACCCAAAACACAGCCCCATACCAGCTGCTGTGAAGAAAATTAACTCTACTCGAGCTGAAACCAGCACATCAGCTTGAATATCTATTGTTCAGTTGCCAGAAATGGTAAGGATGCTGATGTCCCTGGCCAGCGTCAGCTTTACTACTTCTGTGGTCTTCAGCGCCTTTGCATGACAGAGGCATGCCCAACAGCTTAAATGTTTCTCAGAACGTTTTGCTCTTTTCTCTGATTGTAACCAAGTAGTTAGATGTCTAGGAGCAGCTCTTTTCTCTGCCTTATGCTACTGGGTGTTACACTGTGCAAGAGTCCAGTACGTTTTCTGGAAATAGCCTAATAGCAGAATAGGTGTCCGAGCAGAGAATCAGTTCACTGACTTCTTTAGATTGTAATAGTGCATGAGCAATGACAGCCTAGTGTCATTATGGTCAAATAACTCATTAATCCTGTTGTCCTGAAAGGTGGGTAGGGCTCCTCAGCTGGCACCTGAAGGGAAGAGTATAGTCTGGAAGGATCCTGTAGCAATAAAAATGCTTGCTGTTCGTTGTTACCTGTCCTTCTGTTGAATTCTTGTTCTACTGAAAATGGGTATGTTTCAATAACATTAATGAATATATGTTAGCATTACACGTGCTCAGGCACACAAAACACTATACAGAAGGGTATGTCTTAAAAATGCTGGGAACATAGGAAGGTAGTTTTCATCTGACACTGTGCACTTTGACTTCAGCATTCCCACTTTCATGATGGCAATTATGAAGGTATTCAGGACTGCTTAAATTGATACCTTTAAAGTCTTTATACTGCAGCAGGCTTGTTTTAAACAAGGGTGCTAATTTGTCGTACTTACAAAGCCAGCTTTTCCTAGTTATTTTATTTCTGAGGAAAATAAATATCAATACACTAGAAATCTGAAGAAATGTCTGAAGTAGCTTTTTTGTATGTGTTAGCATTGTTGTCAGAGGTCTGACACTGGCCATTTTTAAGGCGTTAATTCCTGATAAACAGTAACTGGTGGATTTTTGGTTTTGTTAGTATACTGAGTCTAAGCCTAACTGTTGTGTTGTACTCAGTATATCAGGATGATGTCTAATAAAGTCAATAGATTTGCCACCTATGATCAGGGTAGGAGTGACTCAGATGACTCCTTAGCAGTCGTCTCCTTGCCTCCTAAAATAGTGTCTGAATCATCTCGGATATTGAGAATGTTAGGAAGGAGCAGAGTTAGCAAAGATTGACTAAGCATCGTGTCTGTTAGTACAAATCCTCCTGTCAATCATTTTGCAACTACCGTAATTTTTGCTATACCCTTTCTTTCTGTATTGACTAAGCACAGCATTAGGTCATTTTCCATGGCACAGCATACACTTTATTTTTCTGATAGCATTTGAATACTGTAAGACTGTTTCTCACCCATCCTGTTTTTTCCAGATTGTGACATTGGGAGTTTTATTGGCAGCTGTTAGTCAGATGGTGCTCATTTAAGTCACCTACACACAGGCTTATGGTGCATTTGACGTGTCTGACAATAGGTGGCTTATAGCATGAGTTTGGAAGGATGGATACAGGGTCAGTGAGACTCCCATCCCACTGGGAACCACAATGAGAGATGAATGAAATACCTGGGACATATTGAATGTCTCTTGGTTGAGTCTGTGTACACATCTTCAAGTTGTTAACATCCAGCTTTTCTTCCTGAGCTGTTTTAAAGTACTGAGGTTAAAACTGAGGAAGACAGATGAATAGTACAGTGAAATAATCTAGTGCATATTCATTCTTGCTGATCATGATGCTCGCTCAACAAATGTATATTTCTCTGTAACATATTGCAGCCTTGTCCTTTATGATCTGAACTTGCTACCCAGATTTCAGTATCAGGATGTTCCATAGCTGACAGTGTAGCCTCCAATAGCTCCAAATACATGCATGATTCAGACTGGAATAACACCACAAAGCTTGCTTATTTTGGCAGTAATTTGGTTTGCTTATCTCGTTAAATAACAGTATTTACGATCCCATTCTCAAGTGGTGGTGCATTACTTTTTTTAAAGATCCCTTGGTAACAATAGTTTTAAAATATAAGGCAAATTCTAATGGAGTCGGTAACCATGTTAATTTACAATAGCTGAGAGCCCAGTTTAGTAGCTGCACATTTCTTTATCATACAGTTAAGTTTGAGGTAGGTTCCTGTTTGAAAATTTTCCCTGCAGTGTTGCAGATTTTACCTCTTTCCAGAAGAAACATCTGAAGTGCCTTCAGTATCATGTTCGTGGAACTAGGCCAGTCACAGGAGCAGGGCATCACTTCACTGTTTTCAGTGGTGAGCAGAAAAAATCACTTTACGTCTGGTGCTGGAGCTCTTGCTATCAGATCTACTTTTTTAAATTGTGTTTTGTTGTTGCAATGAAATGTTTATATTAAAAGTTGTCAAAATACAAACATTAGGATAAATTCAGAGGTGAATGCAGAGGTATTATACTGTTAAGGCCACTTAAAGATTTTCTTTTCTCCCTTTGCTTCCCAAAGCAGGAGTTCGTGATATCAAGATTATCTGAATGTTACTAAAGTAACCAAATAATTAATTTATTTTGAAACTTGCAACTTCTTTACATAACACCCCTGAATTGCAACCAGGAATCTGAAGAGAAAAGAGTTTAGGATTAATTAGTTAGAAAGTTGAGGTACCACAAGTAAGATGTGCAGGAAAAAAGTAGGGAAGAGTCTAAACCAGAGGGGTAGCATCACTACTGTGGTTCATGCCTCTGTGCCTTTTGGGAGTTACTGTTAGAGTTTCTGCAATTAGAAAGTAGAAATAGGTCTAGAGCAATTGTGCAGATCCATGTGTGGCACCTCTGGGTTTCAACTTCTACCTAAAACCTGTGGTGTTTCAGAGCACTGTATTATAAGAATGTTGCATATGGCAGTGCGTATGCACTCACCTCAGTGAATGCCATCCCTGCTTTCCTGTGACAGTTTGTGTTTGGTAGATCTGCGTGCTAGTCCCTGTGCTTTCTGTGTGCTTAGTGACAGGGTGGATGAAAGATGCCCAAACAGCTGGGGGGCATGTAGTAATGCTGGATAACTATAGTACTCAGAGACAAAATTAATCTGCTCTTTGTGATGCATCCAGTGGAAATACTGTAATCTAAATGAGCAGTTCAAGGTTTTCCTTGGCAAGCCTGTTGGTGTAATTGAATAGTGCTTACGCTTGAATTGTTGATAGTACATAAGTAGAAAAGGCAAAGAGTGGTGAGGGAAACTCAAATGTTCCCTGAGGTGCAAAAGAAAAAGAAAAGGAATTTGGAGACTCAGATGAGGAACATTTCAAAACCCATCTTCGTTTTCTCTAACACTGGTTACAGGAAGGGAGTTTCCATCCATCCTAAGGGCTTGTTTGGGCTATTTTTTTGAGGATTAGGAGGATTTAGGTGCTTGGGATTTGTTTTGTTACACATTGTTTTGATTAAATGAAAACATTTGGACTTGATTAAATTAGTTTATCTGGAGCTGTTTAAGGTTGTTTGAGTATTGAAAACAAATTAGATTATGTAATTACATGAACAAACTGTATTTATCAGTGGTTTCCTAGCTGCTTTGTTGATGATTTCATGCCCTGTACTAGTGTTTCCAACCCATAGCTGTGGCAGCTTTATCACAATTCATCTTGCAAATGTTCTTTTTCTATGCATTGACCCTTTCAGAGACTCCCTGTGGGGGCATTTTGATGCATCTTCTCTGGTTGCCTCATTTTGAACAGTGATACCCACCAAGCTGTGCCAGACTGGGAAGAGTTAAGGCTTTTGGATGCCAGAGGAATCAAAGCTTGTTATTACCAATTAAATGCCCAAGGATGGGAAGAGTACTTAAATGTTTGTATTTTCTTAAACCTGTCTCCACATTTCTAAAGGATCTGTGTTCATTTATAGTAAAAAATAATTAAGCTTGTTAATCATATGTTGGCTGTTCCTTAAGAGACCGTTGAGAGATTTAGCTTACAGTAGACCTGAGTGAAGAATTTGTTGCCTTTCTTAGATCCGTTAGTACTTTCCTTACTTTGTTTGTAAGATACCCACGTGTGAACTGAAATTTCTTCGCATCTTACACAGACCTATCTTCACATTCTTATCAAGGTCTGAGTAAGAGGGTTTCATTCCACAATGGATTTTATTTCCTCTATTTTTTATTTTCAGAGGAAATGGTAACAGCCCAGTGAGACTCGGGCTCCAGTGTACCCTTTTTCTGAATCCAGCTGAGAGCTTAGGTGCAAACCCAGCATCTTCAGACGATCTCTCCCAAAAACATGGGTCTGTTTTTTCTCGGGAATGTCCCCTATGCCTCTGGCACTATTCTGCCATTCTGTTTAGGTTCTTTAGCCTTAATGACAAAACAAAGCAAAAAACTTATATGAGAGGTTGAGCTGTTCAAACATACCCTGGCTTTATGTCCTGTTTCTGTCTTAAGTGGTCATTTCCCCAGGGCTCTTTGGTCTTTGTTTAACAGAGATTCCCAGAGGCTTGTCAAGGAAAAGCAGTGTTTCCTTCCTCTGCCTTTTTGAAGGCTTACACTCCTCCAGCTCACTTTTCTCACTTTTCTTTTCTCTGTGTGTAATTCCATTTCTGGTGAAGTTGTGTGCCTGTGATTTCCAGCACCACTGTCATAATCAAATGCAGCCCCTTCTCCTGGCCATAAACTACCTGAGGAAATAACACAACAAGATTGTGGGCTGCTTACACCTATTTAAAATAATCAGAAATTTTATTTCAATGTGGTGTGGGTTTTTTTTCTTTCTTTTTTATTTGGTGTTTTGTTTTGAGGGTTTTTTTTAAAATTCTCATATTTGCCATTTGGCATTGTCAAGTTTTCAGTATAGCCTGGAGATTGCATCCTATGTATTTTTACATGGCTGAGTTGAACTTACAATTGTATATTTCAGAATTTAAAATTTTTCCTACAGAACTTCATATTCTCAGAATAGATTTCATGTATTCTCACTTAAACTTCCTTCCTCATACATTAGGCTAGAGATGTAAATCAGTACGAGTTAACCAAGTGATTTGCACCACATGATAATGTGTGAAGCTTGGAGTTTTTATTTCCTGTTATGTTTAAATACTGAGGCATTAAAAATTCTTCATTATTTACATCATACTAGACCTTTTAGTGTCATTTGTTTACACTTATTTGCACAAGTTATTTGTGTGGATATCCAAAGCAAACAGTTGTGAGAAGGAACAAGAACCAACTCTTTTCTTTCAGCATCTTCCTTCCCAGTATTTTTAGCACAAACTTTTTGCTTGAAAACAAAGCTTTCACATGCCCATTCGTTCATTACCCACCAGATTCCTGTAGGACAGGAGCATGTGAAGAGTGGCTAGTGGTGCAGATACCCACGCATCTTGGCTTTCTGGATGTCTATTGCTTATAGGAACAGTAGCATAGAAGAAATTAATTTATTTTCGTGGAAATACTGGACTGTTTAAAAGGTAGATTTTGCACGTTACCCTGTTGCCTCAACCCTGGAGAGAGGGGGAAGAAAATCTATAGGATAGACCTCTTGCGCTCAAGGAATTCCACAGTGAAACTATTTTTGTTTGCCTTCGTTTCACTGTATTTCTTTCAAACACCAAATTGCTTCCCCCTTAATGCTATTTCACACTGTTTCATTGTGTGATTTTAATTTGCGAGAAAACCACCTTAGTGTTCAACCTTGCTCAAGCACATCTTTAAAACCCCTAAAATTCTTTGTATGTTGTCTCTATTACAGTGCAGCCTCTTGTTTGTGGCTGCTCAGGAAGAAATGGTACCAGAGAGAGAAATATGTCTGTCATGTTTTAGTTACTGCTGTGGTCAACCCCCCTGCATTTTGCCCTGAAGTAACAGCAGTTCTGTAAGGATGTTCAGATGAAGTCCCACCGAGGGCTGAGATCCAACAAAGTAAGGCTTGTGCTGTCCTGAGTAGCCTTCCAAGGTTGACTAGGACCACTAGCACAATGCTACAGCTTGAAGTACTTTCAGTCAGTTTATATTAAATGGAAATATAAGATAAGACAAGAAAAATATTAAATATACTTTTGCAGAGCACAGTGAAAAAACAATTCTGGCAGTTTGCATTGCGCTTGGACCCATCTGGCAATCAGGCATCGGCGTTCCAGACCCTGTCCGTGCAGTGTGAGGGTGCTCTATGATAAGCTGGGCTGAGTGTGCTGTTTCTTGAGCATGTTTCCTATGCCAAGGGAATTACACAGCTAGGTTGGAACTCCTTGGGCTGCTGAGTGTCTTACTTTGTCTTGCTGGGGCACACAACACACAGGTTCCTTTTCCAACACTGGCCTTCTATGGTATTCATAATAGTAATAGTCTGTGGTTGTCCAGAGGTCACAGCAATTGGAATAATGAGCACTAGATTCTTAATTACCTTGCATTATCAACAGTTTGTCATTTTTATTGCAAGTCATTACAGACCAAGCAATACCAATCCAGCAAAATGCCATGATTGCTATAAAGGTTTTATTTTTTAAAGTCAGAATCTTATCTTAAATCTGACAAATGGATACTGAACACTGTTTCTCAAATACTATTTGATTCCTGACAAAAATGACCTTTATTTGTCTTGAACAAAAACTTATGGTATTTTTCCTGTTGTTTTCACATCATTTAGTTATTGAAAATTCTGACAGCTCATTTACATTGTGATTGATTATTAAGTCCCACATTATATTTTTAGAAAGTGCTGAACCATGCCTATTACTGCGTGTATCTCTGAGTTGAGAAATATTTTTCATTTGATGTTGACATTTTTCATGTTTCATCTGATAATTTATATTGCTGTAAATGAGCAAGCACTAGCTGGCACAGAAATAATTACCCTTGTCTTTTTATTGGAGTTACAAGGTTTTAATGCTTTGGAGTTTGTCTATGAAATAATTTCAGTAGAATCTCTTGGTATTTTTATGATCTTCATGGGTGGATACAAATTAGCTTCTTTTATCTGAGAAATAAATGTTAGGGAAAAATCTAGGTCCTCTGCAAGAAATAGTTTTCTAGAGAACAACTAAGGCTTAAAGTCAAAATGAAATACTTGTCCCCGGTACTTTCTATTCTCTGGTGAGTTTTTTCCCAGACTTCCAGGGAAGGGTAAGTTGTCCAGGATTTTTGGAAACAGGAGGCTGACAAATAACAGTATCTATACCAAAGTGTGAATAAGAGGTGTAGCCCGACACCATATTAATTTAGAGTCTTGCTTAATAGCATAATGAAATAAAATAGCTGGGATATCTAAGGGAAGAATGTGCTTACTGTGTTTGTCATGGAGAGAAGATGTGAACAAGGCAGAGGTCAGAGATCACAAGGAGGGAAAGGAAAGTGGTTCTACCACAAGGCAATTAAAAGTGCATGTCAGATGAATAGTTGTTCCTCAGATGTCAGAATGAAGAATGAAGCTCTCCAGCCCTATTCTTTTGCTCTTCAACTTGTGTGTGATATGTGGCCGGATAATACTAAAGGTAAAGTCATTAACAAAATTTTTATTTCTGTTTTCATTTCAGTTATTTGCCACCTTCCATGCATGAATGGAGGCCAGTGTAGTTCTAGAGATAAATGCCAGTGCCCTCCTAATTACACTGGTAAACTTTGTCAGATTCCTGTGCAGACTGCCAGTTCTCCAAAACTCTACCATCACCCGCAACAGGTGAACAAAGCTGTAGGATCACAAGTTATCCACTCTACTCATACTTTACCACTGACAATGTCTGGACAGCAAGGTGTAAAAGGTAACTTCTTTCTTGATAGATATTTTTAACTTGTTGATTTTAACAAATTGTTTTGGGTATTCAACCAGCAACAATAATGCTACATCTACATAGATCAAATATTGACGCCACAACTTGAATGTCACCAGAATGTCTAGAACATATTTTGCTCAAAGACTGAAATAATAATAAATAACAATGTTATTGAAAAGAATTTATAGGTAAATTTACTTGGCTTTATGATGGAATTTAATGCAGATAGAGTCAAGGGATAATGCAGGGGGTTCTTCCAGAAGTGTAGACCTGTTCATAAAGATAACGATTGTGGTTGAACAGAGTCTATAAATTGTAGTATACCTAGACAGAGAGTTGCAAGTGATTCCATGGTTACTAGTGGAGGGAAGAGACAGTGCTTTTCAACATGAAAAAATTTTAAATCTAATGTAAAACTACAAAATACAAGCCATGTTTATCTTACATGATTTGGTGGAGTCTTATAAGTTAATTTTGTGGTGAACTTTTTAGTGTAGATAAGCCATGATATGATTCACTTAAATAGAACATTCCTTCCAGGTCAAATAACAATATCATTAAGAAAAAAAATTTTAAAAAATAAAGTAGGGTTTTCTTACTGCTAATACTGTGAAGTATACAGGGGATAAGAAAAAAAGGAAACCTGTAACGTTAATCAAATTTTCCCAGTCAAAGAAAGTTCATTCAGCCTCAAATCTGTTTCCCGTAATACTTCTGTTGTGAGGTGAAAACTTCTGATGACTTTGGAGAGAAGTGTTGAATTTATTTCTTATGTGTCCTATCACTCTAGATAGGATTTTTTCTGGGTGAGATCTTGTCCATATGGAGTGACCCCTGCAACTCAGATTCTCAACACATGACCTAATGTGAATTTTGTGTGCTTGTTTGAATTGCCAGATTGATTTTTGGTCAAGGGTAATTTTACAATTACTCTCCAAGGTTGGTATCTCTGAATAAAAAGAAAATATATAGGGAAAGATGTGAGGAGGCTCAGTTGCTGGCACTTAGTTTCTAAATCAACACATGACCTAATGTGAATTTTGTGTGCTTGTTTGAATTGCCAGATTGATTTTTGGTCAAGGGTAATTTTACAATTACTCTCCAAGGTTGGTATCTCTGAATAAAAAGAAAATATATAGGGAAAGATGTGAGGAGGCTCAGTTGCTGGCACTTAGTTTCTAAATCAACACATGACCTAATGTGAATTTTGTGTGCTTGTTTGAATTGCCAGATTGATTTTTGGTCAAGGGTAATTTTACAATTACTCTCCAAGGTTGGTATCTCTGAATAAAAAGAAAATATATAGGGAAAGATGTGAGGAGGCTCAGTTGCTGGCACATAGTTTCTAAATAACTTTGCTAAAACAGGACAAACTATTTAGATACTTGTGATAAATATAATGTAAGGTAGTAATTCTGTATTCAGAAAGGGACGCAGCCGTGAAGGAACTGTTGACAGTATCCTGGAAATGCAATGTTTTATAAGTACTTTTGAGTATCTCCTCCATCGGAAGACGAGAATATAATTACCTAAACATTTCGCAGAGCAGCAATTTATTTCTGTGCCTATGTAATTCCAGATGAAGTAATTTTAGACAATACAGTGGACCACAATCCCCAAATTTTTAAGACATAGTTAATCTTCAGATTTAGAGGTCCTCTCTTAAAATGCACAATAGGTTTCTCATTGCTAAAGAGTCTGACCTCTTGAATATTTCTTTCCTTCCCTTCAAATCCTCATAGGAATCATTAGCAGTCACAATGCCTTTTCTCTTCCCATGTCCAAATGAGGATGTTGGATTGTTGAGAGACGAATGTTTCATTTCTTTAAAGGAAAGAATAAAACAATTCATCCTGAAATGGCTGGCAGAAATAAAAATGAGCACATCTAGGCAGTGATCCAAGATGTGGAGAGGATTGTGATAATAATACTGCATAGGAGAACCAGGCCTAAATTTGATGTTTTCAGCATCTGAACATCTCTGGATGGATTGAGACACTAAAGCAGAGCAATTCAGTGATTTCTTTTGAGGACTAATATATTTTTTAGATTTAGCAGCTAGAGAAACTAGTTGAAGGGATCCCTCTTCATACATAAAAATGCTGGGGTGAGTTTTGTTCTTTTTACAGACAGACTATGCTGTCTTGTCTTGCCCTGCAAACCCAGTCGAACAGCCTGAGAAGGACCTTACTGCTTCTTCTTGTAACACTGAATATTTCCCCTATGGGTTTGCCTCTAACAGACCTCATGTAGCATACATTTTGGTTGTAGATTGTTTTCAGCTACAGGCAAGATCTTGACCCTGTAGCCATATTTTGCTGACTTTCTACCATCTTGTTCCTGATGTTTCTGTCTATGTTGACAATTTTCATAAATGAAACACTGCAGTCAGTGTGAAGATAAGACCGTTTCTTTTAAGGAATTCCTACATGACACCAATTAATACTGATAATGTGCCTAGAGAAATGAAAATAATGTCAAAAACCAAAAGCACTTTCTCCAAAACATAATCATTTTAAAGTAGCTCAAATAAATGAAATATGCCTCCTGAGGAGTGGAGCTGAAAATGCCTAATCAAGTTCCAAAGAGCAGATCAAACTCCAGCAGACAAGGAGAGAATCCAGAAGACTCAGCAATCCAGTGTGCATTATAGAGAAAGCTGTGTCAAATGATATTTGTTAGTTCTTGATGTTTGGAAGGGGTGTTACCTCTGATGGATTGGATGGCCTCAAGCAGCCTGTGCACTACTCGCTCACAAGAGAGGCCCAGCCAGACACAGGAAAACTAACTTAGTTATGCAGCTTACAAACTATACAGCTTGTTACACACCTCTCCTCCCTGCCCACCCCAGTAATAATTTGATTTACTTCTTTCTTAAAGGGCATTTTGTGTTCCAGTGAAAAGAGGCTTAAGGGTCACAAGCAGTTCTGTGCAGATTGCATTGACTGGAGGGTCTTAGTCTACATACCCAGACTTAAAACTACAACCATATTTAAAAACGGAAGTGTCTGAAAATCGTTTCCTTCCTCTTTGTCTGCCAAACCCTGAATTCAAAGTTCATCAAAGGGAGTGGTGATTTTAGATGGTTGAGATGCTGGCAACTCTTGCAGGGGCAAACTTGGGACTTGGCAGGTATATAAAGGTGAAGGGATGAAATCTGAAGCTTTTTCTGTGTTCCGGAGAAAGATGATGGATCTGAAAAAGAAAATAAAGCTTACTATATATCCAAAAATAACCCACTAGAGTTTGAATTCTGGAACTTTGAATGGGATTCTTACTACACATTATGACCACAAATATTAATGTCATACCAGCCAATTTGGACATCCGTGTTTATCTAGCAGTCTTTACAATCCTATAATATTGTTCTTTCCTACATGAAGATTTTTTATTTTCTTGCTTTGTTAATGAGACTCTGTGTGTTCTTTAAGCCTTCCCTCTAACCCCCAAATTTGGGCTTCATTTATATTTCAGTCACTTTAAGGCACTCTGTAAAAATTCTGATGTACAAAAAAGAAATGTCTTAGAGGTGCCTAAGGTATCTTTTTTCACGTATTTTATTACCAATTTCTCTTATGTGTTTTTCCTTCAATTATTTTAGTGAAGTTCCCTCCTAACATAGTGAATATCCATGTGAAACATCCCCCTGAAGCCTCAGTTCAGATCCATCAAGTGTCAAGGATTGACAGCACATCAACAGGACAAAAAGCGAAAGTACCTCAGCCAGTACATCCACAGGTCTCTTACCAAGGTCTTCCGTATCAGAAGACCCAGAAAGGACATACAGCTTACACAAATCAACAACCCATTCCTCATATGTTTCCTGTTTCAGTTAAAACTCAGCTTGGGCGCTGCTTTCAGGAGACTGTTGGGACACAGGTAAGAAATGTTTGCTAAGGCTTGTGAGAGAGGTAGCTTTAAAACTATCTTATAGAAGAACCAAAAAAATTCAAAAAATCCAAAAATTGACAGGAAAAGACATATTTGACATTCTTTTCTGCAAGAAAATTATTTTGAGAATGTAAAATTTTTATAAAATAACATTTTTCTGAACCTCTTTCTCCTTCAAGCTAATGTCTTTAATTTCTATGGACTTGGGTCCCTGACATTTTGATTTCAATTATTTTATCCATAGCTTTTTCTCAGGGAAATTCCTATTCAACAACTTTATATGTTTTACAGTATTTTAGGCTAATGTTTTGAATCTGTTGAAATGTGACCGTTGAATGGGGTAGAAAAGTCATGAAAGTGAGCCAAGTGTTTGCTAGAACATTAAAACCTTAGTTCAGTTAAAAGTAGTATGTTCACATCATGTTTTATATATGACTATTCAGAATTGTGTCTCTTCTTTCAATCCTGAAAGCATTTTAATAGCAACACATTTCTGTATTTGCATATATACTTGAATATACCCAGACATGATAAGAATATATGAAAAGATTGTTAGGAAGTCAGTAAAATTCTGTTATTTATTGCTTATTACCTTTCTGAAATTTGACTTTTCAGATCAAATGTGTTTAAGGTGAATGCATGCCTCAGACTTAAATATTGTGTGAGGTTTCAGGAAAAATCACGCATTTTGGGAGGTGATGTTAGAGAATAAGTATGTTGTTTTTCAGGCTAAAAAATACTTTATGACTCTATCATTGAAGATTTGAATTTTAAGTTTATCACAAAGGCTGCTTTGCTTTTTGTCCTTCCAGTAATACGCACCCAAAGTTAGCCAATTTTCAAGCATCCAAAGTTCTATGTATTTCCAGTATATTTCACAAATGCTTGTTAGATGTTGGCAGCAAAATTATCCAAAGATTTCACCAGCACAGAGCATGGTCTGCCTTCCCCTCAAAGGGACATCACCCATTGTTCCTGAGATGCAGAACTGGAGCAAAATCCCCTTTACAAGTGTTTCTTCTGACTGTTTCTTCCTGCTGTCAGTGAATTTTTTTAAAGGCTCCTAAGCTGTGTGCAACCCCTGCCCTCCCAAAAAAAAAAGGAGGGAAGAGACCTCACTCCCTTACTCAGAGATGGGCAAGGAGCTTTGGAAAGGAGCAGACAGGAGCAGAAGTAGGATGCAGGGTGAAGGTGAGATAATTGTCAGGTCCTAAGATACTGAACTCCCCCTCTCATGGGCAGAATGTTGAACTTGAAATCAAAGTTCCTTAGTCTCAGTCACCTGCCATCTCTAAAAAATTAACATGAGGATCCTTAAAAGTAATTAATTCTGAAAAATGCAGTGGAAGAAGTTAATTTAAATGTCATCGCACACCAAAGATCTTTTTAGAAGACCAGAGTTAAGTTTGTGTATGGAACATTAAAGGCTAGGATTCACTAATTGTTGAATGATTGATTTGGGATCTACAGTGTTGATTTACACTGGTGAGTTCTTTGTGCTTGTCTGTTTCAAGAATAGTAGAACCTTCAATTTTTTTTTCAACAAGTGTTGAAGCACATGGTCAAATTAAGGTTCATGGATTTTACATGAAAAAATGAAGCAGGGCCTCAAACAACCATTTCTCTCTATTTCCTAAAAATGAGCACTCTAAGAAGCATGGCATCATAATGTGCAGTCATAAAAATTTGGAAATAAGTGTGATAATTAATAGGTTGGGGGGTTTTTCGTATTTCTATTTGTACTCATATATAAAGGAATACAAAATTAATTCCTTGGTCTTAGACCTGGCGCTGGGTGCTCTTTTATCTCATACCACTCAAGCTTTATCAGTTTCCTGTGTGTTCTTTCTGCCACATGCATGAGTGAGGTATTTTGAATGACATATTGAGACTTTGTATCCTATGCATGCCCCTCACATTACAATGGTTTTAAAACTAAAGGTTACTTATTGCTCTCTGGAAGACAGTAATGTGCTCCTTTTAAAGGGGGAGAAAAGGGAAAATAAGCTTGCACTACCCTCATATCTGACTTGGAATCGTACTAAATGCTTAATCACCACTTTTTGTAACATTTTTTTCAGTATTCGCCTGGAAAAATGTGTCTTTGCAGTGCTCTCAAGAAAGGGTAGTGCCTCCTAGTTTAGAATAGTGCATGTTCTCAGTTTTTACAGATTTCATTGATCAGTGTCAATCTTGAAGAAGAGCATAGTAAGGATTTCAGAGGCCTTCTGTTATGTTAATCATTCAATTTAGAATTGGAGTTGTAGAATGGTGTTTTGTAGAGCGTTCATTTAAGGCCTTGCCATAAATATAGATCTAAGTGACTCATTCACCTTTCAAATTTAAATCTGAAATGTTATTTTTTTTCCTGCAGTCAGTCGATGCATATTATTTATTTTTATGGTAAATATGCCTTAAACTGGGAAAGACAACTTTTTTTTTTTAAACTGCTAATATATCTATTCTAAAATAATTAGCTTTTCAATTTCTTTCATATTTGCTTTGCTATATCTGGGGATTCTCTTTATTTGTTCAGATGAGATACTAAAATGAGCTTTCCCTATTAGTAGCAATGTGTAGCTATTAGTAGCAAGTCCTTTCTGGAGTTGAATGCTGCATAATTTTGATATCCATACTTTGTTCAACAATCATCAGTGTTGATACATTTTTTTGCAGGGTGGATTGTGTATTTGACTTCAGAAATGTTTTATTAAATATCCTGGGATCCTGAGATGACTTTGCTGTCTATAGAACAGATTGGTGGAAGGAGTTGTGTGTGGCCTCTTGTAGACCAAGGCCTCTTGTAGTCAACTAAGTTAATAGGGCTTTGCTGAATTTACGTTTGGTCCATGCTAAAAGCACAGGATTAAAACAGTATCAGAATCTCTTTTGTGGTTTTGTGTGCATGTGTAACCTCTTCCATTCTGTGTTTCTCTCCATCCCTTGTTCTCTCCTTCTTCCTCCTTGAATTTCAGCTGCTCTTCAATTACAGGTCCTTTGATTTTAGTGCTCTGAGGTTTTTTTCACAATCTTCTGTGGAATATTTTTCATCTCCCAGCACATTCTTCCTTGCCCCACCTTAGATAAATTCCCTTAATGTATCTCATTCAAAACCAGTAGGATACTCAAATTCCAAGACAGAGTGCATTTTCTGCTGTGTGTTTCCAAGGGAGTGCATACTGTTACAGTTCACAACTGGAGCCACCTTGAACCAAAGCTCAGAGGACATTGTGGCACAGATGGTTGAAGAATCTGGTCATATTGTCAGGCCTAAAATCCCTTTTCATGAATGACATATGAATTCTTTCAGACCTTCTCTTCCCTTAGCTGTCTGTAGTATCGTAAGTGGCTGTAACCATAGGCAGCAACCGTGAAAACAGGCTAGTAAAAGGTGTATGAAAAGCTGTCAGTCTACCAGCTCAGAAGGACAGGGAGAGTGAGAGGGGCAAGAGGAATGAAATTTCCTAGTTTAATAAGAATAGATAAATAAAGACATACATTTTCATAAATACATTTACACATGTATGTATGTGTTGCTTAATCGTGATTGTTTTCTGACGTGTCCTCAGCACTGTGAAGTAAAGTGGAAAGAGAACTACAAAAGCAGAATTATTATTTGAATTTTTTAAAAGTATTATAGGAAGCAAATAGTGTTTTGGATGGTTCTGTTTTGTTCTCAAGTCGATTCAGTTTTCCTGGCTGCCTCTCTTTTCTTTGAGTGGAACACTCTGCAATTTTTTCTCTTCTGGGAGATGGTAATGGTGGTTGCTCCAGGATAGCTTATCATGTTACATGATAACTCACCATGATACCTCCCATATGAAAGTTGTGGTTCATCAAACTCTTTCCTAGTACCACAAAGATTTTTGCATAGTATATCATAAACCAAAAAGTTAAGCTGCAGGCCAGAAACTTGCTGTTGACGTAAAGATACAGGAAAGAAACCTTTACCTAAACTTGCACATTGTTATATAGAAAATGATGTAGAGGAAATAGAGACTTTAAGTTGGGAAACAGACATAATGGAAGCAGTAGGACAAAAATCCCAATTAAGGTGGAGAACAGTAAATTTCTGGAGAGCACTCTATGTTATGGTGCCTTCAAAAGCTGGAGACTGCGTGTAGTGTTCTACAAAATGTTTTACAGCCACGTAGTCTTTTATTTCTGAAATCCAAGGAGCTGGTCATCTTAGACCACTGATTCACTAAGTCCTATTTAAAAAGCAAGCAAATAAGGAAGATTTTGTTTCTCTTCTGTAATTCCTTCTCTTCAGATGATTTTAATTTTAGTTCTAATAAAAATGCATTTATTATGACACAGAATATCTTGTTATTTCCCAAAATACTTCTACAGTGCCAGTGGTGTACCTAGTAAAGATTGTGTTGGTATTCTTGAGTCTGGTTGATTTTGCATATCATTTCTTTGCATTTAAATCAAGAAAAGAATGCACTTGTCTACTGTCTGTCAAAATTCATTATTAAGATAATTAAACACTACTTTTTTCACCCCTTAGGATCACTTTGAAGTGTTTACTAAGTTTATTCAAGTGTTTTCCTATGGTTACTGCATTGCAGTATTATTGCTTGAAAAAGTGGGGGTTTTTTTCTCAAAATTGTTTGGGTCTCTTCTTTGCTTCAATGTAAAAACAGAGGTATTTTTTGCAAAACAGTAAGAAATTGGAGAAGCTGATATTTCAAAAAATTCATCTAAATCAGGCTCTTTCTGTCTAGATTCACATGTAATGCTGTTCTCTTCAGTAAATATTTTTGGGTGTTAGGTTTACCGAAGGAGACTTCTAGTGATCTCAGCATCTGTAGTTTAAGAACAAAAAAAAGAGTTGTTACTCTATAGAGAGATACTGAAGTTGCTCACCTTGATGAAGGGGAACCCCTGGCAAAATGTCCAGAACAGAATTTGGCTATGAAGTCATGTCTGCCTGTGCTTGTTCATTCCTCCTCGTGTAACTGCTGAGAGGATCATCCCTGAAATGGCCACTGCAAGAATTTCAGAAATACTGTCTTCTGATTCCCCCTCTTTTTGTTGTGGTATCTTAAATTCAAGTGATTCCAGGTTACCGTGTTGGGGTACATGTTCCGTTCCTCACTTGTCAGTGGTTTGCTGCGTGATGCTTTGTGCTTCCCTTGCAAAGTGCTTTAAAAGGTGTTGCACAAAAGATCTATACTTGTTACAGCTCTGTTCGAAGGGATGCCTGAATTGGAGTTGTTCTGGTATTGTGAAGTGAAATTTGGTGGATTATAATGATACTTTGGAAAATCGTATTAAAGAAAATCACATCTATAGCAGACAATGGAAGCATATTTTGATAGATGAATGGTTTTAATTAAGCTAAATAACATTAATGGTGAACACTAGGAAAGATTTTTGAAAATTATAAGGGTTGTCTGTATTTCGGTGCCATCAAAACTCTCCCATATGTGTTCAAATGTGTTTCAAATGCTGCTTAGTATTTCTGATCAACAGATATTAGTTAATTGACATCTTAAGTGGGATAAATTTCTATGGAGATAGTTTATTTAATACTTTGTTTCAGTAATATCTTTTACAGGAAATGTTTGTTTTGGTTTGAGCAACACACTTCTGTCTGCTGTCAAACTTATTAGAATTCAAAATAAAGCCATATGATAGATGGCAGCTGGAAAAGGTCAGAAATTATCAACATCATATCATGGTCAAGATTCTGACTGCAAATCATTAAGCATTTATTTAACTTCGTTCAGACAAGGGCATACACTGATCAGCTACTTAACTTTGAGAATATACATAGTTTTTAGAAACTGGGCTTAATTGATGAGTTTTTCATGATGGGAAATATTAAACAAATGCATCAAAGTTTTTGACCTAGAAATCAGGACAGCAAAATGTGTTGATAGCCCTTGATGCCTAACCTAACATATTGATACTACTGTATGCAATATGATCATAGTGGTGCAGTGTGGAGGTGATGACAGTGGTGATATGCCTGTTGAAGTTATTCATTCAACTGTATAAGCATCCCTGTCGAACTTCAGATATAAGAAAACATTTCCTGTGGAGGTAAATTTCAGGTATTTTCTTTTTTTGACAGCTGTATGAAATGAACTTTCGTATTTATCTTCTTTAGGCAGGAGAAGTGATACAGTTTTGTGCTTCACACTGGTACTTTTTCTCTTAGAGCACTTTTAAAATCTCATTTCTTTAGAGTAGTCTTAAAAATAACATCTCATAAAATAACTGTCTGGAATTCCTTGAAGCTCATGGTTTGGCTTCTGAAGTTCTTAAACAAATAGACTGTCAGAAATTGGTGTGGATTCATTTCCAGGATTAATGCTTCATTCACAGTAGTTTCTTTGCAAGATCAATACTCTGAAATATCAGAAGATTAAAGATGTATCAGATACCAAAAACACCAAACATTGTTTTAATTACTCAAATAGAAGGAAGTTGGATAATTTTTACTTGCTTATGAAGAATGTTCTGCTTAAGCCAAAACAAATTCTTTACCAGTTCTTCTAGAAAGTCTGGAAGTATTTAAGTTTCTGTCCTCTGCTTATGAGACAATGCCTGTTAGTGAGCCAGTGCTACATGGGATAACACTCTTCATTTGTAACAACCTGTCATTCAGCTGGTCAGGGAGCTAATTAAGTATGTCTGTTAATTGTTTCAGCAATACAGTTTATTAAGTCTGAGGTTTCTTGATCTGTTTGTCGTGCCTATAGGAAAAAAAAAAGAAGCAACAATCCAAGGTCTGTGCCTGTTGAAAAGTTTACAGAAAGTTAAACAGTGTATCCATTCACTTCTGCTATTGTGGTATGTGAAATGCAGTCTTTTGAGCTGAATCCCAGAGTCATTAGCTATTAGCTCAGGCAAAGCACCTATCAATTTCAATCATAGTTAATCATGTGACACTTCTTTATTTATGCCTGTACTGTGGTTTTAACTAACAGCTTGTGACAGGGATTTGTAGATGGGTCATGCAGGAGTGGGAGTCCCAGGAAACCTTGTGGTCCTTTGGCCAGAATCCACTGTGGCTGCCCTGAGAGTAATTGTCAGACTGGGCTCCCTACTGCACTTTACAGGGAGCCGAATAAATTTCCTCTGCTGCCTTAGCAGATGAATTTCAAGGATATAATCCTTCCTTTTCCCTGGCATTGGAAAACACATGAAGTGCTGGTGGCAATACACAGCTAAGCACTCCAGGACTGTGGAGATGGGGCAGAGGCTGGAGTCTGGACAGAGTAACAAAGAGGTGATGTGGCTTGGGGTGGCTTTTGTGCACCAGCACAGGGTCAGCCAGAATTTCGGTCTTCCAGTGGGAATATTCAGTGCTTCCTTCAGTTATATAAAATATTGGCATAGGAGCCCAGGCACGCATGGGGAAAAATATGTGGATTCGAAACAATACTTTCAGTGTCTCTGAGCGCTTTACCCAGGAAGAACTTTGTTTTATAGCAGTACCATGTGTGCATCATACTGCTGCTACTGCTGAGCCTCTTTCAGCACAGTTGAGCTCTTTTATACCAAACCTTCTTTGCCTTTTGAACCAGTAAGACTTATTTCCAAATCATAAGCTTATGACAGAGATATCATTCATGGAAATCTGTGCTCTCTTCCAGGAGCCCTCAGGAATAAAGACTAGATTATTTTAAAATATGTGTAGATGATGGATAGAAAAGTGTAAACCTAAGCTTAGGGAATGGCATTATCTTCATGCATAGTCAAGCATGCCTGTGTTTAGCTTTCCTGCTTATTTCAGGCTCATATGTGTGTGGTGGAGTTGTGTTGAATGGTGAAACAAACTAAAAAGTAGTTATGAATTCCTTCAAGTGACTTTTCCAGTCACTTTTGACTCAGAGACTGAAAAAGACTGTCTGAAGAACTAATGAGTTCTTCTTGGTAGTAGAAAGTGGGTAAAACTTCTGAAGTGGAGAGGAATCACCTATAAAAATTTTTGAGACCTGTAGAAATAGAGCTTCAGTTCATACATGCTTAAGGTTGCTGAAAGGAGGGAGCATCTTAAGAAAATGTAGCTGGCTAGGGAACGGTTTGTGCAGTGCCATGAATGTTTAGAGTATCTGAAGCACTACTAGATGTACCAGAGAAATCAGGGTTTAGTAGCCACAGAAGAACTCTGTTTCTGCTTGAATTAGGACTTTGCAGAGCAGTCATGTTTTGTGATGCATAGCTCCAAAATTACACAGATCTTAAGGCAATAGGAGCCCCATGTGGGAGTTGCTTTTCCTTGTTGCCCAGTTTCTACAATGATCTGGATGTTAACCAAATTATCATTGATTCTTCAAGCTTTAATTCACCATAGAGGCAGTGGGAGCAGCAGCTTTAATCATTGCCAGTTTTTACTGACAGGACTGCAAACGATAGTTGCCAGATGACTCAGACTTTGGCATCCTTATTTTTGCTCATGGTTTTTATATGGAAATTTGAAAAAGTTATGACCACAGAGATCATGATTTTCAGTAGAGTGCAAATGCTGTAGCACCACACCTAAACTATAAGCAGGCTTTAGTCCATCTTCTTCCTTCTTGCCTCCTTTCTTTTTTCCCTTCTTCTTTTTTAACTTGTTACTATTAAATGACACCTTTTCTATTTTGGGGAAAAAGGAAAAACAAAGGGGGGGCCAGTTCATGATGGCGTGTTGGCTCTCATGTTAGTGGAATCCTGCCTTGACACATGTGAGCTCCTGGGATGTGTCCTTGAGGTTTTGACCTTGAAGAGAAACACTGCGTGTTAGGTAATGTGCCTCACTGCCCAAATGCTCCATTTCTGAGAACATAAGGGGAGGTGCAACACCAGCCTTGATTCCTCCCATTTCTTTTCAGAGAGCAGAGTGTTGTAAAACCGAGGTACAGTGAGGGGAGAAGAGCTGAGTGCAAAATGCTTTAGCTGACTCTTGATAACAGCCACGGTGTACGACTTTAGTAACTGGCCTCTCTGTCTTTGAAGAAGCTCTAGGAAAGGGGTTGAGCAGCTGTAATTATAAAGCAAAACTTGGTAGCTGTGGTTATAAAGTAAAATGGTCCTTCCTGGAGCATGCCTGCCTGGGATGCAGATTGAGAAAACCAGCATTGTGTAAAGATGTAACATGAACTCTCTAAGGTTTTAGGGTGGCCACGTGGAGGAGGCATTATGAGTACTCTCCAGCTGAAAGATTTTTTTAGCTTCTGGGAACTGCAGCACAATCTATGGGTTCTCTAGCTAGGGGCAGTTAGAAAGAGCTTATTTCAGTTTTGAAAACAGCTGAGCTGCTACAGCAGAAGTGGAGCAGAATTTCCTGTGTATTCATCTTGATGGTATTTCTGAAGTATCAGGCTGGGAATTGCTTATGGAAGCAGAACTCAGGGGACTGTGATCAGGAATGGTCAACCTTGTACTAATCCTACCTGTGCCTAAGCCAGAGGAGTGCAAGACAGCTGAAAGATACGCATTCACCTAGGGTAAGCCTGGGCCTGCATCTGAAAAGTGGGACATGCTGAGATTCTTCGCTGTTTTAACACAGCCAGGCAAGGAATATTTCTTATCCCTTGCAACACAGGAAAATTTGTCACCAGACCCACTTCAGACAGTAATGTGAAAATAGACTCCTAAAGTTGCACAATTGAGCAGTCTGTTTGAACCTGTTTGGCCACTCCATTCTTCTTGCTGTTCATTTGTCATGCCAAACTGAGGCTCAAAGCACAGGGGATGGTAACCTGTATATAGGTGGTGTGCAGAGGCACACCATAGCCATGCCAAGTTGCCCTGGTGCTATAAACTTGGATGTGTGTGGCTGGCTGTCACCGAGATGGAGGAGGCTTCAGACTTCTCACACATCCCTTGACATAGATCTAAGCTTCAGGTGCTGCAAGTGCTGAGCTGCTGCAGGTTGCACATTACAGTCTGATGTTTAAATAGTGAACTGCTGCTGCTTTTATTTGTTGAGATGCTTCAGGAGGTGTCTGGGGAGTATCTGTGGAAAAGGGATGGAGAAAATGTCTGGGATGATACCTTGCTGGCCCTCCCCATGCAGCAGGGACCCTCTGATGAGTCAGAACCCTTGTGGAGTAGCTTGCTCTCCTATTAGTAGTCACGCTGTGAAGCTACACAGGGTGACTCTGCTTTAGAAATATCATTGGCTCATGTGTGACAGTATGATTAAGAGCACATTGGAAAAATTTGGGGAAAGTTGGAGGAAGCTGTCAGTGCCTGCGCATTCAGCATGTATCTGCACTGCAGAGTGACTGGGTTACCAGCTAAGTGAAAGCAGCCACAAGGCCACAGCATAGGATGACCCAGCTATCTTGAGCTGAAAGCTGTGTGGCAGTGAACGTTTGGGTCAGAGGTTTATACACTGTCAGAACGCAGAGTTAGATTAGGGGAAGTCTATTCACGCCATACTGAGGATTCACACTTCAGCACATTTGAATTGTTTGTTGCAGTGCCTATTTATATCACATTTGCTTTGAAAGTATTACTAAGTACGGCTGTTGTGAACTTCTCCTGTGCTTTGTACATTCCACTTTATACCTAACTGGCAGGTTTAGATGTTTGGGGGGTTTTTTTAATGTCTGCGTCTCAAATACATTTAAGCTTTCTGAACCATGTAAAATGGAAGAAAATTGCAAAAGTCAAGAACATAACTAGTATGTTGTAAGCTTCCAAATATTAATATTCATATTATTGTATTGCACAATAAGTATTTTATTGATCGGGGGGAAATGAAAATTGACCTCAGAAATTATAAGGTGTTTGAGATAATTTATATAGCTTTTGAAAAAGTGGACAAACATGTTTTTATGATGAAAAAAATAGGAGCCAGTGGTGAGCTACAACCTCAGAAATATACTCACTCATTCCTATGACATATGCTCACTCATTCCTATGACATACTGTTTTCTTCTGATTTTTCCTCCTTCTTTTCAAGTCAACATGGGGGAAAATAATAATGTCATTTAATTTACTCATACCTGTCTAGAGAGCCTCTGCAATGTGTGAGTGCTGTTTAAGTTCAGTTAAGAGTTCCATTGAATCTTCAGTGTCTCAGCAAGAGGTTGACCCAAAATGACTGAAAAAGAATATTGTACTGGAAGTGAGTGTTGTACAGTGTCACTAACCAGAGTATTCTTTACCTGGCTATTTCAGTGTGGCAAAGCACTTCCTGGCCTTTCCAAGCAAGAAGACTGCTGTGGAACCGTGGGTACCTCCTGGGGTTTTAACAAATGCCAGAAATGTCCCAAGAAGCCGTGTAAGTGCTATTTTATTGTTATTCTCATGGCTTTTTCCCCTCAAGTAGTGTTTTCCCTTTTCTCAGAGGGGGAAAAAATCCAAAAAACCAAAGGAGCCTAGCAGAAAAAATGTGCTATGATTTGATTAGGGACAGGTTGTAGAAACTGGAATTCCCCCACATGCCAGCAGAGTTACAATATGCAGGCACTTGGTGCAGCCAGCAAAGTTGACGTCGTTGGGTTTTTTCCCCTGCTTCTTCCTCCTTTGAGTCAGTTGCACTTACTCAGTGCAGGAAGAGTAATCACATTGAATCATCTTGCCTTTTCCAGCTGGACTTATTTTTTTTTAAGTTTGCACAGAAATCTTAAATTATAGAGGCGCCAGTTTCTGCTTGGAGAGAATGCAGTGACCTCTCGGGACTGCAGATGAAATTTCAAGTTTGGAGCCAAGATCTTCCAGGCTCTAAACTGTCAGTTGCTTTTTTTTCCTCTGCTTTTGAAATATCTTCCCCAACAATTAGACAATGACAAAGACTTTCTTCACCATTTTATTATGATTTGGCATCCTATTATAATGAGAAAGGAATTTCGAATTATTTGCATGATCGGTGAGGATAATCTCTTAAACTTTTTGTGAATTACATTATTGTTGCACAGGAATAGTAATGCTTCTGTGTCATGTCATTTTTGGCATTAAATGAAAGATGAGAAAAGATAATGTAATCTCTGTTTTGCAGATGGAGTGTACCAGCATTTACTGGGCCAAAAATAGGTCGTTAAATTGCAGTCATTCTTACCTAGTTCTTCTAGGACCCTGTTATTCAGATAGCAATGCTGGAAACATGTTCAGTGTTTGACTTTTTTAGAAACATGTGTTTCTCTGCAAGTCTTAATGTGGATATAAATACAATTCCAGCAGAAAATCTGCTATTGCTCCTATTTCTCTGACTCCTCCTTTCATAGGAGACTCTGATATAAATTTATGCTGACTCAGTGTGGTTTGCTAGTTTCTGAAACATTTCATGCATTGGAGTATGTTTATCTTCTGATGTGCTTTAGAAAGAGAGCCTCCTTGGGTGTTTGAAGGTCATAGTTAATAAGCCTCAGGTATCTATTTTATTCCTGTAGCATGTAAATACAGTGTCTAAAAGGAGCATGCGTGCCAACCATATGAAATCTAACAAAGACAGGTGCCAGATTCTGCACCTGGCCCTGGGTAACCCAGGATGTATGCCCAGACTGGGGAGTGAGAGGCTGGAGAGCAGTGCCAGTCAGAAAGTTGAACATGAGGCAGCAGTGCCCTGGCAGCCAGGAGGGCCAACCCTGTCCGGGGGGGCGTCAGGCCCAGCATCGCCAGTCAGGCAAGGGAGGGGATTGTCCTGCTCTGCTCTGCACTGGGGTGACCTCACCTCGAGTGCTGGGGGCAGTTTTGGGTGACACAAAGAAGTATAAAGCTCTTAGAGTGTGTCCAAAGGAGGGTAATGAGGATGGTGAAGGGCCTTGAGGGGAAGCCGTAGAGGAGCAGCTGAGGGCACTTGGTCTGTTCAGCCTGGAGGAGACTGAGGAGAGACCTCATTGCAGTTACAGCTTCCTCATGAGGGGAAGAGGAGGGGCAGGCACTGATCTCTTCTCTGTGGTGACCAGTGACAGGACCCGAGGGAATGGCCTGAAGTTGTGTCAGAGGAGGTTTAGTCTGGATATTAGGAAAAGGTTCTTCCCCCTTTGGGGAGAAGGTGGTTGGGCACTGGAACAGGTGCCTCAGGGAAGTGGTCACAGCACCAAGCCTGACAGAGTTCAAGAAGTGTTTGAACAATGCAGTTGAATTACAACTGAAAGTCTAGTACATCAGAAGCATATTGACAAGTGAAATGTTGCTTATTTGGATGTAGGTGTGCTGTGAGAAAAGTCACAAAAAAGCCTGAAATGTGCTTCAACCAAAAATTGAGTGGAACTACAAATACAAATTTTTGGTGCCTGCTTTGAAGGGAAGCACACTTGTTAGTTCTTCACAGTTCAGGTAAAATACTGATTGTCTCAGCCTGGAATCCAGAGTAGATGTGTAGATCAGACAGCTGCTTAATGGCACAGTGCTCAGCACAGTGTTAAAAGCAAGCAAACAGGGAAATTGTGACAAACCATATCTTGAAATTCTGACCCACAGATGCTTCCTAAGCAGGTACAGAGAAATGCTTGAACTCAACCTACAAACCTCTCCTGAAGGGAAGTCTACCACCCTTTTTTCAAAGCACTGAATAAGAATAATTTATTTAAATGCTAATGAGATGAGCAATGTCCTTTTGTTATAAAAGCTTAATGGCTAGCACACTTGCTCAAGATGGGACACTTCAGAGGTCCTTTATCTGCCAGAATGATTTCTGATCTACATTTTATACCTATGAGGAGATGCCCTAACCCATAAAATGTAGAAACAGTTCTTGGAATAGTTCTAGGAACCCAGTCTCTTTCCCAGATTCCTTAATTACTTAAAGTATGAGTCATGCTCACTCCCGCTTTCTGGCTCAATTTGGAGTTGTTTTCTTGAATGTAACTGCATGATTTCAGAAAGAGACAGAGAATGGTGCCACTTGGAATATTCCTCCTTCTGATTAAAGCATTCCTGGAAAGTAAGGATTTGTGTCTCCTAGACATAATAGGACACATTTCTCATCTTTCTAGGTGGAAGTTCTCACTGTACATTGGTGTTTTAAGAAAGGAGGAGGAGAAGGGTGCACTACCTCTTTTATCCAGATTAAAATACAGTGTCATTCTATAAAGAGTACGATTTGATAGGTGTATGCGTCAAGAATATTCATTGAATCTATCAAGAAGCTTTAGTAGCAGTGTATGTATTTTCTCTAGGCTACATTTGATTTAGGAATGATTCTAAGCATGATGCTATTTAATCAGGCCATGTCTTATGGCAATTCTGCATAGGTGCAAATGGTGAATTTTTAGGTTTTTAAGAACTGACTGTGATACATTTGGTGTGTTGCAGGTGTTTTAAGTGATCTTACAGCATCTTAAAATTTTATAGATGTTCAGTTTGAACTTAGGCACAAAACTTGAACCCCCAAAATCTGTTCTGGATCTGGGTCAAAGTATCTTTTGGGTATAGGTGTCAAACTAAGCCTCATGACAGTATCAAAGTGTTATGATTCTGCAGAGTAAACAATTTCCAAAGATAAATGTAAATTTATTAGAATATTTAATGAAGTCTGGAGTGGATGCTGAAGGATTTATATTCGTCAAATACTTTTATTTTTACAACACTGAGAATGCTTCAGTGGTAAAAAAAAATGCATATATATTTATATATATAAATTTATATGATATTGGATGGAGAAACTTGGGAGTCGAGTAAATAATTAGTAAGTTGTCAGTTAAGTGATACCTGTGCTGGTGTCACAACAGGTGAAGTTAGTCCCACATTCTTCCCATATAATTTTGACCTGTTCTGATGTTTCACTAAATTGGTATTACCCTTTTTATTGTAGTTGTTTTGGAAGCAAACAGACTTCCTTTTGCTTGTATGGTTTTATGCCTCATAAACTTAATTTAAAGTGGACCTGGTTTTATAATAATATGTAATCAGGTTGTGATCTTCTTCATAACCCACTTCAGCAAAATATTTAAGCATATACTTCAGTGTCACTAGCACTCACTTCTCTCTTCAATCAACTATTTAAGGGCATGCGTAAGTGTGCGTATGTCTTGTTCCCATCGTCTTACAGAGGGCTCAGTCATCTTTGTAAAGGCTTGAGTATCTTGGGTAACAACCACTGCTCAGTCAGGGCTTCTGTCCTGTTGCAAATTTAAGTGCCTTGGCCTGAGACAGCTGCCATATCTGTAAGTTTATGGGTTATTCTGTATTACTGAAAACCAAAAGAAGTTATTCAGTATTACTGAAAACCAACAGATCTCCATTTTTGAGGCTTCTAACAGAAGACAACTTTCAAGAAGAAAGGTCTTTCTGTGTTACATGGGGAATGTTGGGATTGGTCAGGCTTCTTGCTAACTTAGTTATTACAAACAAGTTGTTTAGGTGAGTAAAGGGTAAGTAATGTCAGACTCCATCCAGCTCCCACATGGATCACAAGGCATCACTCAACAAGCTGCTTCTCTGCTGTGACTTGCTTACACTTCTGCTCTTTGTAAAAGGAAGAAAACAGCTGCTAGTAAGTTGCTGTTTCCTGTTCATTGTGGGAGTAGGAGGATGAGGAAGGAGGGAGAGGTTAAAATCTCTGGCCTCAGTCCATCACTGCACTTTCTAGAGCAGCTGAGTCACCCTGGGAGGGAAAATGTGTTGCAGCATTGGAAAAGACCTGGCGTAGGTTACGGGCTGGTCTCCATCTACAACTGGAAGTTGTTTTCATTCAGCAGGCTGCCCTGCAGGGTACCATTCCTGCCCACAGAAAGTTACAGAGACTCTCTTGGTTTTAGTGTGTATGAAATCAGGTCTGTAATGGCAAACACAGATCAGTTAGGACATAATGAGTGCAATTATGAGTTTGAATCTGCCAACATGAGTACTAGGAGTTTCACTGACACTTTTGGGGACCAGGAGTAGACTAATGCATTGTGCTTTTGAAAGTCTCTTTGAATTTCAACTGGTTTTAATATTAACATTGGGAAAAGACTGAAAAATCTGCCTTGGAAACTAAACGTGTAGCTGCCACTTTAGTAGAGAGACAAAATTTCAAGTTGTAATTTGTGTTTAAATGATTGTAGTCAGTATAAAGATGGAAAAGTATGTGTTTAGAACTGTAACAACATTGTTGCTGTATTTTTACTATGTGTTTAACCATTTTGTCCTTTATGCAATGTCTAAGGAGAATCTTAATGTTTTATTTAAGCATTTATTTTAAATAATTCACTGAATTTGAAATAAAACTATCTCAGTCCAAAGCCTGCTACTCAAGTTCAACACTTAAATTTTTCCAAATAATAGGCAAAGCTTTAGAACTAGTTAAAATAATTATCTTTTTTTCTTTTTTTTTTCCCCACCATTACAGTCAACCAGGTGCCAGTTTTAAAGTAAGCTGCAGGGATAAATGTGTGATTCAGGCATTATTTCAAGTGAAGCCAATCAACAGCATTATGTTATTCCGTTGTTCTGCCTTATTTGACAGTTTATATACAGTAAAGATGGAAACTAATGAATCTGGTGTGGTTTGGAAGCATTTTTTGTCTGTTGAACATTTAGACCACTTTTTAAATGTTACAAAAGATCTGACTAAATGTGAGGTATCTCTGTTGTAACATTCAAATTAAGAAAAACTCTCTTGACTCTTATTAAAAGCTTTTATGTGATCATAGTGCCAAAAGTGTAGTCCTATATGCTTAACAAAGTACTGGGCTTTGCCAAGAGGTTAGCTTTTAGTGCACAACCATACAAAGAAATTACTGCTCTCATTTATGATGTTTAAGAATCAATAAACAGTTTTCTGTAGTCTGAAAAGCAACCATAAGTGGATGAAAGAAACAATAAATAGAAATAAAAAGCTAGTTAATTGAACACTTTCTAGTTTGGCAAAATTGAATTCAGTCTTTATTTTGCAGTATTGTTACATCTGTGACTGTTTACACTGATCAGCCAGTAAGTGAAGTGAAGCTTAGTATTCTAAAATTCAACAACTCTGTTAGGTAAATCGCAGGTGTTTCCATAATGAATCTTCAAGTTTATCTTTTCCGAACGTGATATTTGTAGCTGGTTTGCAAAAGTAATGACTTGAATATTTCAGAACAAATAGGATGAAAGATGTCCTGATTTCAAAGATTTGTTTTGTTTTGTTTTTTAACACAAATTTGACTGGTTAACCGAAGACTTAAGTGGTACACATATTGAAAAAGATGGAATTAGGGTTACCTGAACAATCTTTAATTTTAATTTCATTGTCGTTTTTGCTTAACCATTCATCACAAAACCTTATAGTTTTTTTAATATAGTTGTATAATATTTTGGCTGTCAGGCTCTGTAAGCATATAAATTAGCAGCATTTAACTGATGTAAATTTTTTTTCCAGCTTACCATGGATACGGTCCTATGATGGAATGCCCGCAAGGTTACAAGAGGATAAATTCTACATTTTGTCAAGGTATGATAGTGCCCACAGTTGATTCTGTTTATTTTGAGTACTGGTTTTCTTTGACAGCTTCTTTGATACTAATGATTTAGATGAATCAACCCAGTCCATTGATTTATATTTGGGAAAAAATCTTGAGACTACTTTTGGCTCTTTCCAAATATTGGCAACTCTGTAAGAGAGGGTTTTTTCCTCCAGGGGAAATAACTTCTGAAACTTTTATGTATACTCTCCTTTTCTTTGATGGTATATAAAGATGACTTCATAAGGATTCTTTTATTTTGTTTTTCTGTAGAAATACATTGTTTTGTCAGTTTTTTTGCTAAACAGTGAATCTGCAGATGTAATCAGTTAAGTCAGATGAAACTAGCAATACAGAATAGTTTTTGTAATCATGAAAGTGTAGAGTAATCAGAGAACAGTTTTTTTGGACTCAAGAGGTTAGGCACAACAGTACTGAGAAAAGCCAGATAACGTCCCTGGCAAGTGGAGATGAAAAGCATGAATACCTGACTGCCATGTAAAGAAGTGACCCACCCATTTCCAGAATGTGCATAGTGCAGGTGAGGATGCATGGAGTTAGACACGGCCTAGTTGTGTTACTCAGAGATTATTATCGCCTGGCAGTAAATGTAGAAGTCATCAAAACATACAGGATTGTGGGGTCTGCATGATCGTGCAGCTACAGAGCAAGGCTTGGGACATTTGGATTCTCCTGGCCTATAGCAGAGATGACCACAGACAAATGCTCATTCTTTCTGTTTATCTTGGAGCACTGCACAGAGGTGCCAGATGAGGATATAGGAAAAAGCCTAATTGCTTGTCTGACTTGTTTGGCACAGCACAAGTAAACAAGAAAAAGGAGCTCTGAGAAGATGTAAGCAATCTTGCAGTAGTGTTCTGGAGAGAGATTTGCGAAGGAAGAGAAAAACAAGTTCAAGTGAAGCTGATACTGCTGTGGCCAGGTTTTTTAATCACTGTTGATACTTCAAAGGTAAAAGACATCCCAACGAATAGAAGTGGTGCTGGAGAGCTGGATAAAATGAAAGAATAATTGATGTTAAAGGATATATGTAGGCATTTTGGACATAAATTTAATCTTATTTAACTGAAAACTTTCACTTTGCATGTTAATGAGGGAATGTACAATAGCCAGTTGCATAAAGAAATTATTTACCCACCAAAATAATAAAGTTTGTTGAGCACTAAACACAAACATCATGCTAGTTGACTGCTGAGGGAGATGGGAGCTGCTGTCTGCAGATTCAGCTGCTCAGGTCTCTACCTAGTGGCGTACTGGTTTGGAGGGTAGGGGCATTTGGAGTACTGGATGGGTCAAAAAAGTGAAAAAGTAAATGGAGGAGAGCTGCCAGTTGCATTTCAAGAGCTTGTTCCCTGCTCTGCAGTGAAAGACTGTAGAATCCTCTTAGTAAATAAAAGGGATGAGGAGATGTTGATGGCAATTTACTAATGCGGACTGCCAAGTGAAACCGTGAGGGAGGTGAGTGTGAGATGTAAATGGGCAGCCTTTTTATGCCTCAAATTAAACATGCAGGTGTTGTATGTATTTCAGCAAGACGGTTCCAGCTATTTTGAAAGAGATTGTCTTGTTCCACGTATCAGTCATGGGGTTTTTCGGAGTCTGCAAAAGAGAGGTTTTCTAACTTCAGCCCGGAAAGTGTCTAGAAGATGCCATGATGCATTAGTACCATCATGCATCCCTCTGAGCATGATCCAGGAGAGACAAGACCTTTTGATATCTTCAGTAATTGTGTGTATACCCCACAGAATACACAATGGTTTCAGGCAGCAACAATGCAGCAGGCATTTAAAGGCAAGTAGGGCATTCGGTTCGTTTCAAGAGGTTGAACCCAGGTAATCAGGGGTTATAGACAGTTAGAAATAGTCTGGTGCTTGTGAAGTTTGCCAGAAATAGGCCAGGAAATTGTTTCACTGAGCAGTGGCAGGCTGGTAGAGAGAGAGAACATATGTCTCTGGGTAGGAGTGTAAGAGGGAGCTAAGTAGTGCCATGATAGTATACAGAAATAGATCTGTACCGGGTAGGCTAATCATTGGGTTTTGCACTGGATTTTGATAATTCTTCCCCTGACAGAGTTTTGCACTACATAACTAAAACTGCAAGAAATATGAGGCTTTAAATAATTTGTTTTATACTGCTGTCATTATCCCAGAAGAGAGTGAGCTGTAGACTCTAAATATAACTTGCAGCTGATAAATGGAAATTTATAATGCAGTGTTTAATCATAAAACGATAATAGGTGTATCTTACCAGGGAGTAGACTGTTGATGAATTTGGGATGGGGACAATCTCCTAACTTTCTGGAGAGGGATGAGGTAGTGGCTGTTGAAGATTCCCCTTATTGCTTTATTGAGGCTTGAATGGCTTCTCTGTAATTTGCTCACTAAGACATTCCAATAAGGAGATACAAATGGGAGAAGGAACATGAAACAAATATACAATGGAATTTAGTCCTATTGAAGTCAGTAACAAGATTACCATTTTCTTTCAGAGGGTCAGGATTTTGACCTCTGTTTGAATGTTCTTCGGGAAAGCTAGTTTCATATGTGAAAGCTGCTGGCAGAGTGCATTTCAGCCGTGAAATGGTTATTAGCATGCGCTTCTCAGTGGGTCAGCCAAAAGTGTCCTGTTTGTTTATCTGAAGCAGACATAAGAGAAGAGGACAGGGCTAATGAAGAAAGTGCTGTCCATATCACTAACACGGGCGGCAGTAGATGGCAAGAGAAAACTGTTTAAGCTGCTGGCGTGGGAGTATTCATATTCCTTTAAGAATCCTTACAATTAAATTGGAAGGGAGTGGAACAGCATGTCCATATGCAAGTGTACATTTTAATTAGATTATTCTTTGCTGAAAGGGTATGCATGCTGTGTCCATGCTTAAAAAAGGGCCAGGGTTGCCAGACCAAATAGTAACGGGGATGTATTTCTGAATCCCTGCCTACAGCTAAAAGAGATTGGTTTTTTCACCTCAATGTTGTCCAACTTTCACTGCCTTTGAAAACTCAATCCTAAAAGCCTAATTAACATTTTGTTCTACTTTGGTTTTGCAGTCAAAAGTCTACATAAGCTTCATAAACTAAGGAATATTAGCGTGATTAATAACCAGATCATTATTTTTTTCCTTTCAAGTGAGGGAACTAATGTAATGAAGCATTCTTCTCTCTAATGTCTAAGTAGGACCACAGAGAACCATCTGTGGGTATGTTAATTCAAACAGTTTAGTGTAATTACTATCAAGAAAGCTTTTTTCCCCCTCAGTAATTATCTTTTCAATGGGGTGATTTATTACGTGTACACTCATGGATGCCCTAAGGCTGTCATTAGAGCCAAAATACGGCTTATCAGTGTTGCAACTTCTTTGTCAGAATCCACATGCTATGCTGATTTCTGGTTCCCTGCTTAGAATTATACTTACTGTTTCCTTAGTCTGCTAATGGTTTTCTTGGAAAACTGAAATAGAATGGAAAAAACAGCTGGTGAAAAGGTTGGATTCATTTTTCAGGAAACTAATATATTGCCAACAGAGCACTTTAGAAATCTTATCTTGAAGAACTGGAAAAATACCTGAACATTTGTTGTTTTGCAGTGAAGTAAAAAGTGCATGGAAGTTCTTGGAAAGTCACTATATTCTTAAAATTAAATGTTTATGAGCTCGCAGAAACTAGTACTTGTATGTTGATAGATCAAATTCTATAATCATGTGCTCTGGGGACTTGAAGCACTTTTCCCTTGGCTTCATCATGATTTAAGATAAATTTTGATGGTATATTCTTCCCTCCAACATTTGTCCGTAAAATACAGTAATAAATTTGTTTTCTCTGCATGTCATATATTTATTTCAATACGTTTAAGTAATAAAAGAGCTTCATTAATAAGAAATGCTGTTTAATGTTACTTAGTTACTAAGTCAACAGCCATCTTTCAAAGAAGTTCTTTTATGATGATCATAGTGAGAATTAAATATATCTCCAGAAACTGGGCTGGGTTGCTGTTTGGACACTGATTATGTGTTTGAGAAGTGTGGCTCTGCAAACTTGAGTTCCAGTAAATTCCATGCAAAAGTACAAAACGAGTTGGACTGATTTCTTCTGCTGCTATTCTGTTAGCTCGCAGAAATCAGTGGGTCATTTCTTAGAATAAGCAACTGTTTTTTCTGTAATTTTAAAAAACATTGCAATAGTTTAATTAACAATGAAACCTTGTTTTTTGTTTCTTTTACCTCTCATTCTCACTAATCAAGTTATTATTGAAACAATCAACTATAATGGAGGCAGTAAAATCTGGGTATTGTATTTTTCGTAGAGGATATTAATAGTGGTTAATGTACCTATAGCAGAAACAGTTGAAACAGTGTTTTCTGTAGTGTTAATAGGTAATTGATTGTAATTGATTTTCATAAAGAGAATAAAACCTGATGCCTGCATATTGAGTCAATTTGGAGATCATTCAGTCAGATGGCACTCCCAGTGAAACCTAGTATATTACTTACCGTAATGTGTCAAATTTTCACGATTGACATAAATTATATATTCCAGTCTAAATTTGCAGCATGATTTACTATGCATATTAAAGCATTTACAGCATGAAAACATCCATCAAGGCAGATATTACTAAATAACATTTAGTGACTGACCACTAGGTCATCCTTAATTAAGAAGTTGCCTAAATACTTTGGCAAATTCTAGTTGATATATAATTGATCTAGAAGGCTTTCTTTGCTTAAATGCAGCACAGTGTTCTAAGGGTGTGTGGGTCTTACTGAAAGGCAAGTTGTTCTCTTTGCATCAGAAGGAGATAAATATTTTCCACTTGGTTTTATTACTTAGTAATTTAAACAAAGTCAATCAGTTTTTTATAAGCATAGAGATAGGATTTGAGAGCTAACTGTAGAAGTCCCCCTTCAGAAATTTATCTTTCCACAGTGCTTAGGCCTGTGATCTGCTACTAAGATTGCTTGTGTCCTCCAGCACCAGACACTTGGGACAGAGGGGGTGAGATGGGCTGCAGTAGTTTTCTAGCCACAAGTTTATTCTGAATATTTCAGTGAAGTTACCAGGGCTGTGGTGGTCTGACTAGAAGTCCTTGCTTCTACAAGTTCCTGTTCTTGGTCCAAATTTTATAAGAACCTTCTGGATATCATGACTGTCCTAGCTGAAAGCAGTTGTAAATTTAGTTTTTATACCTTGTTATATGTTTTAAAAACTGTGAAATTTTGTGTTGTTTTCTTCTAGTGCATGTAATGTCACTTTGAAAATCTGAATTGTTCATTGTTTTTTGAGTCATATTAATTCATGTAATCAAAAATCACCTACCAAATTTGTAACATAGCAAAATCAATGATACAAGTGAGATCTATTGTTTCAAAAGAGGAATTTTTTTTTTTAATTAATACTAAGTCACTTAACATTTTTCAGCCTTGTTTATGAAAATTTTAAATGCCTTTTAGTTACTTCAACATAAAATAGTAACAAAATCAAACCCTGATCCCATTTTGATAGTGGCACCTGTAGTTTCAAAGCTATCAGTGTTCCTGGAAAGAAATTTGACTGTGTTCTTTACATCAATAGTAGCAATGGTTTCTTTCAAAAAACAAAGGCTATTTTTGTTTGCATTTGCATTGTTCTAAATTCTTGCAGTAAACCCTGACCTTTCTGAATTCATACACTGCTTTTCTTGAGTTAAAATGTCTTCTCTAAAATGAACAGATAGATTTAAATAACGTAATATCAGAAGACTGCAGGATGCATTAATAAACATGTACGTTTGGTTGTAGGATTTTAAGATAATACTTAAATATGGTTAAAATTTCCAAGCTGTTATGATTTTCATGAGCATAAATTCAATGTGCTAAGCCTGGAAATGAAAGAATGAATTAAATTTTATAGGAATGTTTCAAATTCCTGCATGTCTGTGACCAAATACGGGCATTGCTGGCTGTGTGAAAAGGGTAGGCAGTGGACTCGCTCGGTGCGTCCGAATGACTTACTAGGCTGAAGGCAGAGAAGACAGCTTTACACCACCTCAGTGTTTCTGCCTTAGGCCAGCTGGGCCTGGGTGGTCTGAGAAGCTGTTGTAATGGATAACACAGCCAAAACACAGTGAACTTCTCTTCCTAAATAGTCTTACAGCTGGAAGCTGCCAAAGGGAAACACTGCAGAGCTGATAGTCCAACAGTAGCTTTTGTAGGGTGCTCTGTAGCAGAGCAGTTCTCTGCTGATCAGTAGTCCTTCTGCACCACTTTGCTTGGCTGCAGCGGCCATCATCTTCAGGTTGTGTTGGCCTGTTAATGCGTAGAACATAAGCAGGCTGTGAAGCATTTCCATATTTGCTTGCTGAAGCATCTAGTAAGGTATTTCAGTAAAAGGCAAAATTAAAGGAGCTTTACGATGTTGTAAATAACTCGGCATGTTTTACAGTAACCAAGCAAAGCATATTCTTTTGACAGTAAGTGACAGGTACAGATCTCATTTTAAGCAGGCACAGGAATTTTTCCTAGGATTTGATGTTTACACTTAGCATTGTTTGTTATTCTTGGATAAAGGATACTCAGGCTGCCTTACAATGTCATTAATCCTGGAATAAAGCTGAAATTACTCACTTCCTGGATGTGATTGATTTAGGTGTACCATTGCTCAAGGAAATGTGAGAGAAGTTGCTTGTAGGTTTCCAGTAAAGAACCAAAGTAGTGTTGAACAGCAGCTAATGCAGTCACAAACACTGTTTTAATCTAATTTAAAATCCAGCGTAGAATTGGAGAATGCAAGCAGAATACTGGAAGACCTTCTGCAGCATGTCCTCCCCTCCAGCACAGAGTTCTGTGCATTGTCATTCGGTTGAGAAAGAGATTCTACTACATTCTACCTTTCTGTACATAAATACCTCTGCATCAGGGAGAGGGAGACCTTCCATTAGGTGTGAAAATGCTGTGCACTGAAATTTAAGTACCTTAGAACAGAATTTGAAGTTTTGATTGATGCATTTCTTTTTCAGTCATCGCAGTTCTCCATTGTGCAGTGTATGTAAGAGAGCTGAACGAGTAAATCTGTACTTGAGGAAGTATAGGTGGAGATGTTGAAAAATCACTGGGGGTTTTGATCTTTAAGCAAGCAAGAACTGTTTAGAGAGGAGTACCAGATAAGGGTCAGGTTGTTTTTCAGAAGCTTCCTGCATTTTTTTGTTTCTTCTGGAGTATTCAGTCCTTCTCTAAATCACAGTTATTAGAAGAAAATAGCTGATATTAACTGTTGCCTGCACTTAGACTGAACAAAATTTAGTTTAGTATTGTGATACTCAGCCCATGCGAGTGTCTCTGTGTGGTCATGAGTAAAAACAGTTTTTCATCTGATTGTGTTAAATACATGTGGACCAGGATTCTGGTAAAGTGCTTTGGGGTATTTCCAATGTGAAACCTTGATGATTGACTTGATGATCCAAATAAAATTTCTTTGTGAACATTGATAGAAAGTAAGCAGAAAAAAACATGAACAAAGTAAATTTTCTTTCTGTTATCTGAGTTATCCATTCATTTCTATCTTTTATCTGCTAATAATGAATGTAAAGTTCTTTGAAGATGAATCTGGTTTTGGACTTAGTAAAGCTATATAATTATCATGGTTTATAACAATTTCAGTGTTACCGTGTGCTTACTTGTTTAAATGAACACCATCTTACATTGTTCCCATTTTCCTCCCTTGCTTGTTTGGTTTTGAGGGTTGTTTTTTTGTTGGTTTTTTTTTTTTAAGTCATGAAGATAGTACTGTGTTTGTAGTCATACTCTCCACATGAGCAGACAGGCATTCAGTTAGAAAATGGCTGTTACAGCTTGCTTTTTTTCACCAGGAAATTCAGTGGCAGTGAGTCATTAACACATTGCATTTTCTGAGAGCAGGCTGACCTGACACCCAGAAGACCTATAAAAATGTGTGGGAAGGTATCAAACACCAACTGTTGTTGTTAAGAGAGCCTGTTTTAAGTTCTCCTTAGTGGGAAGATTGTGGGATAGATTAGCAGCAGTTACACTGTCTGGGTTGTTTGAAGCTGGGAGCACGGTGGTGGCTCTAGAGAGTGTTGTGGCCGACCTCACCATCCGTCAGGCTGTGCTTAGAAAAGGGTGTAGGAGGAGCTGAGGCACAGCAGACTCATCTGTACAGTGCTGCAGTGTCACTGTTAAGACCCTGGTTTGTGGCAAGGCTTCTGCGTATTTGGATGAACTTTTGGGAGCAGTCACCAGCAGGGCCGCTGGGATGGCATGTGGCTTCCACTGCCATCTCAATAGATCGTAAGTACAAGTCAAACTTTCACGGAGAAGGACTACCACATCTAGGGGCACAGTGTGCCAAGGACCACTTCCACGTTTTTGGCATGTATAATACTAAAGGGTAAAAGCAAGGGTCAGGCTGTCAGTCAGTGCAGAACTGAAATTACTTCTTTCATGCCAGTGGGGTTATACCCATTTATTACCACTGAGAAAGGGTCAAGTAGTTCATTTTATCAAACACCAACTATTAAAATATCAATGCTTTATTTACCAGTTCTGTAAAATTTATAAATAGCAGTGCTTACTGTGAGAGTTCTTTATGAAGCCGTGTGAGGCGCTGTGTGCAATATCTCCTTGTTTAAATTCTCTTTTTTTCTGTATCACTAGTGCAGAGGCTTTTTACCAGTGGAACTTCATTACTCTGCTTTTCTCAAAAACTGAAAGTCTATATGGAATTGGTCTTTGGAAAGCCTTATTTTCATATGTGTGGTTTTGTAGTACTGCTACCTAGCCCCCTTAGTATTTCCTCTTTTCCTCTGTGTAGATGAAGGCATTTGATCAAATTACTCCTCAAGTATTCCGTGAGTTCATACTTCTACACAGGACATTATTCAGACATTTTTCTCTAGTTTTTACAGTGAAGCAAATGAATTCTTATTCCTCTACTAATGTAAAATTGAAATATTTTTATGTCCATATACGAGAAATAGAGGGCTAAAAAGAAAAAAAGTCTGCTGATCTTGAATCAGATTTCCTTTCCAGCTTCCTGAACAAGTTGATTCCAGTGCAATTTGCACAGCTGGGCAGGCTGGCAGGTGGAAGGAAACATTTTGGATTGGTGGCCTTTTACCACAGCCTGCAATGAAGTGAAGTAGGTAGTAAATCTGGGAGGAATTATTCTTACATGTACCTATGTTTCTTGTGAAATTTTGAGTTGGTTTTTTTTTTATCAGCTTCTGGCTTGTTTCTGTGGAATCCCTAGACAAGCTTGTGTAATTCAGCAAAGAGCATCAGCTCAATAATTCTGTGAGCTCGTTGAGTAGACATGACCAGGAAAAGAGGCATTAAAGTACACTATAATTAAGTCATGCTGAGGCACTGGAACATGCACAATGAAGTTAACTTTAAAAATTGGACAAATTTAGCAAGAGGAATATCTGTATCAGGAGCTCTTGAAGGAATGTTAGTTGGTATTTACATATACATAAGCTGGTACTTAAATGTAGCAGTGCCCACGTTAAATAGCAATAGCAGAGCTCATGTGAATGGGGAATTATGTTTTTAAGTACTTGACATACAAGAACAGTTCATCTGTAAAGAGACTGAATACAGAGGCAATAATGACAGCATCTGTGAATGATTCCTGCAGAATAGTTGAATCTTTTGGAAAGAAGGATGACTGTATTCATGAATTATAGGAAGATCCCATGTATCAATAAGTCAGCCACTCTAGTAAATAATGCCTTGAAACATTCATACTTTTAATATTCAAATAATAAAGTTTATCCATATGTAGATTTTAAACATTCCTTAAGGTGAAGGCGGATGCAAACATTGAGTAAAGATATTGTCTAATAAATGAAGAAGGCATCACTAATAATTTTTAACATTGAAAATACAAATGCACTTATGTTAAGCTATGCAATTACTTACCTTGCTTAAATACATGTAGAAGGGTAGAATTATTCTCCTAGATAGAAAGAAAAAGTGCCATCCATTTCATGCTGACATATAAGTAAATAGCAATGTATTTTAATGGTTAACAAACAAGAGACTTAGTCTTTCCTTGAAAATAAGAATTATAAAAGCCAAGTCAAATTGCCATTTTTTAAAATGAGCTGTCTTCTTTGCTGATGTAAAACCTAAATGCTGTTTTCACTAGACAAAGCACTTCTGCTACTTCTAATTCCAGAAGTCACCAAAAAAGTGATAGATTTTCTACGTTGCTTGGCAGATATCTTCTATTTTCCTCCAGTGGTGTACGTTAATTTTCCTATAAGGAAAAATGTGTACTTAGAATTTCGAAAGGGAGAAAGTTGTTTAAAAAGGTCTGGATATTACAATGTAGGAAGTAGAGAAATTATTTTCATTATGTGTATCAATTTCTCCTGTGTTTTTTCTCTTCCTCCAAAAACCGTATGTGGTTTTTGCACATAAGTGTGTGTGTGCAATTTGTATTTATGCAACTGTTTTGAGGATTTTCATTTTGAAATGAACCTAGATATTGACATTTTTCCTGTACTCAGAGTAAAAGATCTCTTCCTCTTATTTCTGACATCAGAGACAATGCTTTATCAAAGCAAGTAGAATCGTTTTGTGGTTTAGCATTTGAAGACTGATCTGACAACCCAAATTGCCAGCAGGTGGGAAATTCAATAGAGGGTTCTTGAGTGTTCCAGTGTTTTCTTTGTATTAGCTTCTAGATATTGCAGAGTCTTTTTTTTCCATCAGGTCCTAGTCGGGCCTAATTTTAGAAAATGGAGCATTAGTAATATGTCCTTTCCTCCCAACAACCTTACAACAGCACCACTATGTTTCTGTTTAGGGATGTTTCAATAATGTCTTTAGTTTTCTAGCTGTTAAGATGTAAGTTCATTTCTTTAATACTCACAAATCATAATGGTATTGAAATAGTGATAATCTTCCCTCTGGGATAAGTTGGAACTGTGTAGATGCCTTTATTCATATTTTGAGATTTCAGGGTAAAAGAAGGAACCTAGTCTGACGAAGAAACTTAAGATAACTGATAAAATTCAAGTGCATCTGAAAGAGTCTAGCTTAATAAATATACTGTATTAATGCAATCCTTAAATTAAAAATACCTGTTCTTATATGGAATGTCATCCTGCTTAAACATTGGATGGGACAAATGTAGACTGCTGTACAAAAATATTTCGGCTGGTTTTTCTGCTCTGCTCTTATACCGTTCTGCTTTTTAAATAGTCCACTCCCTCTGAGGTCAGAAAGTCATGTAGTCTGGGAATTTCACTTGAAAATTCCTTTGAGGCAGTGCTGATCCTTTGTAATTTGTGTGGTTTCCATCACATTTCATCCAAAGTTCTAGGATATAAATTACTACTCTTTGTCACACATAGCCAAGTGCGTAGAAGTGAAGTTTATCCAGGTGGTGTCAAGATACTATGTTAGGTATAGCACTGGAAGAGCTGAGGGATAAGCTCGACACTGAGTATTTGGAAAAAAATGTGGCTGATATGGCAACTTCCAGAGTCTGCTGTACTGTGCGCTCTTTTGTCGTGGGACAGGTAGCCAAACTTATGAAGAAAAATGAAGAAGAAAGAATCTTTCTGTAGGTTTCCGAATGCAAACTTCAGCACATCTGTTATATTTTGTATATTCAACGTCTTACCCTCAGTGGTGGTGTTGAATTAAGAAGCAACATATAATGAGGTCAAATAAAATTAGGTTGGTTTTATAAAAGCGAAAAGGAAAGATAATAAATATTATATATTTTAGATAAATGATCACTAATACCTGATTTTCAAAGAGCTAGCTGGAATTTCTAACTTCCACATGAAGTTTGTTTACCCAGCAAGGTAGGTGTTTTTTCCTAGCCTTAAGGATAGGGAGGGAAAGTTTTATGCAAAAGTAATACACATAAATATTTTAAAGTAGGTCTACTTAAATGTACTCGCTCCATTTTTCTGAGAGAGGAGACTTTGCAATTTATGACATAGATAATTATGGATTAGAGGTTTTTTTAAATTTTATTTTTGTTACTATTTTAAGGTTTGTATTTTCGGTGCAAACTATGTTGTTGCTGTCCCGTGAAATAAAAACCTAGTTTGGCTGATGTAGTTACAGATGGTATCCAGATGATTGTTAGACAGGTCCTGTTTTAAGAGTAAGTAAACTACCAATGCAACCACAAGTGTCATGTAGACCTGAGGCCCAACGCTTGGGGCATGGGAGGATGATTCAGTCAGACCCTGAAAGCAGCACTTGCACAAGTGGCCTTGTAACAGAAAACTTTATCAAAGCAGTTCCCAGAATTACAGAATATGCTGAGGTGGAGGGGACCTACAAGGATCATTGAGTCCAACTCCTGATCCTGCACAGCACCGTCCCCAAGAGTCACACCATGTGCCTGACGGTGTTGTCCAAACAGTTCTTGAACTCTGCCAGGCTGGTGCTGTGATCACTTCCCTGTGGAGCCTGTTCCAGTGTCCAAACACCCTCTGGGTGAAGAACCTTTTCCTAATATCCAGACTAAACCTCCCCTGACACAACTTCAGGCCATTCCCTCAGGTCCTGTCACTGGTCACCAGAGAGAAGAGATCAGTGCCCGCCCCTCCTCTTCCCCTCGTGAGGAAGCTGTAACTGCAATGAGGCCTCTCCTCAGTCTCCTCCAGGCTGAACAGATCAAGTGCCCTCAGCCGTTCCTAATACAGCTTCCCCTCAAGGCGCTCCACCATTCTTGTGGCCCTCCTGTGGACGCTCTCTAATAGTTTAATGTCTTTTTTACATTCTAGCACCCAAAACTGCCCCCAGCACTCGAGGTGAGGCCACCCCAGAGCAGAGCAGGACAATCCCCTCCCTTGCCTGGCTGGCGATGCTGTGCCTGATGCCCCCCAGGACAGGGTTGGCCCTCCTGGCTGCCTGGGCACTGCTGCCTCATGTTCAACATAATTGTTACGAAGTTGTGTTGCCACAGCTGCAATTCTTTTCATGTCAGGTGTGCTCTGTGCTCCCTGAAGCACATTCTTGCCATCAAGTGTTTTGGGCTACAGATAATATTTTTGCATTGTGCTTCTTTCAGTGTAATGAACCGTTGAGCACTATTAAATATAAATTTATTTTTAACACAAGCAGTGTTCCACTCTGTGTAAAATATACTACATTGGTTAAAACTTGTCTCTGTGAATGTTCTTGTGAGCTGTGTTGAGCTGTGCAAGGAATCTAGTCAGGAGAAGAGGGATTGATAAGCCAGTCAAAGTGTATTTGTTTTTCTAATTCAGAGTACTCGAGAATGATGTATAAATGTAATTGTGTTTCTGTTATGTTCTCAACAGTGTTCTAAAAGATTATAAATCACCTCTCAGTATGGGAAAAAGTGTTGATTAGAGTGTTAACATGTAACAGTTTTCTCCTTCATATATTTAAAAAAAAGAGAGAACTTCTGAAGAAAGAAGTATTAATACATGTTTCAGCATCTGATTATTTTCAATTTTCCCACAGATATCAATGAGTGTCAGTTACAGGGAGTGTGCCCTAATGGTGAGTGCTTGAATACCATGGGCAGCTACAGATGTACCTGCAAAATGGGATTTGTGCCAGATCCTACCCTCTCAAGATGCATACGTAAGTAATACTGCTAATCAAAGTACCAAATTAGATACTTAGTTACATTTCAGATAAAGATTTATTTAACTGGGCCCAACTATTCTAATCTGTCACCTTTTTTTTTCTGTCCCCAGCTCATATTCTCAGTTTATTCACTTTATTTAGTCAGTCTCAGTGCTCATGCCTCTTTTCTGTTTCTTTGTCCTGGAAACCTTGGCCTTCACCAGTGGCTGCCCAGGATCCTTGCCATCTTTTCCTGATTTTCTTGTCACCAAATCTTCAAGGCCGTATCCAGGCTCCACATATATTCAGTCTTTCTCAGTAGCCTGGAGTTTCCACTTTTTTTTTTTTACTCCCCTCTCTGCTAGTTTCCCAGCCAAAATCATCTTTGTTTCTTGCTCTCCCCTTTTCCACCTCTGCAGCTTTTATCTGGGTAGTCCATTAATAAACGTTTAACCCAGGATGATCTTTAGTACATTTTCCTTCTTATTAAGAAGAAGTCAAAATTAAGAAAGAATTCAGAGCAAGGAGTTGTGAATTACATGAATGCAAATATTTCCCTCTATTTAGCTTTTTTATCTTTTTATTTTTAGCTAGTTAGCTTTTACTTTGTTTACGGTCACTTACCTCTGCAAGAAGAAAAGTGTAAAAAACAACTAAACTTTTCACTTTATATTTTTTTTGCGAAGAATATGTACAAGTGCAAAATAGCTCTAATCCTAAATTCTTTCTCTGAGCTGTCTTTACATTTGTAAAATATAGTCTCAAGTCATAGGTGAGTGCTTTCTTTTTCTTTCCCTGGCATAACTATCTGATGCTACTAGTTAATGACACTCAATTACAGAGAAAGTTTCTCAGCAGTTTGCAGAACTTCATACTGCTTTTCAGTTGAACACCAGAAGAAAGGAGTTGGTTGTTGGGTTTTGTTTTTGCTTTTACATGTCATGTTGAAAATCAGGTAGTCTTTGTATTTTTTGAGTTATGTGAACGTGTTAGGCAGACCTGTTAAATGTATGTTAATATGGATGCATAAATTATAAAGTTAGATGGATCTTAGCTCTCTGTTACCTCATACTAATCACAGCTTATGGCCTTTAGCTCTTCCACATTAAAACTAAGCATAACAAAATGTGAATTGTCCCTTTTATGAAAAAAAAAAGTCATGTATGATACTTAATGCTTTTACAGTCTTATTGACATAGCCTACTTATAGATGGTTTTCCATTGGCTTTGTAGCTTGACACAACTGTGTAGTGCCAGTGACTGATATTCAGCTTCTGTGTGCAAGTGAGAGAGACAATTCTCACTCTTCATTGTGGCAGCATGGCAACTGCTGGTTTTGAGTTTACTTTTTTTGTTGTTGTTTTTCTTTGAAATACTTCTTATCCTTGGTCTAGGGTAAGTTGGCATTCAGGAGTGTTTGATGCAAAATAAGATTTTTTTTTTACTTTTGTGATTCTCATCTGAGATAGGCGTTTGAAATAAAACTTCTGCAGACAGAATATTAATCCATTTAAGTGGTGTTGGACATCTAGTGGTGTTTCTCTATTTTGCTTTTCATGTGAACAGTACCATCCTCTCTTCCACTTTCATTGCAGCTGATAACCCTGTTGCTGAAGAGAAAGGACCCTGCTACCGGTTTGTTAGTGCAGGAAAGCAATGCATGCATCCTCTTTCTGTTCAGCTCAGCAAGCAGCTTTGCTGTTGCAGTGTTGGCAAAGCCTGGGGCCCTCACTGTGAGAAGTGTCCACTCCCAGGAACAGGTAAGAACTTCCACTAAAAATACAAGCTCTTGCCCCCATCCCCCTACATTTGTTATGCGTGCTTTAAAAAAACAACCAATCACCACAGTACAGACTATAGATATGGGAAAAGTAACCCAAAATTTAGTTAATACTCTTCAGTTGTTAAAGACTCTGGTGAAAGGATGGCAGCTTTTGAGAATTCAGTTACAGAACAACATGGAATATAGTTTGCATTACAGTTAGTAGGATATGCATGGTAATATCTCTGCTTTCTCACCTTCCTTCATATCTTTACCATCCATTTTGAGGAATGTGCTAAGGACAGAATTTCCTTCTTAGCAATAAACTAGTAGTTAAACTTTTCATGCCAATTTTCACTTAAGCGATTCCTTACTTGATACATAAAGCTCTCTTGTATTATCAGTGTTCCATTGGAATTCTGCTGTTATTTAAATATATAAGGACTTCAAAAATATCAGCTTGTTTGGTCACCACTCTCACTTTGGCTGGTTATAGATTAAGACACCACAATTATAGATACTGATCGCTCTTTTCAGGTACTTTTTATTCCCTGATGTTGCTTAAAGCTTAAATGCCCATGGAATCTTCAGGCAAAATCAATTTAATGTTCTCTTTTTTCCCAAATGTATGGTCAAATTAATCGGTTTTAGAAGCATCATTGCTTGTTGTAATATACATGATGTCCAGTCTCTTGAGTATGCCCAGGTATTTGTAGTGACAATCCACTGTGCTTACTTGAAGCTGCTGCTGCAGATGTCACTGTCATGATGCAGGTCATGTATTTCTCTGAGGTATTTTTTAAAGATTTACATTTTCAAACCAGCTGGCTGCCTTGGGAAATCCACAGCTGGTATCAGAGACATGATGAGAGCAGCAGATTCCTTAAGTTGGACTTACAGAAATGAAAGTGACCGACAGTTTCGAGCATTTCAATGGATTTTTAGAGCCACTGTTTCCTGCAAGACCATTGGGTCACTAGATCATTGATCAGGATTTTAAAACTCCAGTTCACTTTTGGATAAATAGTATTTCCATGGCTTTTTAATGGAGAAAAAATATATTTTCATGAGATGACCTGCAATTTAAATACAGGTGTTTTACATCTGTGAGAGTATTGCATGAGGCTTTATGCCCAATAGTGTGTATACTGGAGCACAGAATACATTCTTATGTTGACTGCTATGTGGTCACAAAAAATATATCAAGTATCATATGGAATTGGTTATTTTAATGATTTTTTTCTTAATGAAAAGACTTTAGAGAGAAAATCTGTGAGTAGAAAATTCTGATGAGCTTTTCCCATTTAACGACTAGTTGCATGATTTAAAAACATGTTCCTTTCTGTAACAGGTTAAATTCATAATGTTTCAGAGTTTTCTATGGAAAATGTGTGAAAGTGGGATACTCCAGAATGGGGTAATGTATTTACTGCAGCATCCCATGTTACTATAAAAGTCACTGAAGTAAAAAGCTTCTTAAATATTTGTACAAAGTAAACCATCTCCTAAAGAGACACTGAGGAGCAGATTTGTATGCCCAGATGTTGAGAGGTCTTATCAGAGCTGTGGTAGAATAAGACTCACATTTCTACTCTTCATTTGAGAGAATACGACCTGAAGCAAGATTTCCTACATCCTAAGTATGCATCTGAAGGACAGGCATCAAATTTTCTGTCTTACTCCTTTGACCAGAATTCCCACCCTCAGTTGGGTGTTTTTATGGCAAGTTTTGATATTAGATGTTCCAGCAAAAAGTATTTCATTATTCTGAATCCACTCAATTTAATTAGTTTGACTCTTCATATTTTCTATTACTAAGACACCATCAGAACACGTTGTGCAGTTAATGCATACTGTGATTTAAAGTATAGTTTAACTCATCTGTGGAGTGCTTTTAGCTAGTACTTCGTGCTTTTATTTTAGATGCTAATTCATTTTAAAACCCTCATGTGTTCGAAGCAGAATTTGTGACCTTACCAATGCCGCACTTGGCACATCCCTTAGGCAGTTGTAAGAATTCCCACATGGGAGACTAAATCTTTTTTATTTCATCCCAACATGGCTTTACCTAGAGCAATAAGGACAGTGAAACACTGCCCCCTCAAGACTCCTGAAGGTCTTCCTGACCCTGACCAGAGCATAACTGTTCTCTTTGGTGGGGAGGAAGACTGACTTGTATTTCTTTCTCATTTTACTCTTCCAGTAGAACTACAGAACATGATGCTTATATAGAACACCTGTAGAGATGAGAGCAAGTGCTGTTGCCTTTCATTAACCTTTTCTGTAGCAGCTTTATAAATGAGATTATTTCTCTTCCTGTAGTGATTTGGCTTTTTATGATCCCCATCTTGTTTTTAGCCAGCTTTTTTCAATTCAGTGGAATTTGGATCTGGACTGGTATGAGGCCTCTGATGTAGTCAGGTGGGATCCTGTGGATTAATGTTGTTACTGGTTGATAGTGTTCTGCTCCTCTAGTACAGGGCTGGTGAGCTTTTTCCCTTTGATTTCTACAAAAAAGAGAATGACAGCAATAGTGGTCTTCATTCATTATGCAGTATAGATGATAAAGACAATTTGCATATTTAAATTAACACTTAGAAAGGATATACTGCTCAAAGGGAATTAATTAAAAAAAATACCTTGATATAATGACAGCTGAGCATAACTGAAGAAAAATGGTAAGCTGGAGTGGAAACCTCCTAGGAAAAACAGCCAGAACATGCTTTTGGGAGAATGCTCAGTCATATTAGCATGCAATGCATAGCTTCTCTTTAAGAAGTTTTTTGTGAAAATGTATATACAATATGAGATTAAATTTCTTAGTGGTAGTCATTATATTTTCCACTATGTCAACATATTGCACTTTTAGACTCCTAAAAGGAATATTTTCCCATCCCAAATCTAGCTGCTTTTAAGGAAATCTGCCCTGGTGGAATGGGTTATACGGTTTCTGGCCCTCACAGAAACAAGCTATATCATCACCCTGCAGTTAGAGTACAGCCACCTGTCATTGGCAAGACCCCGATTACTCAACCTGTTGCTAAAGGTACTTCTCCTCCACCTCTCCCAGCAAAGGAAGAGCCAGTGGAGGCACTGACCTTCTCACAGAAAAGTGAGACTGAGATGGCTGTACAAGAAGGTGAGAGTGGGAAAATTTAGTCTTTCTCTATTTCTGTGCATGTGTCTTCCATGGTTTGTTTCTTTGCGTGGCAGCTGCGGACAGTGCAGGGCCCGGAGGCATCACTCCCCACAGCAGAGCGTTCCGTGTTGCCGAGGGTATTGCATCACGTGATCTACTTCTCACATGTTGTGTGGGGGTCCTGCCAGATGCTGAGACCATGGAAGGAGATCAAGACTGCTTTAATCTCAATAATTTTTATGATCAGGAATAGTACATATTTGTTGTAAGACTTAAAAAAATTGTAAATCAGATATATGTATATTTATGAATTCTGAAAAGGAAAGTTGCAATGGAAAATAAAAACTTAGATGAAATTCCTACCACGCCTTCCCAGAAAAAAAGTCATATTTTTGGAGGAAAAAAACCCCCAAACCACTCTTGCTTGTCTAAAGAAAAGACAAATTTTAAAACTTGATTATTTTTTTTTTTGCAATAAATCCTTGGAAATTTGTTAGTGATAAGTTATATATCCTTATGATATTAATTTACCTTTAAAATATGTACAGACGTTGATATTCCGTGGAAGGAATTGAAAAGGTTTCATCAGTGAGTTAATAACCTGTGAATTTGTCAAATTGTTTCTGAGGAAACAGGTAAACAATTGAGAAACCTACAAGGCAGCTGCATACTGAGTAAATAAACATTAGAACCTTACTCTGGTTTCAGGTTAGTTTTTACACTTGCTTCAGAAACGTTACTTCAGGTTTGCACTATTTTGGAATGAGGTTTGAGCCTGAATTTTTTGTGCGATGGCAACGACGACTTTCAAATGTGATAAAATATATAATAAGATGTTTTGTGAAAACTGATTAATTCTCTTTTTTCTTTCTGGTTTTAGTGGCAACAGCAGCTCCTGATCAGGTAAAACATGATGTAATTTATTTGGGAATTAGAATGCAGACCATGTGTACAAGATGGGATAAGGATAACTGAAAGGATTTAGAATTGACGAACAAACAAGTCTGTGGACTTACTGTTCAAACCCTGAGGCAAAAAGAACTTGTGTTATTATTATATACAACAACAGGCAGGTAGTGAGATACAAGAAAGAGATTACTTTAACCTATCTTAGAGGCATTTGTTGGAGGGTCTGGTATATATTGTTCTATCCCATTCTGGAGACTGTATTTTAAAGAGGGTACTGAAAAATGCAGAGGATATGAAGAAGAGACACAGATACTGACAGCTAGAGAAAATAAATCAGAGAGAAACATTATGAAGCTTTGAGAAGCATTTGTGACAACTGCTTATGAGACTGGTATTAGTGCCTAAGTTAATTTCATTGTTTATTTAGGGTGTCCTGTATTAATTGGAGAAGAGCAAGTGTGTATCTGTGTGAAGTCCCTCGTTCTGGACGTTTCAGGTTGTCTATGCTGAAGCTAATGGGATCTGTTGTGAATAACTGCAGCTGTACTCCATTTCATTTTCCTAAGGATGTACAAGCATCTAACATTTCTATGAAAATAAGATGATGGGTTCAATAGCTAAGAAGGAATCTTTCACAGTGATCAGAGACCTAGATGAGATTGTATACTTCTGTGTGATGCTGAATTGCATTCAAATGCTATTTGTAAGCAATTAAAGACCAGAGAACAGGAGAATTATGGAGGGACAAAGCCCTCCATAGAATTAGAAGCTCCAGGAAAAGACTGCTTCAAGTAAAATCAATGTTAAATTGTATGCCATTGTATAAACATAGTATTCCATGTTCATTCAGGTTTAAATTGGTGGAGATTAATGATCTGCTATCAAAAGCCACTCATTTGAGAATGTTAGCAGTGTCTCAAGCCAGGAATTTGTGGGTAGCTATTAATTAAGGGAATGTTTTCAGAATGTTATTATTTTAATCATTCTTCTAGGAATTAGCTTCCATTGATCAAGAAAAGCAGCCCTATCTAGAGCCTGGGCAGCCTCAGCTTTCTCCTGGAATTTCAACAATTAACCTGCATCCAAAGTTTCCAGGTAGCTTTTGGCTTTTCTTTCAGTGTGAGAGAGTGCTTGCAATTCTTAAAAGAATGGGAAAGTAATAATTCTAACAGAGGTTAATGAAAAAATGATTGGAGCTTCAGAAGTAATTTCTCCATGATGAAAAAAAAAATCATGGAAGCAGAAGTGGGAGGAATTGAGAGGTTGGCATTGGCTTGGTGACTTCTTTAGGAGATAAAGACATATTTTAAGAAAAAGTGATATCCTGGATTATGTGCATGAGAATTTTAATGTTAGCAGAGGTGAAGCCTTGTACTCCTTTCAAGAGGAAACTGTGCTTAGGTGCCTCCTTGTAGATTTATGCATAACTTTTGCTGCAAAAGTTTTACAACTATGTTTGCTTTCTTTAGCACCTCAGTGTTTTTTTCACAAGCACGAGAATGATGAAAACCCCAATTATACTGGTTTTTTTCTACTCTAGGTCAAAGCAGAATAAAAAAATTAAAATCTCCGTAGTGCCTGACTTATTCAGTATCATGTGTGAATTCTTTAAGGGTTGAGGTTTTTTGAATGCTTTAAGGTGGTTTTTTTGGATGTGATTGATTTCCATTCCATGTCACACAGTAGTGGTTGAGAAAACATCCCCACCTTTGCCTGTTGAAGTTGCTCCTGAAGTCTCTACTTCAAGTGCAAGTCAAGTTATTGCACCTACTCAAGTTACAGGTATTGTACTTCTTTTTTAGAACTACAGTAAATTAAGAGATGACTGAGTTCCTGATGCTACTGTTCTGAGCTGTTGCTGAATTACCGTAGTGAAGAAAACGTGGTTGTAGAACAGAAGGAATACTCTAGAGCGAGAAAGTACAGAGCAGCACAGCAATGAGACTACTGCCAAGAGAGCCAGGACCAGGTCCTTCCGGGTTGTTCCTGCCATTTTTGTGCCCACAAATAAAGGATAGAAGATAAAATTAATAATTCCATCTCAGATTCAGTTCTGGACTTTGCAGATCTGCAAGGAAAGTCCAGAACTGAAAACTTCTTGGGTACAAGTCAGGTTGTTAGACAGTCTACATGTGTATTCATGAAGTATACATGAGCATCTTCATTGAGGGATGTAGACTTCAAGATCTATTCTGAAATGTTCTTTCGATGTTTGTGCTTCGTCCTTTCTTGATGTGTTAAATTTTCCTTGTTTACATCTATGTGTCAAGAAGCGAGAATAACAGAAATGCAAGTAATGCGTCTGTCAAATGAAATTTGCCTAAATGACAGCTGTGTCTAAAAGACATGAAAATTTCTTTTGCTGTACATTTAGAAACAAAAAGGTGAATGTAGTATATTTGTGTACATGAGAGCATTACAATGTCACATTACTTAGAATGAACCAGAATTAACTCAGACTTTAAAGTGATTGCAATATCCTAGTAAATACTGTAAGATGCATTCTTGTATATGGTAGAGATATTTAGGCCTACAAAGAGGTTTCTGTTCAGAAGGAGAAATTTCACATACTTTAATAAAAAATGAACTCTTCAAAATGGCTTTCCTTCATGCAGGAATGGATTTTTGAGTTGACGCAATGCACACAGGGTCTAAATCACCCAGTTGTTTGTACAATTCTGTCTGCAGTTAAATCCTTCTGAATGTACAGTAAGAGTAGAGAAAGTATCCTGTCCTTTTGTAAGCATTCAGCTGCTTGCTTCAGTTTGCTGTAATTACAGTTCATCAGTCCCATAGGAAGGTTCGACTAGTGGTGATCATCAAACTAGAACTTGGAAGTCAGCTCTTCTGTGACTGTGCCCCTTCTGCCAGCCAGCTCCCAGCTTCCTTACAGGGAGAGAAAGTTATCCGGCTGGGAACTCACATCAGTTAGTAAAAAGAAAATGGTAGTTTTCCATGTTCTGTTTTTTATTTCCTCAGGAAAATTAGTGTAACTAGAAATTGCTGTGTGCTATAAATCAATATGTTGTTCAGATATTTAAGAGATAATAAAGTACAAGTGCAGTAAGATTTGTAGGACAAATTCTTAAACAGGATTTAGAAAACTGAATGCAGTTCAAGTTGAGAAGTTTTTGAGTGCCTTATTTCTGTACTTTAAGATTTAGTTAAATTTAAATGTGACTTGTTTCTAAGTAGTCTAGAGAAATAATTCTTCTTTACAGATAATTTATTCTTTTTCAGGAACTACAATTCCATACTGCAGCATAACCTTAGTTTGTTGCAACTGAACACAGTCATTAGTATTTCTGCAGTAACACATATACTTCGGGAATTTCTAAAACTACTGTAAGGATTTAGCCTCCAATGCTGCCCATCTCTGAATCTCCTTACCTTACAAAATACATCCAATCCATTAATAGATGAGTATTCTGTAAATTAGAATACCCACTGTAATCAGAAACTCAGTACAGTTATTTTCTTAATGTGCAATGCAAAGGTTGAGCCAAATTTTTTTTTATTCTATCTTCATTTTACTTCAGATTTTATGTACTGATTTATAGATCTTGGAAGGGACATAAGATTATGTCACTAGGAAAAGCCTAGATGGTTTCTAGATTCTTTCAGATAAGGTATCCGTTACAGAAACTCAGGAACTACAAACTTGATTTACAGTTATTTTCAGGCCTGAACTTTGTACTTGGATTACAGAATATTGTGCACTTACTGAACTATATGAGAGAGTTTAACCTTAAATTTCTTTTTGTTTGCTTAGAAATCAACGAGTGTACAGTTAATCCTGATATCTGTGGAGCAGGGCACTGTGTTAATTTGCCTGTGGGATACACTTGCATCTGCTACGAGGGGTACAAACTTAATGATCAGCAGACGAAGTGCACTGGTATGAAATTATGCTTTCAAAAATCTGAAATAACCATGCTACGAAATGCTTGAAATGTAGAATCTGGTTAGAGGGAATACCTACTGAGGAGTCAGGAGTCCTTTCCTCTGTTGAATGCTTTCAAACTACAAGCTAGTATTTTTATGCCAAATAAAATTTGCGAGGTAGTCTCTAATATAGCCTTTCAGCTGCTCTGAAATGAGGGTGAATTTAACTAAACTGAATGAAAACCTTTCCCATTGTGATGTGAGAGAAAAAGTGATTAGACAGACCATCTTCTCTCAGCTGTATATCAGGTATCTAAAAGTCAGACTACTAGGAAGAAATACACTTCTGTTTGGAAATAGAGTGAATTTGTGCCTGTTTCTCAGAGTGATTTACCCAGCTACCAGCTCTGCAGCCAGATTAAGTCCAGGCATTTTGTTTGGTCATTCCTTTCAACCTGCTACTGAAAAGAGAAAGTATATCATAAACAACCCAGAAGCACAGTAAGAGATCTGCAAAGCGAGGTCTTCATCCCCTCCTAAGCTAGTAAATTCTACAACAGAGGCCTCTGCTGAACATAAGGCAGAGCACAGATGGGTTCTACATGAGCCATTTCAGATTTGGAAGCAGCTGTATCGGTATCTTTTCTTCATTCAGAGTATACGAGTTCCTCTGTAATTTGGGTCAGAAAGGATGTGTTGTCGACAGCTCATATGCTGTAAAACATTCATGCCACCAAAGCTCAGTAGCTTCACGCTGTAACACATGCTATCAGGTGCAACTACAGTATTAAAAAATAAATCACACAACACAGCCAAATGGCAACTTAGAATCCCTTTATGTCATCCAAATTTTATTAATGTTCCATGCTTGCAGCTTGTGCTCATGTTGCACACAGTGTAGCGGTTTGAAATGTAATCGTGTCACGTTCTTCAGGCCAATGCAATATTCTTACAGTCTAAGCCAATAAGAGCATTTTTCTCCAACCAAAACTATTTAATGCATCTTTTTTGCATCTCTGAGAGAAAACATATGTACCTTTTCAAACAGTTAAAATAATTAAAAGATCAGTCCTTTCAAATGCATGGCATAGAATGCACAAAAAGAATCAAAACTAAGTATGTTATTCTATAGTCTTATGTTTTCATTTATTTTATAGATATTAATGAGTGTAATCAGGCACCACATCTCTGTTCCCTTGGACGCTGTGAAAATACAGAAGGAAGTTTCCTATGTATTTGCCAAGCTGGTTTCATGGCCAGTGAAGATGGAACTGACTGCGTTGGTAATAACTAGTCTCCTTTATAGAAAATAAAAATACAAAAAAGCGTTATCTAAACCCTCTTAAATTCCCCTTTTCAGCTTTTTTTTCTCAATGTCAGTGGTACTGGACTGGTGTGTGGAAGTATATTAAACTGTCTCTCACCAGGTATTGTGGTGAGGAAAGCACCTGAGTAGCTGGTATTCCTTTTCAAAATGTTTGTTGAAAAACAAGCATTTATTCAGTACCATCCTTGTTTAGGAAAACTACCATTTAGTAAAAACATTTCTTGTGTAAAATACAAATATTCAACACTCTTTCAATGAGTAGAAGCTGGAACAAACCATATTTTTAAATACAGCTGCAAACAGCCACAGACTTCACAAAGCAGCACAAACAGCCTGAAGGGGCTATGGTCTGCCTTAGGTAAGTGCTGGCCTGGGCACTGCATATGTGCAGCAACACACGTGTTTGCAGCCATAGGGGTGCTCACAGGCTGCCTTCCTATAGCCTGGTTGTTTCTCAAACTCATTCTCTCTGTGCAGTGAGGTGGCTTGCAAACAGCTTCAAAAATCCAAACTTAGTGTTTAGTTAAAGCGGAGTTTTGAGGAGATGCAAGCATTCAATACTTTGATGGTAAAGCAGCTTCTCTTAACTTCTCTTTGTCATCTGCAGATTTTGATGAATGCTCAAGACCTCATACTTGCGGAGAAGGCTTTTGTGTAAACACTCTTGGCTCATACAGATGTGAATATTGTGATAGTGGATACCAAATGAACAGGAGAGGGGAATGTGGAGGTAGGTTTGGACTCTGCACTAGTGGTAATGATGAAGTGAAGGTGTGATTTATTGGTAGCACAAAACCAGTGCCAAACGACTCCTGTTTGGCGTGGTTAACATTCCCTGCTATTCAAGGGAGGCTTAGCACTGCAGCTTGAGCTGCAAAGGCATAAATCTCAGAGGGTGCAATCTTAAGAAGCCTTTGTGAGTATTCTTCAATCTTTGTTGTTATTTGGCATCTGGAACTGCAATTCAATCCCTATTATTTAAATTTAAGATGCTGCAAAGGAGTTCCTCCACTGTGTACAGAACCACCTTGGGACAGCCATTTAATTGTCTCTTGCCACGGAATCACTTAACTTCATTGTTAGTCCTTACCTGCCTACCAAGTTTCTGTTAAAAAAAAAGCTGTAATTTTTCCTATATTATAGCAGGTAGCAAATGATAGGTTGACTTTTTAATATCTATATCTAGCAGATATTTCATGTTGCAGAAGATCCTAGGACATCTGACCTTCAAAGCTTCGCATTGTTTTTTAGTGTGATATTTTTGCCTTTTTTCCTGGTATTTTTTTCATTTTCAACTTGAACTGTGAAATAAAAACCACAAGAAATAGTTTAATTTTAAACATGATTTTGTTTATGTTTTAGTCTAAGCTAGGACAGAATAAAATTGCTGACGTGTTAGGTTACCCAACAAGTAAACAAATTAAAGCTGCCATGGATATATTTGCTGCTCTGAGCGATGCTGAAACATTCCTCTTCCAAATTTTTTATTTATTTAGATGTTTCACAGACTCCACTCTTACAACTAGTCTTTGCAAATCTTCTCTGCGACTAGGGAATCTGTGATTCAATTAGGCTAGAAATCAGACCATTACAGTACATCAAATTTGTTATTAACTTGTTTTTTAAATAGTGTGATGGTAGTCCTCTGTAATTTAACTTAACAATATGTAATTTCTGAAGCAAAATTCTCTGTTGAAAGTTATTTAAGGTGGCTTAAGGGAAAAAAACCCTCCTATAATAAATCCATCAAACCAAGGAAATGACACATTCAAGGCATCATTTCACCATGTCATTACACCTTCATAGTATGATCACCCTACTGACTGATTTCTGATTCCACAAAAAACTTCCTTCCAATTCCTCCACAGTTCAAAAACAAAGGCAAGAGTCCTCCAAGCTGAACACAATCCTCACAGCTCACTTGCTCTTCCTCACCCCATCTTCATTCTGCCTTCAAGCTATACTCACACAAGCTCTGTATGGGCCTAACCAGGGGAATGTAAGGAGTGCGTATATGCTGTTGTAGAGTCTATTGTTTATGTGGAGCGGTGTTATAGTCATAGCTGAACATCATTGCATAGGATGAAGAATTCTTATAGAATCTTCTTGTGATTTGTCTTTAAGCTTTGCAGCATTTAGACTTCATTTTGACTGAAAATTTCTGTACCAAGTACATCATTCACATTGTATGTTTTGAGGGCAGACACAATCCAGACAGGTCTGAGAAGAGATTACAGAAGAAGTGGATTTTCTTTGTAATTAAGTAAAAAAAAAGAATCTCACAGCAGTTTCATGAGAAACTTTTGCAGGTCTGCATTGTAGCAGCTGAAGAAGCCTGTTGCTGTTTTTATGAGAAAGTATTCTAAGCTCGACAATTGATTCTATGAAAAATTGTTATTTGCCCACATCCAGTGAGTTGTTCAGAGCTGGGATGTTCAATTCTGTCAAGTTTGTAGCACTGGCCAGTTAAATTACAAGTGTTGGGGGCTACTTGGCTTCTGTGAGCTTGTTCTCAAAACTAGGAGTGAATTCCCTCCCTATGATCTGAGCTCAAGCAGCAGTCCCTAATTGCAGAAGACAAAACTGGTAGGCCTGGGGCAGGAGAAGGATGGGAGCTTAAGAAGCTGAGTTTAGAGGTGACTGACAATTTAATTAGTTCTGTGCACTGCATGAAGCAAGTATTTAATGGGAAAGATGATAATTATTGTGTAATTAAAGACCATAATGTAAAATGATCTCACACATGGGAGCAGACTGCAAGGAGGCTGCCTACACAGTTTTAATTCCAGCATCTTCTGACCATTGGTCACTTGACAGCAACTTGTCTTTGAATGTTGTTTTTTGTGTGCAGTCTCCTCTAGATTGCAAATGTTGCATGTATTAGGGATTTCCTTGGTGCAGGAAGAAGTTGTTCTTGCTCAGAGCCTGAACATGAGTTCCATGACTTTTTCAGGACCTATCTCTTCTTGTCATGGGTAAACTAAGACCTTGCCTGATGTAGGAAGTCCCTCTGTCACCCTAAACAATGCCAGCCTCAGTGATGTGGCTTATGCCTTCTTTCAGACAAAATTAACTTCTTACTCCATGTAAGCATCTTTGATTCTAATTCACACAATTATATTTCTAGTCTCCATAGCACTTACATAACTCTGCAACATTGGAGAATACCAAATTGCACTTTGCTTTTGAAAGCCAGAATTACTATTTTACTGTTGTTGCAATGGTCTTCCGAAGTCTGACTGTAGGAAGATTCTCAGGCACTTCAATATGGTAAAGGAGTAACATAAGGAAAGTTATTCTTACCTATGATAGCCAGAAATTTGATATGGTGTGTGTTCTGGAAGACCTACCAGAGATTTGTAGTATAACAGAGAATTCAGATTCAGTTGCATGTATTATGAGCTACTGTATTTCTCAGAGATGCCCCTTTGCTGGTGCAAATCTGTGTGAACTTGTTCTTTCCTGTGTCTCTAACAGATAAAGTATGCAACTCTTTAAATGTTTTAGTATCACAGGAAGAGAGTCAGAGTAACCAGATTATTGTTCAGTGTTGTATTATGGCTTTGACCAGTATTTCCTTTTATCTTCTCTTTTGAAGACATCGATGAATGCCTGACTCCAACTACCTGTCCAGATGCACAGTGCCTTAATGCTCCTGGCTCTTACCAGTGCATTCCTTGCAGAGTGGGGTTCAGAGGCTGGAATGGACAATGCCATGGTATGTTTAGTACTCTTTGTCTCTCTGTTTATAGTTCTTCTGAGGTGCTGTATTTCATATTCAATCAGTGTTACAACCTGATAACAACGCTGTGCCATGGGTCCCCATTTCATTCAAGAATAACTGAAAATATGAGATTTTTGAAATTACTTTATGTTCTCAGGCACAGTATATATGAGGGAATCTTTTTTTACTGTAGATAAATGAGCACTGAATCTAGACTACAAACAATATAATTATAAACTACAAAACAAAATTTTTGAAATAGAAAATATGGAACAGAAAGGGGGTGTATTGTCAGTGAGATACTAGTAGGCTGTTGTTTGGAAATGGAAAGACAAGTGGGTGCTAGTACATCAGTGTGACTCACAGGTTTTTCAGTAGGATGTGGGACTTTGCTCATGGAGCATATTAATAAAACTCCTTAATTATCTGTACTTCTAGAAAAACATTTGCATCTCTTAAAGCCTCTTGTCTCACTTTAGGTTAGGGTTTTAGGACGGATTTCTCACATTTTATTTTTGTCGATTTGTTTTTAAATGTTAGATTTTTTTTTTTTTTTAATCAGTTTTGGGTATTTGAGATACAGGTAAGAGAGAGCAAAGTAATCCATTGTGCAAAAAGAAATAACCTTTTGCAGTTTTGAGTGCCACTTTTTGGGGCACTACCAGAAACTTAAATTTAACATCAGTTGTGGAGGATCTCCTGTCGTGAATATTCCACTCCATGTAACACATGCCCTATAATTTGTGATTGTTGGGATGACCTTGTTACCTAAACAGGTGTACCACAACCTACGTAGAGGGGATGTTTGCATTACTGTTGTAGGGCAGATTGTCAGTGTACTTCCATGGCTTATTTTGTAATGGCTCCCAGTCCTGTGATTTTGTTCAGTTCACAAAGCAGTCTAAGAGCAGTGTTTGGTGGAAACAGCTCTGGAGGCTGGGATCTGCTGTGCTCCAGCGGCAAATGTGCTGTTGGTCTATGGATCAAGATTAGAGCCAAGTTGCAGTGAAGCAATGGTGTGGCTGTCAGAACCTTACTACCATTTTTGCTGTGCAGATTACACCATTTTCAACTACCCTATTTTCTGAAGAAGTCAAACTGAGCAGATCTCCCATGTCATAGCTGCATATTTGGTCTTGTCATTTGACTTACTGTGGAGGAATGTATTTCTCAGGTAATTTAGTGGATTTTAATGGAGTTGTAGCAAGCTATGAAATGTTTACAACAAACAATGGTTTGTTGTTTCCAACAATTTGGGGGTTTCACTTTGCACAAATTACTCCACATTCATCTTTGTTTCGTTCCTTCCCACCTGCCTGGATTCCTGCTGCCCTTGCAAAGAATGTGGCATATGTACTCTGTTAGAACTCTCTTACTTAACTCCTTTTTTTGAAAAATGTTGGCTTAATTTTGTCTTCTTTCCCAATATTAGGCTTTATTTCTGTACCTATTTATGAAAATAGCCTGGTTGAAAATTCCCTGGCATAACTTTGAGTTGTTTCATTCTTGCTAACCAGGTTAGTAGGAGGGAAATGAGAGAAGTCAGTGCTTTGCTCAGAACTAAGTCATGTAAGGAGTATGTCTTGGTTTCAAGTGATAATTTTTTTCCTTGTATTACTGCATGTAGTTTCCCTTTTTTCCTTTGTTTTATGAAATGTTCTAAGCCTAGACATTTTTACTCACTTCATTAGTGATGTGATCAGTCCATTTTTTGTTTATCCTAGGCTTACATCATGTTGGAAATGAGCCATACACATTTTAGAAAACGTAATGCAGACAATTTGTCTTAAATCTGTAGTTCTGCAAAATGGCACAGTTTAAATACACCAAAAAGGAAAGTATTTCCCATTATCTGTGAAGGTATTTAAATCCATTGTTCCATAAATGCATTTGTTTCTCCTGTTAGTTTAGGTCAGTTGCAGCTCTTCTGCTTTTCCACAGTGCAGTCCTCAGTATTTTTTTACCTCACTTCATTCCTCTGCCTGCACTTTATGCCATAGAAAATCTAGAGGAACAATCCTACAGATAGATCTTTGATGCCATTTGTATTGTAGTCTTCCAGTATTTAAAGCCAGGAATATAGCCACTTCTGTTTCATTAAGGCAAGTCAGTCAGTTCACTTCAAACTTGGGTAGAATACGTTTAACTGGAATTTAGGTGGGAATGTTCAGTGCATATTGGAAGAAATGGAAAAGGACACCTGCACAGTCTGCCTCCTCATTGTCTTGAAATAGCCACTGTCCCAGGTCCTTCAATGCATTTGTGTTGTACAGGAACAAAATATTTGAAATAATTCATTGTTTTTTAAGTTTACTTTCAATCACTGATTTCTTTTTATTCCATTTTTCTCTCTGCACATTTGCACATTCAAATAAAGTCATATATCATGAGGTATCTAGAGCACACTTCTGTGTGTTGATAAGCAAATCTGAAAAAATAGGTTGACAAAACTTTCTAGATCCTAACGACTTCATCCTCGTGATTATCACCGTGGTGGATTTTGAAGCTCCGTGGTAAACTATCAATATTCAGCTTGTACAGTTTTAAGGATCCTATTAGAATATATTAAAACTAATACAGAAGTCAGCAGGGCTAATCCAAATACCTCTAGCCCTACTGTAGATAGCATCAATAGAATCAGTTATAGCTCTGGATTTCATCTCAGAAGATTTAAGTTCTGTTCCTGGTTTTTCTGCTGGCTTTATGGGGAAGACTCTTGATCTTCGAGTCCCATCCGAAACTCAGAAACAGTATTCCAGGTTTCTTTGTCAAGAAGCTTGGAGATGACAATGAATCTGTAAGAAGCAGTTTTGTTGTTCAGTTGGAAATTTGTATGCCTGAATTGGGTTCTCTCTGAACAGATTCTTTCTTCAATTAGAGCATTGATCATGTACATTGAGAGCCAAGATTGTGTTTTGTAGAGCAAGCACATTTTGCAACAGTAGTGAGCTGGGAAATAAGCCTTGGAGAAAGGAATAAGTAGTAACACCTACTGAATGCCATAGCACAGCACCTGTGGATCCGTGCTGTCATCTCTGGCAGGATGTCCCTTCGTCTGCTTGGCCAGGCTGCAGCAGGACATCTTATTTACAGAGCTAGAGGCTCAAGCGAGGAACCAAGAGTTGTAGGTCATGTGGAATATGGATGATAATGGTGATTTTGTTTGTGTCTGGGGAAAGATGGGCTTTGTCAAAGGCGGGTGGTACAGGAGCTTGCAAAGAACCATGCGTGTAAATACATGTGAGGAAAATAATCACTGCACGTATTCACATAGCTAGTAAGAGTTACGATGATGATTTGAAGATGTCTAATCTTCCAGCTCTCCCTGTGCTACAGCTGCCTAAATAGCTCAAGTGCCTCAAATAATTAGCACTTCTTTATGTTCATGGGTTTTGTGTGCTTTGTGGTGGCAAAAGACAGGATAATTTGGAGTAATATGATTTCTGGCACATAAAAACAAACAAAGGGTAGTTCTTTTCCTGCATCAGTGAAGCTAAAAAAATACAGCTTTTTCCATAAAACCAGGGACATGTGCTGACTACTGCTACCCCAAAATAAAGAGAGAAAATTTGAAAACTAAAATTATTTTTTTTTCCTGAAGTGAAAACCACTGCTAGAAGAAAAACAGTAATTGTTATTCTAGAATACAGAATTAATTCTGGATGGATTTATAGAAAAATATGTTATTTTTATGTTTGCTTTTTGCTTTGTTGATTTATACAAATTGCATTCAGAAGGAATTCTTGAAAACTAGTGTTAAGTAGCAACACAACAATTTTCATTGGCTAAAGAAAGTGGCCCATCTAGTTAATACTTTTCTTTCAGAGAAGGATGAAAGTAGATGTCTGTGGGATAGCTTATAGAAAAAAAAAGCTGCTTTCAGGTCCTTCTAAAGAAAGGATGGTTTGTGACTAGGAAGAGAGATTTTGCATAATCCAGCGGAGTTCCTTGTTGAGTGTGTAGAGTAGCCTTACAAAGGGACCTGCATAAAGTGCTGAAATCCCATTGAAATTCCTCAGGAATAATAACCATGCTTATGATGCAATTTGAATATATTCCCAAGCTCAGCTGGTTGTACCCCAGTTAATTTCTTGTGCTTTCTTTCTGTTCACAGATATAAATGAATGTCATGAGTATGGCAATCTCTGTACAAATGGACATTGTGAAAATACAGAGGGATCCTTCAGGTGTATTTGTGCCCAGGGTTTCAAACTCTCTGCATCAAAGGATCAGTGTGAAGGTAAGAAAGAATATTACTAGAATTCATAAGGTTGCATGTACCTTTTAGATAATGTTTTTCTTTTTTTGGCTTCTATGATCACATTGTAGATTTTGACATGTGTTATAAAGCCAATCAAGAACATGTAGTAAAATTTATATTGCTAAACTGGAATTTTTGCAAAATCCTTGCAAAATCTGGCATTTTGGAGATTTAGGGACAGTGGCTTTTGCTTTTCTTTCTGTCTTTTTTTTTTTCTACCATGTGAGTGAGTGGAAGCAAAAAACCTGTGCTGCTCCCCTTTGGAACCCAGCAGTGTCAGTTAACACTTCCTGCACTGGTGTCAGTTCCAGAAGTACATTGAGAGAGAGAGAGAGAGAGAGAGAGCGAGCTTGGTGTTGTATTTCTAGGAGCAGTACCTGTACCTCCAAAGTGTCAGTTTCCACATTTCTTCCACATCTAAAATTCCTGCTCCAGTGGAACAAGATTAGGTCTGAAGTTGTTAGAGTGAAGTAGTCTGAGGGAGAACTAGAGCATGTACAGGAGGTATGAATATTCCTCTCCTTAATTAAAAGGCACTTGAACCTTCTCCCTAATGGTGAAAATCTGGGACAGTGTCTCCAGGCTGTGGAAGCACACAGAAACCTACATGTTTCTTGTCAGATGTTGGGTTTCCTTCTTTTTCCTTTCCCTCAGCCTTCCCTAAGTGGCTCTGTACAGCACCTAACACTTTCAGACTTCTGAGTACTAAAAATACTACGGTAAAACTAAATGATCGTTCATATAAATTTGTCGGGAAGTTTGAAACAAAACATCAGTGTAAGTTAAGTGTCTTGAGTGAGTTAAATGTGCTGTTCAGGACACACAGCAGACTGATCTTGGGGAAAATATGTAGACAAAATTTGACTGCTTCCTCTGAGCCTTTCATGAAAAAGAGCCCTTGCCAAGCCTAGCTGGCATGTGCAGACTGTTCTTAAAGTGCACTCTTCTAAAGTAAGGACCCGTACACATGCCCAGCTGCTTCATGCAGCCCCACAGATTTCAGTGATCCTTAAATTCTAAACTTCTGTGGTTGCAAGGAACCATTACTTAAGAGGTCAGACTGTACAGCCATAACACAGACTTGAAAAACCTCATTGAGTAGCATTCTCCTGTTTGAAGTGTATTTCCAGAAAGACATTCAGCTGTGCTAGACTGCTAAAAGTGACCAAGAACTCACCATGTCAATTTAAATACTGCTTCTTAATGAATACTTTATAAATAACGGAGGGAAAATAGGCTTCCTAGCTCAAACAAGGCATGTGCTATATTCTGAGTTCAAAGTGCCACTCCCCTCCGATAATTTGAATTTTCCATAGGAAAATTTAAGTTTGATGTTCAAATCCATCTGTTAGCTCAGGCTGACCCCAGTTTATGAGAACTGAAGCACAGAGGGATTAGTAGTGTTGTGGAAGCAAAGAGACATTTCCCCCAGTTAGATGATTAATACTGTTACAAGGCAAGAATTTTAAGGAGCCTTAACATACAGCTTAATAGGGGAACATCCTGTCAGTGTGAATCTGAAAACCACACCCTGTTAAAAAGTGGTGATCCTGCTGGAAAGTATTTTGTGGGTTTTGCTGACTCACTGGAGTGGCTGACTTGTTACCTCTGCCAGATATAACAGAAACAAAAACAGCTCTCAGGCAGCATGTGTGTATATTTGTGAGTCTGTGTTTACCCAATTGTGCATTGAGGGATAAATTGACATTACAGGAGAGAGTGCTGAACGCAGTCGTCTCAAGGAAAACACACAGTCTGCCGTTTCATATAATTTTATGCATTATATTGACTGTCTGTATTTAATAAACACAAACAAGTTAAGCAGTACTGGATATTGACACTGTGCTCTGCTGTTTTGTTCAGACTTGGTCTTTGCACCATGTGATGAGTAATTGTTATTTTCAGATGTGTAACATTTTCACTGTCTCTGCTGCTGCAGATATTAATGAATGCCATCAGCGATCAGTCTGTACGAATGGACGCTGCAGGAACACAGAAGGATCTTTCAGATGCATCTGTAGCCAAGGCTACTCCTTATCATCTGCTGGAGATCAGTGTGAAGGTAAGCTTAGGGACTTAGCTACTGATTAATTTTTTTTAATAAGGTCTTGAGTATTTCACCTATAGGCATGAACTCTTTTAAGAATGGAGCAGAAATGTATGTTGCCTCTCTTTTTCTCTACACTGCCAAACATTCATTCCCACCAACCATTCATTCCCACTAACACAGCCACATATTTAATGGATTCTTAGAAATAGTCCATAGTCATCTTTCCACATACAAAAAATCAGGACATGTGTTCCCAACAGTAAGATTGGAAGACCAGTTGACATTATTACCGAAAACAAGTCAGCCTTTCCAAACCTTGTTGTTTAAGTTCTGACACAGAGGCTCTGTATAACAAAAGCTTCTGCCAGCGTACGCTATTCTCATGGGGGCCTGCTAGTTAAAACTTCTTCTCCAGCTGGTTTTGGGAACCTGCAGCCAGCCACCCCAATCACACATGTGCACTGGCAAGAGAAAGTATTTAGTAGACAACAAGTTCCAGGGGGATCTGCTGGAGCTCACAGCTTGCACTGTCTCAAAAGGCAGTCTAGGTACTGAGCTTGTAAAAACAAAAGTAAGAAGTGAAAGATGTATGTTAAATGTAGCGAGAAATGCTGTGTTATAGAAAAAAAAATCCTCTTATCCCTCAAGTAGAACAATTTAATTGTCCAGTAATTGGCAAACTGATTTTTTTCTAATGAAGCATTTCAAAGCTACCCCCTCTTCTCTGTTGTTGGCTGTACCATCTGATATGGTGCATCTGCTGCGCTACTCACGGTCATCTTGAGAATATAAGATTACTTACTAGCGAGCTCCAGGAAAGACTCTACCTCAATTGCTTTCTTATCTCACACTAGCAGGGAGAAGTAGCTCTCAGTTAAGGTCTCACTGTACAGGTGGCATTAGCTCATAAAAGCTTTTCAGTCTCTGGTGTGCTTTCTGTAACTGCTGATAACCTTGCAAGATACAGCTTCTTACTGCTGTTCTACCAAATAGTGTTCTGCTGCTAGGTTATCCTCCACATAGCCCTTGGAAGGCAGTCCTCACCTTCTCCCTCACTGCAGTAGGTCAGGAATCCTCCTCTTCAAGTGATCCAGGAAGAAGAGCAGTTCCCCCTGGGCCAGCCAAATGGTGTTTTCTCAAGACAAACCTGTAACACACTTTGTCATCAGTGATTATACTGGATTGTCCACATTCAATGAGTGACAGCATCTTTTGAAGTTCTCACCAACAAGGAATAAGGATATCTTACAAAATCTCCTCAGCACACTGATACTCTTTGGTCCTGAGTTATTTGGAGAATATGTTCATGGGAGAACTTAACACAATCTTCTCGTAATTCGTGCTGAGTACCGGCATCACTTGTGTCAGCTTCAAGAAATGTGGGCTGATGATGCAATGCACTAGAAATTTGAGTCAAAGAATTTTGCTCTCATCTGGCTTCAAGATCTTCATGAATTGCAGCTGATGCAGAGATACTTCATCAAGAATCAAAGAAAAATGTGGTGTAAGGGATCACAGGTCCTTCCTGCCTCCCAAAGGCAGAACAGATAATGTGGTATCATACCTGAAAACTACTCATCTAACTTGCTCTGAGTAGGCTTCAGATGAGATTTCAAACTTCTCTTCAGACTTATGGCATTTCATACGGCCCAAGAAGTCATGGTAGCTGTTGCAGCTCTCCATCACCTGGCCTGTCAGGATAGGTCCATGCTTTATCTTCAACTCTTTCTTGATCCTGCTCAAAGGCAGTTTTCAAGACAAAATACTTTCAGACACTTTCAAGGCAAAAGAAGAGGGATTGAATCAAACAAGGAAAAAGGGTAAAACCATTCCCTTACCCCAGGATCTTTGTCTCATTTAAAAGTCTCCAGCCAAATTTACAGCTTCTCCACCCAGTGACAGAGTGGTTAATTTCTGTAGACACAGTTTGTTCACTGAAGACTTCTGTAAATATTGCAAGTCCTGCACAAAATAATTAATCTCTCAAAGTGGAAGAAGTTCTGTGCTTTCATTATATCCCTTCAAAATTTTCTGAAATACAGGATATTACAGACTGCTTTTTGCACCTTCAAAACTAAAGAGTAAATCACCTTAAAAAGACATCCAGTGTTTCTCCTTATAATGGCCTCTGATTTTTGGATTAGCATATTTACCTGAATGTTTTCTAACACTTCACAGAGAAAGCAGGAAAGAGGTGACAAAAACTGTGGGTATAGCACAGCACAGTTGTCTGGAAAGAACAAAGTGTTTCAAATTCTGTCCAGTTTCTCGAAGAGCCAGGTGTGGACATTTGTCACATCAGAGGATACCCAGAAAATGTATGATGCTGTAAAACCAATGTGGTTAGCAAACCACTTGCAAGAAATGTGTTTGTTTAATTAGGATTTCTTCTGGTTCAGAAGTTTTCTTAAAGATGTTGCACGCAAGAAGCAGTTTGCTGGTTTGATCATTATAACTTGTGCAAACTTCTAGGGGTATTGCAGAATCTGGCAGAATTATGCTGTGCTCATTTCAAGCTGTGCTTTTTTCAACTCCCTGGCTGAAGTTTTTGTCTGGAAGGCTTTGTGCGGTATTTTACTTGTATAAAAAAAAAAGTTATTTGCAAATAACTTGTATACGTCGATGTATACAAGTATACATGCAGTATGTCTTCAAGATACACACCCACATGCATGTTTATCTTCTGCTTAGTCTCTCATTCAGCATCTTGTTCTTGAGATGAAGTGACATTGAGACTTTTGTGCTCACTGTTGCCCTGAATAAGAGGGAACACGATGTGTGAGGGCACCTGTGAGGCCTTGTCTTAACCGACAGGGAGTGGGGCTGTGCACCAGTGGGATTTGCATGCAGACTGTACCTCTCAAAGAACCTGGGGTACTGCAAGAAAGTCTGGAGTGTAAGAGTCTCCAGTGTTCTTCTAGAGCTTTCAGAGATTTTGCTGGCCAAAATGTTTAAGACGTGCATGTGTAAAGGGTGGTAAAAAGCACTGAATGTCTCAAGCATGATTTACTGGCTCTGATTTTTCTGGAGATTCTCATGCAGCACTCATAGGATCTGTGAAGAGTTGCATCAGAGAAAGGGAGGTTTGCATCCTGTGTGGAAAATAATGCATTTTGACTGAATTTGGCAGAAGACACCTTCTTGTTGTGAGACTTGGCATTAACTTAGCACAAGAGAGTCATTGATTTTTCCCATGCTCCTAGTCAAAATTAATTGCTTTTTAAATAAGCCACAATTTATTTCACAGTTGAAAATGGTTATAAAACATGTGGTTATCTAAAGGTCACAACTTTGTCAACATTAAGTGCAATTTTATGTTCAGTAACATTCATTTATGTAAGAAAGCTATCCCTATTTCTTACTTTTATTAAATAGATTAAATCCCAAGGAGAGTGATATAGTGTGGGCTTTCCAAAGATAAATGTAGAAATGAGGTCATGTCCTCTTTTTAATTACAATTGTTATTCATTCCTGCAGCACAGGAAAAAGTTACAATTCTAATTAGCTAAAATCCATACTTCAGAAATCAGAATAATCAAAGGCACTGGGAAGAGTCTTTGATTACTGTTTTTCAAAGGAAACTAACTACATTATCAAAGCAATAGACTTGGTAAATTATTAGGTTGGGCTCTGTGGAGGCAGAGGGAAATTGCTTATGAGACAGCTTCTTTATTTGACTCTCTTACTTTCTTTTTGCTTTTAAAACTTGGAGGTACAGTCACCAAATACCTTGTGATCTTTAGCAGTAATGAAACCAAAACTGCATAATATCACTGGAATGTCGGCGCTTGCTGACTTAATCCTCTACCCATAGTAGCTGTACTCTGTTTCCTCCATTGGGCTTTAAGCCCTTTGAAAGACAACGGGAAGAAAAGACTTTAGATGGAGACACTGCCAGTGTCCTGTTCTTGAAATATTTGATTACCTCGTGTCTAGTTTGTATCCTGAAACTTTCCCCGCTGTGTGTCAGCCATTTATCGCATGGATATCAAGACACTAGGGCAGAGTGTGCAGGCCTGAGGCTTGATACTGAGCTTGGTGTATCGACAGCTGGGAAAAAAGATCCTGTGTGCCTGGACTCTGGAGCTGGATTTATGGCTTGGATGCAGCATTGTGCAAAAGCAGCCATTCAGCTTCCTGACCCAGGTGTGAAATAAGCCTGTGAAATGGCATCTCAAGAACTGCAAGAAAAGCCACCCATTAGCACCGCAGTGCACACAGTGTGGTCCCTGTCCTACGTGGCTGTTGTGTGAGCAGTCTCCACAGGCACATCCTGTCTGGTGTGACACACCGGCTATGCTTGGGCTCGCCCGCTCTCAGGGGATGTCTGAGTCAGGTCACTTCCAGCTCAGGGATCTCTGTGTGGTGGTTTAAACATGTCCAAAGATTATTATTTTAGATTTGCATTAGTAGGTATTTTTTGTGTCTGTCTTCTAAATGTACAGCTGCTTGGATTTCTTTTTAACTGCATTACTGTTAGGATGTGCTTTTGTGAGAGATGCAGATGGCACGTGAGTCATATTTGCTAGGAATAGATCACATGCAAACTCAAATTTCAAAGCCCTCTAGAAATATGAGAAGTTTGATGACATGATGAAAGGAAAATAACAAAGAATCCTAAGGCATAGTAAACTTGATTTCCATGCATGCACCACAGTTGCTTCAAGTTATATTAGTATCAAAGTATCACTGTTAAAAGTTTCATCAGTTTTGACATCATCTAATAATTCAGTTGCCTTTTTATTTCAGATGTTGATGAATGCCTTCAAGACAGCAATATTTGCTTAAGAGGAAGCTGCATAAATACTGAAGGGTCTTACAAATGCACTTGTCCGGATGGTTTCCAGCAGGTAGCGAATAGGGGATGTCAAGGTATGAAATAGGTGTAAAAAATACCTGGATCATTATTATAAATGTGCAAGTTTGTGATAGTCACAGATCATGCTAAGGAAGAGAAACTCATTTTTCATTTGTAGTACTTTCTTACTCTTCTCATTTTCTATTCTCATTCGTTCTGTTTTCTCTGTAAATACATGCTGAGAAATTATTTCAAGAGCCTGAAGTCTCAGCCTCCGTAACTTGAAAGAGAATCTGTGTTAGAACTAACAGAGATACAGCACTGCTTTTCTCCCAGATCCTGGAAACATTTATTTTGACAGAACATTCTATGTGTTGTGAATCAGAGATGTAACAAGAGCAGCATTGTTAGCATCAAGTCACATTAGATATCACCCCTAAACCACTTGCAGTGCTTTGTGGAGGATGGGTGGGAAGAAAGAGAATGTGTTATGTGAGACTGAGTCAGCATTGCCAAACCCAGAAAAACCCTTCCCAGGTTTTAGTTCTGAACGGTCCCATCTTCATGTTGGCACAACACCCAGGCATGCCTCATCACTCCCTTTTGCTCTCCATTTTTATGAGACAGAAAGCATGGTGTTAGAGCCGGAAAGTGGTAGTGTGTTCATTTTCTAAATGGCTGAAGGACCAGAACACTGGACTTTGCTTTGGCTGCTCTCTTGTGCAGTTTAAACTTGAGCTGAGAAACTGTATTCGAGCTGATCCACACTGAAGATCTTTTGCAACAAACAGTCAATTCCCTGTAAAAGTTCTGAGTATTCTCTGTGACTGCTTTCTAATTCAAAAAATGTTGCATTCAGCATACAGAAATGCTGTATTAGACCTTGCTTTAGCAGATAAAAGAGAAGTGATTGCAAGCTAAAATCAACGCCAGCTTTGATACCCCACTATTCTCTTCACTTTGCCATCTGAAGTAGTAGATATATGCCTCATATTTTAAATGGATAAATGTAACAAAACTGAAAGCACTTATGAGCCAACTAAGGGACAGACAGTACAGACAGAGAGCTATTGAATTAAACTGGCAAGTTTATCAGAGTGCAGTGTCTGCAAGTTCAATCTGGACTAGACTAGAAGTTAGGGATATGCGTTTTGGTAAGGAGAAAGTTGAAAAGAGTCCAAAACATGAGAAACTGCAGTTTGCTTCAGACGTATTATACTCTATTTCCCTAACACTGGTAATTTTGTTTTCCTGTCTTTTAATGCATCAATCTACCTTGTGTAATCAGCTGGTTCAGTTTCCAGTATTTTTCTGGCAGTTGTAAGACAGCTAATTCTTGAGTACAGTATGAGAATGAACAATACTATCCTTGTCATTGCTGATCTCCCACCATTCTCAACTTTCAGAGGGCTTCAGGAAGCAGATGATGGTTTGAATTGCTGTGAATTCAGAGAAAGCTTTATACATGTAGGTATTGTGTTAAGCACAGTGCACTGACTTTTCCTTAGGCACCTCATGCAGATACAAAGTCCCCGAGCTGCCTGCCTCTTTTCTTTCCTCCTATGGCTGTGATTTCAGGACACTGATTGGAAGGTTTACACACAGGCTAGAATCAGTTTGTATCTAAAGAAAATGCTATAATGGATGTCATGGTCTTGAGATGATGATACTGAAATCATAATTTCTCTATTATAATCAAAATTGCTGTCTACTTTGATACATTCTGGATGGCTATAAGCAACAAAAGGTACAGTTAAAAATGAGAAATTCTAGTGTTGGGATAATGGATGAATAAGCCTCAAGGGTAAGTTTTGTTTGTAAGCTTCTCAGCATGGTACTGAATGCTTCTTAATATGTTTTTGTAAAGCAAAATACAGAAGTACAATTACAACATTGTAGTACCTTAATGAAGGAATGCAGTCATTAAGTTCTGAGGGCAGATTTGGTTGCTAACATGAGACATCAATCAAAAGGAAATACTTGTTTTTCAAATTCACAAGTTTGAAAAATGCTTTCTAAGTTTAAAATAGAGCCCAACAAAACAGACAGTGACGACAAGCTCTTACATAGCAACCTTATGGGATCATTCCCACTCCCCATCAGCAAAAAAAGAGCATTTGGCTTTAAATTATATAAAACCAACCTTCTGGGAAAGGTGCAGCTCCGAACCTGCTAGTAACATGAGGAGTCAGATGCCCAAGTTGACCAGTGTGCAGCAATCCAAAAGCAGTGAGAGGGAGCTGTCTGAGAATTCCTCTAACACAGAAGAAATGTTGGCTAGGATGGTACTTATGCTGATATCCCACAAATCACCCTCTACTCATCCTCATCACAGAGTGATGTGGCAAGAGTATGATGCAGCAGAAAATAATGACATTTATACAGAGTTTAAGAAGAATGGTCCTAGGAGATTTGGTTTCTCTGGAAAACGAGCTCATTCACACAGCTATTTACATAGCCAGCAGAAATAAAAGCTGCGTTTAAGATTAGTTGAACTAAGGCTTAATATTAAGGCTGTGATGATTTGCAAAGCTCTTAATGTGTCTGTGCTTCCAGATATCAATGAGTGTGAGAGATCTGACCTCTGTTCACCGCATGGAGAGTGTCTCAACACGGATGGTTCCTACCAGTGCATATGTGAGCGGGGCTTTTCTGTGTCTGCAGATGGCCGAACATGCGAAGGTGAGACAAGTTATAATAATCCGTTCCCATTGATTTGCTGCTATTAGGAGGGTAAGAAAAGTAGTCAGTCACTACTAACTCTATTTAAGGGCCCACTGTTCTCTTTCTCATAAACAGATGATGTCCAAAGTGTATTTGGAACTCAGGCTTCTGATAAGTTTCTCTGGGTAAGATACACATGAGTATTTAGGATTATCTAATTTGACCTTAAGTGCATTATCAGCAAGCCTGGGCTGCCTGAATGTTCTCATTGCTCTGTGGAAGACAACAGAGCCTTGCTTGTCCAAACTCTTTTGAAAAATATACAGATTAAGCAACAGAATGGTAACTCCAGTGAGAAGTTGTATTGAAATGCAGTAATTCTATTATAGAACTTCAGGCATTTTAAAATGGCAGAAATGGAGTAAATAGCAGTAATTAGATCTTTATAGAAACATCAACCGGGAGCCTGGAATTTAGGATAACTAGGTTTTTTATGTTACTATATCATGAGAATATATCCTGTTGCGAATGGTGTACACACGTTTGCTAGTGGTGCTGCTCTCCTGCACTGAATTTAAAACAGGGCACTTGTGCTCAATGAGACCAAGAAGGTATGTGGCTTTGTGTAGTCAGTGATGCTGATAGAAAATATCCCTAACTGGATTAAGAATGGCTGTTCTTATGGTTGAGAGGAGCATTCAAGACAAGAAGGCTTGCCAGAAAAATTAAGAAGGGGAAAAAATTAAATGCATTTCAGCAGGATGCATGCCAAGGAGAAGCACTGTGCCGATAATAGCTCAGTGTTAGAACCTATGGACAGTGGATCTCAAGCATCCAAGAAGTAGGCAGGTGTTCTCTCTTCCCCATTACAGGCCAATAAATCCATATGTGATTGGTTTTCACAGGCCGACTCTTCTCGTTCACTTAGGATAGTTCACTTAGGATAGTGAAAACGTTTGTCCTTTGGTGGTTGAGGTACATTGAAACTTGTCTCTGACTGTTGCATTTACTCTCCCTGCTTATACCAGAGAAAAACCAGCATTACAGCTTTATTACTCAAGCTGGCATATAACCTGCCATATATTTAGTAATGTGATCTCTCATGAAATGAAATACACTGCTGGCAGGAACACTGTTGTGCTGATGTAAGGGAGTAGGTGCTGTATATTTAGATATAGCATAACATCAAGCACACCATTTGTGTTTTAATTATTATTGATAACTATAAAAAATTCTGGAGTGTTTTTTAGTGCTTTTTTCTCTCTAAACATTTACTTTATTTTGTAGTCATGGGATAAGTTGAAAGACACATTCTCTTACTGCCAAGATAAAAGTCTGGTCAAGTAGGCTAGAGAGAGCTAATCTGAGTAACTCCATGATTGATGGAGGAGGCAGTATTTTATGATTTGAAGTAATGGGGATAATTCCAAAGCATATTCACGGACTCTTTCATCAGCATGTATACATTTCACCCAGTGTTCAGGAAGGATATGGCCACATATCTTCAATTTCTCTGCAAGAAAAGTCGTAGCAGGTGTTTCGCCTCACTGTTAAGCATAGCTATAAAAAAAAAAAAGTGGCCAGAGAAGAATGCAGCCCTCTCTTTGTCAAAACCAAACACTTTATTTCAACTCAAAGCTAGAAGAACACTTATTAACCTTGGCAAGTCAAACTCTCAGAAATTAAAAAAAGCAGAACCGAAAAGGAACACCTCTTTAAAAAAATATTCCAAAGTCATTGGCATCTAATGTTAGGACATGTACCAGAAACAATGAGCTTCTCTGCATCTCTGACATTTAATAAAGTAGCACAGTTTCTAGGGAAAGGTTGCTATCATATATGATGAAGTAATACAAAGTTTAATCTCCATTAGAACAAAAAAGCCAAACTTTTACTAAATAGAAAAAGATGAAGTCACAAGATCTTATTTCCAGCATTGTGACTAGTTTTGGGACTTTTTAATGAAGAATAAAACAAGTACAAAACCAGTTGAGCATGCTTCCCAAGTAATTGGTGTTGTGTATGGAATACAGATCAGACTTTATATTCAGCACTTGGAAAAGTTTTTAATAACTTGGCGAAGCAAGGGTACTTCTAGTCTCTGAAGCAGCAGCACTCCTTTTCCACCACAATTAGTTTCTCCATTCTGTCATTTTAATAAAAACAACTCCAGAGTTTTGAAAAAACTCATTTTAAGGGAGCACTGATGGCATCAGTGTTAATATTTGTAGTGGTGTTAGCTTCATGCTAAAAGGCAAGATAAAACAAAAGGAATGTGTGACATTCCAGGTACTGAGAAAGGATGTGGCTTCCAGCTGCAGGAGCTACTGTTCTTTACACTGAGTGCCTCTGTGAATTTACTTCTAGTTAAGTGAGTGAGAATAACTGTTTATACCATCAGAGGAAGAACCTGAGAAAATTTTCCTGGATTCACACACCTCTCTGTACCTGGGGAGCAGATTTTTCCACATCTCCAGACATTTTGTATGAGTTTGACTTGGGTTTTTTTTAAGTTTGAAACAACAACAGCATAAAACATTTAAGAACCTCCTGTGGTTCAGTTCTGGTATGGAGTTTTTGTGGCCATCGGCCAAAGTAAACTGAACAGCTGTGGAGACTGTGTCTTCTTCCAAGGTGTAGACAAACTTGTGTTGCAGCAGTGACATTCCACTGCAGCCTGGCCCCAGGCTAAGCAATTTGACTGCGCCGGGCTCTCTGAATGGGAGGCTCTCAGAGTGCTCCTTAGTTCCCTGTTGAGCTTTCTGGAGTTCATGTAAAGATGGTGTTTTACCCAGCTGGCTGCTAGTCAACTATGTTGGCAAAACCTCAAGTTCTCTGACACTTAAGTCAATACCCTGCCTCAAGCACCTCTTCTGTCTCCATGTCACATCCCGTATGTCTCTCACTGGCTTCTCTCCGCTGCAACAGGCAGTCCAAAAAAACTTACACATCCCACCAGAGCTTTCCAGCCTCTGCTTCTTCCTTTTTATGTATGCATGTTACGGGTAGGCCTGAAGTTTCAGAATCAGAGCTGTGCTTCTCTAATCACTTTACAGACCTGTCCTAGGAACCAGTTCCTCTTCCAGACATTTTGCCTTGTAAGTAGATTTCAGTGAGATTTAAGTATCATGCTTGAGGTTGCCTTCATCTTGTTCAGGTTGTCAGAAAACAGGGAACACAGTGTTGAACTGCACAGGGGTGTGTGTGAGTACACACATTTTGCCTTTTGATTAAAGCAGGAAGCACTGATTCATGGATTCTAAAACAGGTTGAATTACAGAGAACTGCTTTAGTCACTCTATAGACATAGGATGTATTAGTTTCATATTTAGTTTTTCCCCCTGACTTTGTTTCCATGTAGCAAGAGAACTGCCGATTACAAGCGTCACTCTTTATGGGGTGATTAAAGAAACAAATGTCCTTTCCGGCTGTAAAAAAGAGTCCTTTGAGTGAACTGTCTAGACAAGGGAAAATATTTGGTGCTTGGACCTTCTCTGTAATATCCCATGCACTGAAAGATGTTCAGACTGTACTTTTTAGAAACAAAACTGTCTTCTGTGGCTGTGTTATACACTGAATTAGGACACTTGCTACAATTACAAGTTTTGTTTCTGCAGCTTTTTAGTCAATGACCTTGTTTTACCTATGAAGAACCAGCTGCATGAACCATTCCCCTGCTTCCTTTAACATATAGGTTTTAAGTAAGAGAAGTTCTGTAATTTGGGTAATTCTAAAATCTCCAGTTGTAGTTTCTTCTGTGTAGGTTTTTAACAGAGTAACTGTCCTGCGGCTCAGGAACTTTTTGTTATTTATCTATAGTTGTTCACTGAAAACACAAGCACTGTGTTATTGTCTGTTGTCTGAAATTCCTGGCTGTCAATCCACCATTGTTTATTCATTTTGAATTCATTTTCTTAACAGAGTTTTCTGATTAAGAGACAGATTATTCAGGTTTTTTATAAGATATGTGAAACTTTGCTGATCACATGAGACTATTAATATCAGATATGCTCTGCAGGGACAGTGCACAGCAGCAAGAAGGAGGGACCAGAAATACACAACTATAAAGAATTTTTATTGTCTTCCTCCCAGTAACTCCATATGCATCTTTCTATAATTCTGTCACTTGAATGGGGACTTAAAAAGGAAAAGGTATAAAAGGTAGTTCTTGACCTCTGACAGTCTTTAATACAGATAAGTTGCTTATTCGCATTGCTGAATTAATTCTACTAGGAAGGGTTTGTGGTAGGTTTCAGTTAGTTCAATATCCAGAAAACATCCAAATTTTCATATTCAATTCCTTGAGAATAAGCATACTGGCTATTGTATTCTTTGTCAAATACAATAGCCCTTTCTAACATAAATTCCTTGAGTATTTTTCCTTTGTTTAATAAATCAAGATATAAAGACTATTAAAATCTTTACTACAAAACTTACAAACTAAATAATTTTTTCTGCCAGTTCCATCTGCAAGTACTTTTTTTATAATCATCAGTTATACTCATATATGTCTCCTAGATTTTGGTGTATGTAATACATACAGTGTTTGCGTGCATTTCGTATGTAGGCTGAAGTTTGTTAACCGATCAGTTCAGTAAGAGAAGTGAGTTTTCCGTCACTTAAACATCCTGAAGTGAAATGACATGTCTTTCTGAGAAAAATGTTAAAATTTCACTCTTTGTTCCATTGGTACAGAAATTGCCAGAGACAGGTTTTTCAACCTTTTTAAGAGGTTCTGGATAGACTCTTCTGGCCCTAAAAGTCTACATGCGATTCCAGACCTGTTTAGAACCCACCACAGCACACAGGAAAAGCTGGTTTTCAAGACCCCAAAAATGCCTCTCCCTGAGGCATGCAGAGCTTGTGTGAGTGAATTTGAGCACTTGCAGAGCAAGCGGGCAACACAAGAGGTAACAGGTGTGGATGGTAATGACATGCTGCTCAAATTTTGGTAGCTTGAGGGGCTGTGACCACATGGTTCAAAGACCAAGAGTTCCCTTTCAGCTGAGCATAAAACAATTTAAAAGTAAAGAAGTCCTTGCTTGCTGAGCACCGTCAGGATAGGAATGCAGTGCATCTTTGCTGACTTCTCTAGGTTTTTGTTTGACACAGCTGTGAAGAGCTGGAGGAGTAGGTAGGACTACATTTGAGCCCTACTCTGTCCTTACAGAAAGACACCAAACATCAGTGCTGCTCACCTGTTCGGAGAAGCCTTCTCTCTGTGGCACTGCAGAATTCAGTCCCTTCAGCAGTTCTTTAGTTCAGAAAGTGCCAAAGGCCTTTGCTGGAGGTAGAATGATGGTAGGCTCCATCACATGAAGGGCTGCCAAAATGTGCAGAATTAATGATAGTAATGAGTACTCAGATAAATCAAGAGCAAATCACTTTATTCCCCATTTAAAATGTAATTACCTCTTGAGGAAATGTGCAGAAGGAAAGCAGACAGCAGCCTTACTTAACATCATAATGTTTTTTAGGAAAGAAATACAGCGATAATTTCTCTGCTTCAGACTGCAGAGAAATTCAGAAGGCAGAAGGTACTAATCCTAGCATCTTGGCAGGTTCACAGTTTCAGCTAATGTTCTTCCTCCTGAAAAGCACCCCATGACATCTTTAATGACCACATATGGCCAGGGCTTTGGGTTGAGGTCTTACTTTGAGTGGAGATAAAAATAATGCATTCCTAGCACTTGTAACACACTTACAAAAACAAACCACCATCTGCCACAAGCAGCTCTGTTTCATTATAATTTGATGGGCAGCTGAGTCAAAGAACAGATTTACACGTGCAAGTGACTTACTTGTAAGGCCAGCAGACCAAAACTGGAACTACAAGTGAAAAGGCCAGTACAGAAAATATTCCAGCATTGGAATTACTTTGTGTACCTGAGTAAGACGACTTGTATGTGTAGATTTCTAGGATTAAAGACAGAAGGCTCAGTCCACAGATATTTACCGCTTACACTATGAAATTGTGATCTCTGCTGGGAGCCAGAATGAGATCTGTGCAGCACTTCTGCACAGGGGATGTAGCCATACCCTTGAGCTCTTTTTGTAGGCACAGTGAGTTCAGTTTCTCTCATGTTGTTGACTGTATAATACTACACTGGAAGAATCTGTAAGTCAGTCAGAGAGGTTATTTAAACTATGCCTTAGTCTGTGCTATGTAGCATCATGCTGTGATTGGCAAGTTTGGTGAAACAGATGGGTGGAGGCAGTTGACCGTTGCTGACATATTTACTGAAAAGCTAACACTGAATCAATTTCTTAAATTGTTCGTGGGCTTACATTAATTTTTGTGTCTTGTCCTTGTGTTCCTTCCCAATATGTTGAGAGACATAGCTGCATCTGTTTGCAAAATGGCCCGTCTGTGGGTTTTCTGCCCTCTTCATGAATGTTTGCCTTTGGCTGTCACTCAGCCTGCCTGATGTCAAAATTCTTCCTTGCAGATGTGGATGAATGTACGAACAGCACGGTATGTGGCAGTCATGGGTTCTGTGAAAATATGGATGGCTCCTACCGCTGCCTCTGTTACCAAGGGTACCAGGACACACAGGATGGGCAAGGGTGTACAGGTGAGTTCATAGGTGCAAGTAGTCACTGCTGCAAAGGTCAAGTGGGCAAAACCAGCATTCCAACAAAACGCACTTCACATTTTTGTTTTCTGCCATTTTTTATTAAAGTTATACCACTTACTAGTAACATAGGGTTGAGCTCTTCTTGACTCACTGAACTTTGTGCCAGATGGAAACTTTACTGTGTATCTATTTAATGAAAACCTGTTATTAGGAAAACGGAAGCCAACAGCAAATAAGCCGAGCCACTTATTTTATTTCTTTTGAGAAACCCAAGAAACCTCCCTGTTTCTGCATGTCAGGACCATTTGCAAATATAAGAGAATGAATGTAATACTGTAGCCTATTTAAGTGCTACATCTGTTTAGTCTCTTAGCTGAGTAACCAGGACCCTGCACTACCCCCTGGAGGAAATAACATCTGGCATGTGGCGCAGCCAGGCTGAATTAGATGGCACCTCCCTAGGCATATTGTGTTTAAACAGATTTTAACATTAGCTTCCAGCTCCAGGAAAGACACCTATCGCCATGAAATAATGTGGGATTTTTTTAGATATGTAAATATTGCACATTTTGTTTGTGACTAATAGGTTTCCAGGTCTGTTGTTAATAGTGATGGCTGGAGAACCATCTGACGCAGCACAAGGTTGTAATATAAAATTAATACCAGATGAAGGAAAGGTATTCATTAAGCAACTTCTTCAAGCCAGACTCAGGATGAAACACATTTGCCAGTAACAGAGACCTAAATGGAATACCAAACAGAGAGGAGGAATTAAAAGTTTTACAGAGTGTTTGCATGCATTTTCTAATATATTAAATAGTTTTGTTACAAAATTCTTTATGCCATCTTTCTATTACTTTGCAGCATACCAAGGCATATTTTGTCATACAGTGACTTTTCATGGATGAAAACAAATGAAGCAAAGAAAGTTAAAAAAAAAAAAAAAAGGGGGGGAAAGGAAAGAATGGGGTGTGAAACTAAATTTAATTTTGAGTTCCCAGTGAAGTAATTCTGAACCATAAAATAATTCTTTTTGGTTTTTTTCTTGTATAACAATATATAGTATAAAATACTCTTATAAATTTTGAAGCCAGTTTTCAACAAAAAAAATTTCTGGAAAAGGTAAGTCTCTAGTTCGTAATTAGGCAATGTTCCCCCAAAAGACTTACTCCTTATGACAAGAATCCAGTAAAAAGAAAAATCTAAATACAGTTTTTAAATGCTGAGCAAACTGTAAGTTAAAATCCATATTTGTATAAAAATACACAAAAATCAACATTTATTCAGATGACTGGATTTTGATAGGCAACAAATTATTCCTACACTCAATTACAGGTATTTCTAAATTGTGATACAGAAATTACTATTTCTGATAGTAATCGGCGTGATTTCTGTCTACTGATGAGATTCTCTCACTAGTAGACAAAGTAGATTTTTCAAATGTCAACTTAGGCAACTAAAAAGAAAGTAAAGTTAAGTGATCCTGGTAGTATTTGGTAATCCTTGTTTAAACAACAGACAACTCTTCTATCAGTCAAAAAAGCATGTCAGGGTAGGCTAGTTAGCAGGTGTATGGAATCCAAGTTAAAAATATGTGAAATTTTTTTGAGGGAGGAATTTTGCAGTGTTCAGCGGGGGTGCCTGGCTGAGCTGGGCATAACTTCTGTAGGTCCCAGAGCAGCCTGGGAGTCCATGCATATGAGAGGCATATGGTAGCAGTGGGGCCAGGGAATTCACTGTTTGGTGGTTGTTTACAAGGAAAATGGTATTTTGGGGAGGAAAATGAGTTCTCTTTTTTCTAGCGCAGTCTGAATCAAACCAAAACCTGTTCATTTTGCTCCTTGAGTTTAGTGAAAGTTTGATAATGAAGTTAAGAAAACAAATTAATTTACTCTGAATCTTAAATTCCAAGAGGAGAATACACAGAAAAACAAGTTTTATTATTTAACAATGAGAAACACTGAAAAAACTGCGTTCTGGTCTACAAGCAGCACCTAATCAGCACTAATAGTCTATAAACTGTACTGCGATTTTCAGGGGTCTTTATTTCAACGGACTTACTACTTGTTTATGAATCCACTTAGGTATTACTGAGTTTTTAATCCCTCCCCAGAGATCACATCTGTAATCTGTCAGACAATATTGGCACAGATACAGCAGATAAAAGAACAGTCAGTAATGGGTCTCAATTGATTCATGTTTTGGATTTTTTCCCCAGATGTGAATGAATGTGAAATGCTGAGTGGAGTATGTGGCGAAGCCCTCTGTGAAAATGTTGATGGTTCTTTCCTGTGTCTGTGCTCTGATGAAAACCAGGAGTATGATCCAATGACTGGACAGTGTCGCTTCCGTACCTCACCAGGTAAAACGCCAGCAGATTTTTGCATGCTTGGCATGATTTCAGCTGCACACATAACAATTGGAAAGGCAAAGCTGGTTGAAGTTTTGGTGTTGCTCTAACTACAACAGAAAAATTTAAAACTTTGTCTTGAAAGTGTGTGCATGAGAGGAGGTTTTTCTAGGATGGAATATGTTACCAGTGAATCATTAGCAGTGAAAATATAGCAGAAGCACCTTCGAAATGTTATACATCAACAGACTTGGCAGTAATATTGAGGAGTCACTGCAGTTAAGAGTAAAGAGTCTTGTTTGCTGTACTGTAACAACGAAATGTGATACGGAATCAAGTCGATGACCTGAGTGATTTTGGGTTTTGTTCAAACTTTTACAAACACCCATTAATATGCTTGGACAATGTTTAAGGGAGCATATTATTAAAACCAGAAGTTGTATTTAGTTGTTGTGGTTTCACCCCAGATGGCAACCAAGCCTCACGCAGCCACTCACTCAATCCCCCACCAGCAGGGCTGGGGAGAGAAGTGGAAGAATAAAAGCTGGAAAGCTCTTGGGTTGAAATAAAGACAAATAGGGAAAGGAAAAGCCACACATACAAGCAAAGCAAAACAAGGAATTAATTGACTGCTTCCCATAGGCAAGCAGGTGTTCAGCCATCTCCAGGACAGCAGGACCCCATCACAGGTAACAGTGACTTGGGAAGACAAAAGCCATTGCTCCAAACATTCCCCTCCTGCTCCTTCCCCTCATTTTATATACCGAGCATGATGTCATACGATCTGGAATATCCTTTTGGTCAGTTTGGGTCACCTTTCCTGGCTGTGTCTCCTCCCAGCCTCCCATGCACCCCCAACTTCCTCACCAGCATGGCAGAACAAGAAGCAGAAAAGGCCTTGGCTCTGTGTGAGCCCTGCGCAGCAGTAAAAAAAACATCTCGATATTACCTGCTCTGTGCTCAGCAGAAATCCAAAACATAGCCCCATACCAGCCACTGTGAAGAACTCTATACCAGCCAAAATCAGCACAATAGTGGTATCTTGTTAGCATTATCTGTAATTAACATAAGTCCTAAGAGAAGGTTGTTGGGAAAGCAAAAACCCAAAGCACTAAATTGTTGTTGGTCTACCTCTGTTGTCAATCTACCTCTGTTGTCAGTCACTCTTGCAGTGTCCTTGCCTGGTTTACTCCTGTTTTTCCTACTAGTCCATTGTACTGGATTTGTGAGCTTTTCTTATAAAGTGTTTTGAGTGTTGACAATACTCCTGGAAATACACTAATTTAAAATTAGTTTAGAGCTCTTAAACTTGCCTCCACATTTCTACACTGTTCCAGTTTGGGGAAAAGAACAAGCCCACAATAAGGAGGAACAGAGTCCAAGAAATGAAAGGATTTACTTGCACAGCATTTTTCCCCCTCCAGAATGCAAATTTTGGTATTTTTTTTCTTGTTTTGTTCTAACACTGCAGGCTGATGTAGCTTCCGGAAAGCCTTAGAGGAATTGGCTGTAGTGCCAGGATACTGACTTTAGAGTTTCCAGGTTGTGGCTATTTTCTCCTATCACTCGTGGTCTTGCAGACATGTAAAGAGGGTTGAAATATCCATGACCTAATTGTCATACCTATTTAGATCACTGAATGTAGCACTCAGCAGCACTCAAGAAGTCGCCTGTGAAATATCATCAACAACTGATTGACAAGTGTTTTGGGCCTGTGAGGAGGTAGGACTCAGAAGAGTTCAGATAGCTGATGAGACAAAACCAGAACTAAAAAATTAGCAGAGGACCTGAGCCATGTAAAAAGAACTCAGGTCCAAGGGACATTTGAGGACATACCCTAACATTACTGTGGGGAGGAGGGGTATGAAGAACACAGTGTGACCGATTGTACTGTCAACAGATGGATACTCTGCTGTCAGTACGAACTGCATTACGCTGTCAGCAGTGAGCACAGCTTTGCTATGATCAGTCTGGAAAATAACTATTCTTCCTTCCCCTCCAGGCTTCATCAGGCCCTAACAAAAACACATGCTTTGCCTTTGTCTCTTCTCCGATAAGGTCATTGAGATCTCTTACAGGAAACCAGAAGGACCTAGTGAGAAGTATTTTACAGAATACGGTCTTGAAAGGCAAAATGGCAGTACTTGGAACAGAGATCTTACTATTCTCTTTTCTTCCAAAGTGAAAGGGGAAAAGGCTATTGTTAGTTCTTCTTAAACACAATTCTTGCTGCAAAGAATGCTGGAATAGCCACACATCCTCTCTGCCTTTGACAAGCCACATACTCAAGTCAGGCGTGGTACTTCCAGAGCTCCCGTGGTGCCTATGGACATCATCTGTCAACATTATTTTGCACCATGCCTATCAAAGGCAGAACTTAAAAGGCAGAAAGGAAGAACTTAATCTGCGTTATCCTGTTGCAGATATCGATGGTTCAGCCTGGTTTAGCCAGCTCTTGTTTATTTCTCATTCTGTATTTTGGTGCACATAAAGAAGTGTTTGTCTACCTTGTACAAAGTGCATGCAAGTAGGTGAAGTTTGTTCAAATGTTACTTTGATTTGGGACCTTTCTTCTGTGTGGTTAAATGCTATTAGATTTGTGACGTGCTGTGTGTTCACACTTTTCTTTACTTGTCCTTAGGGCTCTCAAGACTTCCTTTTATTTAGATTTCACTTGCTGGAAATTTGTTTGTTGTTAGCTGTGTCTTGAAACAATCCTCCCAGTGTACGTATCAGGAATTCAAGCCCATATTGTCATTTTCCAGTCAAAAAAACCAAAAAAGTGCAAAAAACTGTGCAAGGCTTGATTGTCTCATTCCCCTCCTCTCTGCCCTGCCATTCATAAAATGCAGGAAATGTTTCAGAAAGAAGAAAAGATAAAGGAGGAAAGAACTTTATTCTGTAGGAGATGAAAATCTGCTGTTCTATACATCTTTGTACCTAAGAGAGAAGAAATGCATGCTTTGGGTTGAAGTCTTCTCATTTGTTCTTTTAACAAACTATATAAAGCCATTTGTGATTAATTTCTAGCAAGTGCCAAGCTCAATGCAGTTCGAGTAATAATCCGTATAATTGTGGTTTTAATTGTTGCATGTTGTAGTATGCATTTAAACTACTAATATAGACTAATATACTACTAACTCATGACATTGAATCCAGAAGCTATAATGGATAGTGTATATTTGAGGATTATAACAGGTATGATTTGAGGTGGCATGCCAAAAGTTGGAATGTTTCAGTACCGAAGCTTGCAGAGATACAACATCATTGGCATAAGGGAAACCTGGTGGGATGAAATTCTGGAGTGCCACATTGGATGGTTACAGGCTCTTCAGGGAGGTGAGGCAGGGAGGTGGCGTATGTAATGGAGGGCCTGGAATGTATGTAGCTTACGTTTGGTAATGGTGTGGTTGAAAGTCTCTGGGTAAGGATTAAGGGACAAATAACATGGATGTCATCGTGGGAGTCTACTATAGACCACCTAGCCAGGACAATGACACTGATGAATTGTTCTTTGAGGAACTGCTGGAAACCTCCAAATCAACTTCCCTTGTCCTTTGTGGGGACTTCAACTTGCCAGGTGTTAACTGGGAACAACAAACAGCCAGCACAAACAGATCCAGAAGATTGCTAAAACACCTGGATGCTAACTTCTTGGTACAGGTACTAAGGGAGCCAACTAGGAAAGATGCCTTTTTTGATTTGTTGCTTATTAACAAAGAAGGTCTCATGAGTGAAGTGGTGATTGATGGCTGTCTTGGACACAGAGACCACAAAGCAATCAAGTTTAAAACCTGGTGCCAGCCTCAGCTCTGAAGATATGAGGATAGCAGACTTGAGGCTTCTCAGGGAGCTAGTTAGCAAGGTCCCCTGAGAAAATGCTTTTGAAGGTGCTGGGGTCCATTCAGTGCTGGTTACTTTTTTAAGCACCACTGCCTAGGAGCACAGGAGCAGGCAAAATCAATCGCCCCCACATCTAACCAACCACCAGCACAAAATTTGAGGCTGCCAAGTAACAGTTTATAAATTTGATCCAAAAGGTTCCTTAAGGCTGAAAATTTGGTGCATGAGTACAGATTCTAAATTTCCTAAACATTACAGCCTTTCTAATTGTTAAGACTTAAAAGGAAACTTCGTATTTGTATTATTTTTAATGGCAATATATGCATGATTTTCTAAGGTGAATCATGATCTGAATTTCAGTTGTCTATGGACAAAGTCTTAGCTATAAGTTTTAAATGTGCATCACTTGCACTAATCCCTGAATTGTACATATGCATGTATATGTATATGCACTGTACACAAACGTGTTAGGTGCTGTAGCTTGTCACATGTGGAGTCAATTGAGAAATCTAAACAAGTACACCCTGACAAGAGGCACATACCAATATGTTTTTACTGTATTTTTGAAAATCAGATTCTGAAAATGTGTTACTCAAGCTGTTTGCTCAGGGTCATCTGAGTCTTTGCTGAGTTAGTTTCTAGAAGTTGTGAAGTTACAATGGCTGTTTTTCATTTTAGCCACCAGCTTTCTGATTGCGCCTGTGAGTTAGTGTTGTTGGTACACAGTTGCAGTATTTAAGATCCCATCAGTTCTCTGTTTTGTTTTTTCAGATCACAGTTGTTAACAGGACACTATTTAGGCAAATATTTCAGTGTATGCTGAAGTCTAAGCATATGCTAATCCATATTATCCACTGAATCTTCTATTACTGATGCATGTTTTTCCATCAAACATATGCTGAAGCATATTGTTGGATCAAGGTTATGCTAGGGTTTATAGATCTATTTCTAATAAATACCTCAGAGTCCAATCTAGCAGCAACTATACAGAATTTCTCTCATAGGCTGTTAATAGTTATATCAAAAATGTGGTAGTATTATTTTCCTTTACCAGCATGCGTTAGGTAGAGAGATATTTTACTTTTTCTAACAAAAAAACAGAAACAGTGATACAAAAAATAAGTATTCATTTTCTGTCATATTCTGTCAACATACCTAGTGAAATCACCTTCTAAAACAGCCTGTTTAGTAAATGGTTAATAATCTATGAGAGAGAAATTATAAGATTGTAGACATAGACTGGTCTTGGTTTAAAAGAAAAAAAAAAGAGGTTTGTGTCTCATTTGCTTTCCAAACATTCATGACGCCTTCTTGACTAACCCTCACTTACAGCTGTGTAAACAACAGCCATTTAAGCTGCTGAACAAATAATGGGAGGAGAAACCAATGCATCATATGTAAAATGGGAATAAACAAGGACATGGTGAGACTCTCTCCCTCCCAGGGCAGCTTCTGGTGTTCTTTCTCTGATAAACAGCATGAAAATGGCTATGCTTTCTCTTCTGATGAAGATTTGGCTTTGATTCAGTTAGACAGTTGGCAAATGGCCAAGGAAAATTATAAATTGGTGACTGAAGTACTGCTCTCTCACCTTGGAATGGCATATTTAGTTCAGCTGCATTTCTGTGACACGATAGTCTTAATATAGTTCCTATTGGATAGCAACTGATACCACAAAACCACCTCAACTGATGAAATTCAACACACTATGGAAAATTGTAATTATCAGATGAGGGTTGACCACAGGCTAAACTAACAAAGCTGAAATAAGCACCCAGCTGGGTGTATCCTGTAATGTACAATTTAGTTATATTGGCAAAACTGCAAAGCCTTGTAGGTGGCAACATTATACTAAATTTGAATGGAGGTGTCTGCCAGGCCTTCAGCCTCCCAAAACTCAAGTCACTTTTCTGAGGAAAATAGAAATAAATCCAATTGTCTGTGTGTAATTAGAAGCCAAAAGAACTATTACACATTTTCATACTATTGAAGTGCAATAATAGGCAATCCATACTGGCATTTTTAAATCTGCTTTTCTCCAAATGGATCTAGTATTTGCATGCCCAGTAAAGTTGCCTTGCTCCATCTGCTTTGGGGAATGTGGGTGGGCAGTGATAATAGGATTGAAGTAGTAGGAGCTGGAGTTCATTTAATTCTTTCAGCATTTGTTGGACATCGCTGTCTTCAAGCTCCCACCTCACAAACACTTTTTAAGTGGGATCTTGGAACCAGTGTTGAGGTTTCGAAAGATCATCTAGCCCAACCTGTAACCCAGCACTGCCATGTTCACCGCTAAACCATGTCTCTAAGTGCCACATTCACAGATTTTTTTAACATTTCCAAGGACGGTGACCCGAGCACTTTTCCTGGGCAGCCTGTTCCAACGCTTGACCACGCTTTCTGTGAAGAAATTTCTCCTGCTATCCAATCTAAACCTTCTCTGGAGCAACTTGCAGTTATTTCCTCTCATCCTTTCACTTGAGACATGGCAGAAAAGGCCATCCCTCACCTCACTACAGTGTTTCAGGCAGTTGTAGAGAGTGTTAAGGCCTCCCCTGAGCCTCTTTTTTCCAAGTTAAACACCTCCAGCTCCCTCAGCCACTCCTCACAAAACTTCTGCTTCATTGCCAGCTCCATTGCCCTTCTCTGGTCTTGCTCCAGCAACTCAATGTCCTTCTTGTAGTGAAAGGCCTAAAACTGAGCTTGGGATTTGAGGAGCAGCCTCACCAGTGCCAAGTACAGAAGGATAATCCCTGCCCGGGTCCTGCTGGCCACACTGTTGCTGATACAGGCCTGGATGCCATTGGCCTTCTTGGCCACCTGGGCACATGCTGGGTCATGTTCAGCCGGCCATCAACCAGCACCCCCAGGTCCTTTTCCTCTGGGCAGCTTTCCAGCCACTCTGTCCCCAGCCTGTAGCACTGCCTGGGGTTGTTGTTGCCCAAGTGCAGGACTCAGCACTTTGCCTTCTTGAACCTTATACAACTGCCCTCGGCCCATCCATGCAGCCTGCCCAGATGCCTCTGCACTCCAGCAGATGAACGCTTCCACCCAGCTTGGTGACCTACTGCAAAGTGACTGCAGGTGTCCTCGATGCCCCTTGATAAACATATTAAACAGGAGCGGCCCCAGTACAGAGCCCTGGGGAACACCAGTGGTGACTGCTGCCAGCTGGATTTAAATCCATTCACCACCATTCTCTGGGCCTGGCCGTCCAGCCAGTTTTTTACCTGGATTCTCCTTCCTTTCCTATATATATATTCCTTCCTGTATTTGCTGATCTCCCATCAACTGGGACCTCCCTTGTTAGACCGGATTGCAGTGAATGATGGGAAGTGCCTCGGTGAGCACTTCTGCCAACTCCCTTAGTACCTCAGGTGGATCCCATCCAGCCCCATAGACTTGTGAGTGTCTACCTGGCATAGCAGGTCACTAATCATTTCCTCCTGGACTGTGGGGGCTTCATTTTGCTCCCCATCTCTGTCTTCCAGTTCAGGGGCTAGGTACCCTGAGGACATCTTGTCTCACCAATAAAGACTGAGGCAAAAAAGGCATTAAGTAGCTGAGTTCTTTCCTTACTCTTTGTCACTATGTGTTTTCCTTGCATCCAGTGATGGATGGAGATTCTCCTTAGCTCACCTTTTGTTGCTGATGTATTCGTAAAAACATGTTTTGTTGTCTTTTACAGAAGGAGCTAGATTAAATTCTAGTTGGTCATGAGCTCTTCTAATTTCCTCTCTGCATAACCTCCTGACATTCTTGTAGTCCTCCAGACTTGCTTGCCTCTTGTTTCAAAGGTAATTCACTTTTTTTTCCCCAAGTTCCAGCCAAAGCTCTCTGTTCAGGCAGGCTGGTTATCTTCCCTCCTGTCTCATCTTTCAACACATAGGGATGGCTTGCTCTTGCACCTTTAAGATTTTCTTCTTAAAGTACATCCAGCCCTCCTGGGCTCTTTTGCCCTTCAGGACTGCTGCTTTAAGGAGTCTCTCAACCAGTGACCTAAAGAGGTGAAAGTTTGCCCTCTGGAAGTCCAAGGTGGCAGATCTACTGGCACCCCTCCTTAATTCTGAAGAATCACAATCACTATGATTTTCTGATAGCTTTGCCCAAGACAGCCTCTGACCATCACATCACCCACCAGTCCTTCTCTGTTCACAAACAGCAAGTCTGGTGCGGCACCTCCCCTCGTGGCTCCCTCACCAGATGCGTCAGGAAGTTCTCTTCCACACACTCCAGGAATCTCTTAGACTGCTTCCCCTCTGCTGTCTTGTATTTCTAGCAGACATCTGGTATGCTGAAGTCTGCCAGAACAATAAGGGCCAGGGATTGCAAGACTTACCCCAACTGCTTATAGAATATTTCATCTGCCTCTCCATCCTGGCTGGGTGCTCTATAACAGACTCCCACCAGGATACCTGCCTTGTTGGCCTTTCCCCTGATTCTTACCCATAAACACTCAACCGTATCATCATCATTGTTCAGCTCCAATTGAGACGACAATTGAGACCCTTCCTAACACACAGGGCTACTCCACCACCTCTGTTTCCTTTCCTGCCCCTTTTCAAGAGTTTAGAACCATTCATTGGACCGCTCCAGCTGTGCGAGTCATCCCACTGTGTCTCTGTTACAGTTTTCCTGCTGCACGGTAAAACCAACATTTGCTGCAGTACCATCTTGAAATGCACTGTCACTCTATAAAGTAGAGGTTCTGATTCCTGCCTCAATAGCTGTATTTCTTGAGAAATGTCTCAAGGTTCTTATAGTACAAGAGCCTGGGTAGAAACTAATGAAATCTCAAAGGATGAAAAATCAGCCAACATGCAATAATTTTAATAGGTTTCTTGTGAGTTAAATGTTTGTTAAGTACTAGGCATAAAGAATTTCCCTAAATAAAAAGGAAAGGAGCTAGCCGCCTCAAGATTTATCTATCTCAAGTTCCTGAATAAAGTTTTGGGTTTGATTAATAAATATGAGCACATGTAGTTTCAGAACTTGGTTACTTTACTGATGGCCTGTGAAAAGTTTTTCGTATTGATCAAGTGTGAATAACAATTTTATGTGTTAGTTCCCACTTCTGAGCCCTTGATGATAATTTTTGTGAAGTGAAATGTTACATACACCGAGTTCTGCAAATGCAGAAGCTTTAAATAGGTATTTCTTTTCGAAATAGCTTTTTGGTGTGCTTTAGGAGTGCCTTGCTTTAGAAAGATCTTTGACTATTAATAGGGTCTTTTATTGGATCTATGGGACAGACTATTTTGCTTCCAGTCCATATAAATATTGTGAGAGGACCCACTCAGTGTTTAAGGCAATAAACCTGCCTTCTTGGGTGGATGCCTATTTTAAAGTAAAACAAAGAGTCAGTTAACTTGATATCTGCATTATATTCCTGTTTACCATGGAGTCAGTAAGTTACTTTTGCAAAAATCATAAAGGGTATTGTATTCAAATGTGGAATATGCTTTTTTACCAGTGAAATTAAAAGGGGCTGTAAATGCTCATTCTTTTGAAAATTGGGTCTTTCCATTTCATGCTTTAGCTCCTTTTTCTGAGAAAATGAGGTTGTAATGTTTGTTTACCTCTGTGAAGAACTTTTGGATTCATGTGTGAAAAGCATCATGTCAATAGTTGGGTGTGGCCATTAGACAGCAGAACATGAGAGCAGGTGCTTCATGCATTGCTTGAAAATGACAAAAGTGCAAATTGGAGGAATCCTTTTATGGTCAAGTTGGAGAACAGGTCTGAAAAATTGAAAGGAAAGTTATCAACTCTCATCATTCTTTCTAAAGACAAAATGTTAAACCAAAATTTGTACTTAACCATTTTCTTCTCTGCTCCTCTGATCTCCTGTAAAAGTGACTAATTTCATGTGCCATCTTGTGTGGTTTATGTTTTCTTTTCTGCCTTAGAATTGCCAGTAGAGGCTGATCAACAGGAAGATGGAAAGAAGGAGTGCTACTACAATCTGAATGATGCTAATTTCTGTGACAATGTGCTTACATCCAATGTAACCAAACAAGAATGCTGCTGTACCTTGGGTGCTGGTTGGGGTGATAACTGTGAAATCTTCCCGTGCCCTGTCATTGGAAGTGGTAAGAGAAGGCCTTCTGTCCCTTTGCAAGCTTTTGAAGCATTGTGTTTATGTTAACAGAGTGTGCTTTGCCTTTAGAGAAGGCTTGCCCATTAAACCCCATATTCTGTAGTATTTAGTCGTGACTGATCTATAGGAACCCTCCTCAGAGGAAGGAGTAGTAAGAATAATTCATACCTGGTGTAAATCCATTGGCTTCTGTGCAGTTGCCCAAGGGATAAAAAGAGCCTGTTACTGAACAGTGTTAACTCCAACTGATTTTAAGCAAATGCGGATTCTCATAAAAGCTTTTTCCACGTGCTATGGTAACACATTAGATTTTTTCCACAAGCTGGAAAACAAAGGTAACCATTACAACCTTTTTGAGTCTGCAGCTATTCTTTGTAATGCTGTTTCTACAGCACTATGACTTACTGATATATATTATGACATTAGTTTTACATTTTGCAACTTACTGAACAATTCAGTTAATAATGTTGTCTGTGGACCATTGTTTAACCTCTAAATATTAAATTACACAAACATAGCCATGTGATACTTGTCACAAATTTTGAAAACAGTACTTGAAACATAAACAGGGGTGGCTGAAATTCAGAATCCAGATGGAAAAAATCACATAAGAGAGAACACGTGTAAACTTTTTGAGATTAAATGCTAAAGATTACTTTTCACACAAATGCATCGTCATGTTTAATTCCTGTTTTAACTATACCTTAGAATCGGTGAAACTGAAGAGAAATGCATAATGAAAAAGGGGCCTTTCTGCTTGGATAGGTTTATTTGATTCTGTATAGTCTCCAAGACACTTGAAATAATTTCTCTCTGTAATGCACACCATGTTCTCCTGTTGCAGTCAATTAGTGTTTTTCCTGTACGAGGACTGAAGAATGTGGACAAGGGTTTGTATCTCAGTCGGGGTATGCCTAGATTGCAGCTTGCAGCGTAGCTCAGAGAGGCCCATGCTAGCTTTAATTAAGATAATTTGGCTACTGGTATTGTTATAACTGCAGCGCACCATGAAGCCTAGTAAGGACTACATTCTCCTGCCAAAGAACAAGAGAAATTAGTTTGCCTGGAGCTCTGTGATGCTGTGGGCATCCTAGTTAGGTTTGTGAAAGCTAGCTCTGCAAACTGACAGCAGGAGGAAGTCAGGCTGTGGCATTTAACATCCCCCATTTAAGCTAAAGGTGTGCATGATTGCCTGATAGATGCAAATAAGGTAGGTATCTCAAAGTACCCTGAAACACATGTAACACTACATATGTGAATACCTTTTCCTTAACAACATAATTTTTTGTTTTTTCTCTCTCCCAGCTGAATTTACTGGTTTGTGTCCTGAAGGAAAAGGTTTCATTCCCTCTGGAGAATCATCTTACGGGCTTCTTGCTCAGAATTACAAAGGTCAGTACTGACATGTATTAAGTTTAATTATTTCAGAGGTTCTGGTAGTTGATTGACTAGAAATGTGAGCCAGGAATGTAAACATACTAATTCAAATTTTATTAGGTGATAAAAACAGCTTGTAGTATGAAACATTAGTGAAAATCATCATTTTACAGATTGTTAAGAATGTCAATTACACAGTCTCTGTAATATTCTGGTTTAATTTCTACCATGAGAATAGGTGCTGAGACCACAAACCACAAATACTCGTTTACATATGGAATACAATGCCAACTTAAATTTGTAAATATATGTATGGGAATTGGAAGAGAGGAGAGAGTTCTGTTAAACATTTGGCCTCTAAGGGAGAATGAATATAAAAACTGAAGAGAAGTTTAGCAACGATATTTTCATTACATAACTTCATGGAATAATTACTGGTGGTAGTCCAGTGGTAGTAGAGAAATCAGCATGATAGAAGTTGGTGGATGTTGGTGGGAGGGAGCTGGCATCACCAAGAAGAAAAAGTGAGATCAGCAAAATTTCTTTTCAGGTTTCAGAAGTAGCCATCAATATTAATAATTTGTAAGACTGTCACAGAGCTCATCTTGAAGTCTCTGAGAGTATTTTTGTTCAGGGATTGTTTAAGGGTGCTGTTTATCTTTGCAGATCTAAGATTTCTGTGCATATTCACAATGGGGGTTTGGAACTTGCTGTGTGTACAGCATGTCCAAATGCGTCTCAGATAAAATCTGCGTTGGTTTTGTGCTACCTCAGGGTTGATAATATCTCTAGCGGCTATAAATACTGAAATGTGGAAATAGTTCATCTGGAAATATCTTCCACAAATCTCTGCCATAATAAGACTTTTTCTGTTTTCAGTAAATTTATGTTGTAAAACCTTAGGAATGGCACAAAGGACAAACACTAAATAGATAAACAACTTTTACTAATGTGCTGTTTCCATAACGTGATCTTTCTCTGTTACACTAACTTAAATGTTACTGTTGCTTTTGTCCACAAGCTTCTGCTTGTAGGAGCAATTCCTGTTTTCTTACTGGAATTATCTGTCAGAAGTGAATAGCCTGCTAGCCTTCCTTGGCTTTGCTTCCAGGCTTTCCCATTTTACTCCAGACACAAATCCATGTTCCACAGGAAAAAGACAGATGTGTGCATGACATTTCTTATTAATCTTTGCGTTGTTCTTGCTGCTAAACAGTCAAAATATTTCATGTTTGTAGCCACTAAGTGGCTGGAAGAGTGGCTGTAAAAATAAATCGTTTTCTAGATCTTTCAGTTCTTCTGGAAAAAGGAGGCATGTGAGTGGTTCACCTTTAAAACTACTGTACATCTGGAAATGACAGCTTTGTGAGAAAATCTGTATTGCCCCAGAATAAACGGGGAGTAAATATATAGAAGACAGTGGATTAAAACAATTGATATTGAGAGAAGAATGACCTACTTTAAGTTGTGCTTTTTATTACCATTTTTACTACCAACCTAGCTTTAAACACACTATTCTAAGTAGGTCTAGCAAATGAAAAGTAGGCTGGAAAAAAGGAAATGAATGGAATTCCAGCAGTAAAAAATACATAAATACAAGACTGGGAAAAAATGTGTACAACTGTGAAATGCTATATATGAGCTGGCATATATTTTCCGTGAAACCTCCCTGAAAACACTTAGCGTCATTTGAAAGTGTGGTAGATTCTCTTTGTCAACCGTCACTAGTTCTATAGTGTTTGCCACCCTGTGTTCAGCAGCTGACACCACTGGTCCTGTGGGGGGGGAATGCTGCACTGAAGATGTGCTTTGAAAAACAAAGCCATGAGCAGTGCAGATAGGAAGACTTCCTACTGTGCACAGCAGTCAGCAAACTCTATGCAAAGAGAAGAGCAGTCACAGAGTCTATCCATAAGCATAGCTGCTTAGTTAGTCTTGTAATCAGATGGTGTGCTTAAATTAGATCCATGGTGGGAATACCTTCAGTAAAGCAAATTATGTGGGAAAATACAGGCCATATTGTTCATCTGTTTTGCTTGGAGCTAAGAGCAATGTGATACCAAAGGAAAGAAAGGGAAACAGATTATTTCAGTCTCTCTGTGCCACGGGACTTAATTCTGACAAGGGGAAGTAACGGTCCATCAATTTTTCCTTTTCCATTCTGACTACATAGCCTCTTCCACACCAGTTGTCTGAGGGTTTTTTGTTTTTTTTCTGTGGATATCTGTGCTCCTGGGACTTTCTGTTTAAACTGAAGTTTGCTTGAACAGAGAAGTGTATAGGATTTATTCCATCTTGCTTCTCTATGTGGCATCATAATAACAATGGTAACACAGCCTTTAATGTTTTCTCTCCAGATGCTGATGAATGCCAACTCTTTGGACAAGAAATCTGTAAGAATGGCTTCTGTTTGAATACGCAGCCAGGTTATGAGTGCTACTGCAAACAAGGCACATACTATGACCCTGTTAAGCTCCAGTGCTTTGGTAAGTTTATTTAAAGTGGTCTTGTCACTATAATGGTATGCAGATGGGCAAAAGCAGACTCGTACAGCAGGATTCCCATCAGAACTGTGGCATTCCTAGTAAGGGGAGAAACACTGGGCCTCTTAACTCCTGTAGCAGCTTTGTAAGATGCACTGGGTCATTTCCCTTCTTTCTGCTTGGCTGAGCAGCAATTCTGGATGACACAGCTGTGGCATGTAGAGCAGGGTTTGCTTTATTTGCCGCCTTTTACAGCAAATTACTCCCAGGAGTTTGCATCTCCAGAACAGCCCTTTGTGCTCCTTTGAGTGCATAGTCAAGAGCTGGTGCCAGCCTTAATGCAGGCAGCACAAAGTGATCAGAGAGGGCTCCCTCCTTACATGCACACTGCTGCTTCACTCTGCCAAGGTACAATTTAGCCTTCTGTTCTTTTTGTGTGGGGTGAGATGTGGAAGCCTGTATGTTGAAGCTCACCTTTCATTGGGTAAGTGTTCTGGGTTTACTATATTAAATCAAATTAACACAGATTTTTTTTTTTGTTTTGTTTCAAGGACAGGTATTTTCCACAAGGAGTTAATATACAATGTGAAATTACAGTTGAGGTCATTGATAAGCCCATTTTAGCCTGCACAACCTTGTACTCCTTTGGTTCTGGTATTCAACTGAAAATCACTCATGACCATGACCCTGGGTTTTGCTTTGTAAGCAGAGAACCATGTATAATGTGCAGAATAGCATAATGAAAGGAAGCAATTTTTGCAACTGCAATAAGAGAGCCTTTCACCTTGGGATTCTATGATTGTTCTTTACAAAGGGTGGGATTTTTGCTGATTAAATGTAATTTATCTGAAGTGGCCTGCTCTTCCCTTGGAGCTAAATTTCAGCTTTTGCTTTCCAAGACAAACTAAGAAATATAATTACCATGGCTACGTAAGGTGATCCCTTCTTCTGACAAGCTCGTGAAGAATCACTAAGAGTATGCCCACCTCTAATGCCTCCTGGTACTGTCCTAAAGGGAGACGAATGTGGGAAGCAGTGGCAGCTATGCTGGGTGCAGGGTATTCCTGCACCCCCAGCAAGCCTCCTCGTCCTCCCTAGTACTCCTGCCTACTAGCTCCCTAATACTTGAGCATCAGAGATCAGCATCCTTCAGATGTCTGTACTTCTCCATGGGCACAGGCAGGATTTTGTTGCCAGCAATGGGTATTTGTGGTAATTAATAGAAGGCATGCAGGGAAGTCTGCTCCTAGTAGGAAAATATAAACATACATTAACACAATGCAAATACTTTGTGCTGGCTCTCCTTGATACATTTCCTTCCATTTTAAAGACACGGATGAATGTCAGGACCCAAACAGCTGTATTGATGGCCAGTGCATAAACACAGAAGGATCTTACAACTGTTTCTGTACACACCCAATGGTTTTGGACGCAACAGAAAAGCGATGCATCAGACCAGCAGATTCGAGTGGTATGATCCATTATACATATTACTGAAGTGAGTACACCTCTACGAGGTGGTGCTGACATGGCTACAGACCCAAAGTCTAAGCTTAGACTGGGTCATCCTTGGATGAGCCTGCTCTTCTGGAGGATTTTGGAAGGCAATGCTTGGACCATCATCTCTTGATCCAGAAGGCATCATGATGTAGAACTCCACAGTGCTCCACTTTGCCTATACAGACAGGACGTTGCTGGAAGTATTGTGAGATTAGGCTCGGGCTGAGGAGTCTTCAGCCAGTTCACCAGCTCTGCATCTGCCTTGTCCAGCCTTGTAGGTAATGAGGCACAGCCCGCTTGCTGTCTCAGTAAGGCTGGGGTTTGGCTGCAGGCTAAGTCTTGAGATTCAGTTCTGCCAAAGTAAAATAGAAACAGGAATGACAGGATATAGGAGGAAATAGCTAAAATTGTATGTGTGCTTTCAATTGATTAACATTGAAGGTACATTGAGCTCACTGTCTCAAGCTGCGGGCTTCAACATCACTGTTAAAGTAATGTTTTTGTGTGGTTTTTTAATTTCAGAAGACACTGATTTCAGGGAAAAAGTGTTAGATATTATGAGATTCTTAGAAACGTCTCAGAAATCCAGAGCATTATGCAGTTTGCACAGCTTTGACTATGCAACTCATGTCTTCAAAAGAATTGTAACAATGGGTTTGATTTAATGCTGGCATTGTATAGCCATAAATCCAGACCTCTGGTTCCTGCAACTTGCAGTGAATTTTCCTGAGATGCTTCTGTGAAAGGAAATAGGAATACAGACTGAATGCCTGCTTTAGTCACTCCAAATTATAAGGCTGATACTTTTGAGGAGTAATGTGGTCACCCTGTTGCCTGGAACTGTGAAAGAACCACAGCATTTCTATTGTTCAGTCTTCAGTTAAACAAACCAAGAGCAGGATTGTCCTTTGGGTTCATCTAGGATGTGAAAAGAATGCAAGGGCCCAAAGGGTCTTCTGTCATTCGGGCCGACACGGCAATGATCATCTCAGCCAGCATAAAGCACTCAAGCCTTGTAGCGCTACTGGCAATGTCCCCCTCATGCAGAGGGGGGGCAGGCTGGTTCCTTTGCTGCCAGCAGAATTTGGAGTTTGTTGCAGAGACCCACTGCTGCTTTTCACTGCGTGTTCTGGCAAGCTGTTAGTAGGATAGGTATCTAAATGGTGATCACCTTCGTGCTTTCAGAACTCAGTTTTACTCTTGAGCGAGGTTTCAGTTCTGTACTCACCCATGCATAATGTAAAAATGCGGTAAATAGATATGCACAGACAAAACAGAACCTTGGTTTGTGACAACACTTATTTTTCACTCTGTGTTGGAACAAAATCAAAACCTTGCAGATGTCTTCACAAAACAATTGTGCTGAGGTTTTTACATTCCAAGTGGGAGATTAAGTTTACAGTTCCTCTCCTTCCGATCAGCAGTGATCAGAACTTGCTGGGACTGGGAATGGTTTCTTCTGAGATCTGTGTCAAAACTATTATGCCTCTGAAATATTCCAGCCTTGACAAAAATACAGATTTTTGTTAATGTTCATAAGAATGTGACAGTAGTTCACAGCAGTATTCTGTCTCTAACAATAGCTGTAAGTGGATGATTAGAGACCAGGAGGGCAGATAAACAATACTTCTCTTCACCCTCCCCAGCACTCTCTCAGCCTCCAGCTATTTTCAGCTCAGGGGATTTCCTGAGACTGATGTAGTTTGTCTGTTTAGTTAATGGGACTCTCTCTTCCAAGTATTTGTCCAGTCTCCCAGGGAGCCCATGTAAAATTTTTGTTCAGCTCTGCCCTAGTTGTAAAAGTTCTTTCAGATGCCATTGATGGCAATATAAGAAAAGCAAAATAACAGCTTTTAAAGATCCATTATGTGGATGGAGTTCCCCAGACATTCACGTCTGTCCCAATACTGGTTTTTGTCAAGCTCTGTTAACTTCCCTGGGAGCCGAGCTGAATCAGTGTTAAGTGTTCAGCAATGACTATGATTTAGAAAGATTTATTTCTTGGGTGTCCAACCCAATGTGCTTTTAAATCGGCCTAATGTGACAACTCAGAACCTTTTAATAAGATTTTTGCAAAGCTGAACATTCAAGGGATGAGCCACGTCAGGCACTTAAAAAAGTCATGACTTCTAATCTTAGATTTGTATTCGGTGAAGTCTGTAAAGCTAAGTTATTCTTCTAATCTGAATTAATAAAATTTTTCAGTATGCCATTGTCTTATTTAAATAACAGTGCTGTGATTATGACCTAGTCCTGTCTTCTCCATCAGAACAAACAGAAGAAGCTGAGGTCTACCAGGACCTTTGCTGGCAGCACCTAAGTGACGATTTTGTCTGTAGTCGACCACTGGTTGGAAAGCAGACCACGTACACGGAGTGCTGCTGCCTGTACGGTGAAGCCTGGGGCATGCAGTGCGCGCTGTGTCCCATGAAGGAGTCAGGTAAGGAAACGCGTGTGTCAGTTCTTGGAACGAAATCTGAAGTACTTCTTCACTTTAATCGCTTGCATTTGTACCTGTGCCAATAACATAAGAACAAAAAACCCCTAGCCCCTCAAGTTAAGGGAAATGGGTTACCAATAAGGACTGAAGAATTTCCAGGGAATGTAATTTAGTGTTAAAAAGAAAGCTCACAGTCGTATTTTTAAAAGACTATATTTTGTTTACACGTTTGGAAATCAGATACTATTCCATGACATTTCAGGTAAAGGTGCTACTTGTGGTGACTACAAAAGCTAAATGTATAGAGAGAGAAATTTCATTCACACACAGATTTATTTCTGGGGACTGGAGAAGGGGCCAGGGGAAGCAGCATAGGTATATGTCATGCTGTGCCTGGGATACATCAGCCCTGGTATACACAGTCTGGTACGATCCTAACTTCTTCCGCCTTGTATGAACTATTCCAATGTCTGGTTTGGATGCAGCTTTCTTACTATAAATGTGTCTTTCAGTAACATATCTTTCCATGTAGGAATACCATCCCACACTGGTAAAGCATTTTATTGTGCACATTCCTGGATTTTCACTTGGGCCTGTGTTACTCCAATGATAATGTTGTGGCTAAAGCAAGACATGTTTTACTTGTAGCAAAAACCCAGGAATTAGAAAAAACTACATAGAGAAGCTCAGTGAAGCATCAATGTGATTGTTTCTATCTGCTTGGGTTTTATGCTTTTATAATTTACTTGCGAGGTCCCTGAACCTGTTCTTAGATATCTTTACTTGTTTGAGTTTGCTTTGGAAGTGCAGCAACTGAAAAAAAAAGCACCCGATTGTGATGATGTTGGCTGGAGTAACTGCTGGCTGATGCTTACCCCAGAAAGAGACTGAAGAAGAAAAACAGGGCATGACAGTAACTTGATTTATAAGATACGGACATCTCTGAAATGTCTTTATCAGAACAAATCTTATATGAGGACATCAACTTACTATGACTGCTAGAATAACAAATGCAATGGAAGAAATGTAATAGTAAGAAATATACAGGGCAATAGCCAGAAATATACAGGGCAATAGCCAATAGCAAGAATTGTTGCTGTGACCTGGAACTCCTCAAGTGGAAAGATTGAGCAGATTAAAGGAGTTCTTTGTACAAAGTTCATCACATGGTGAGAGTGACCCATCTGTGTTATGCAAGCATGCAATCCTGAGAGAGGGAAGAAAAGCTGTTCATGTTAGAGAGAGTTCAATTAGGTACAAGGTTTACTTCTGGAGATTTTTAGCTAGTTACATTTAAAGGAGGATAAATCTGAAATGGAGGAGAGAAGGACCACCAACATGGTCAGGGAAAGAGAATCTGCCTCACAAGGGAAGATGAAAAATTCCAAACGTAGATGCAGAACAAAGGCTGCAAATTCTAAGACTCTCCATTACAGCACAATCATGCAGGATTCCCAGAAGTTTTTTAATTAAACAAAAGTGCTGATATGAGAAAAAAATTGGAACAATTTCAGTCTGAAAATATTATATGTGTTTTGATCATTAAGAACACAGGATTCTGGAGCCTCAATCCTGTGCCAACAGTGGGGTGCAAATCCCCACTAGCTCTATGAAGAAAACTGAAAAATTCATTTAAAAGATTACATGGAGGTTCCCAGTGGATAACATCCTAAACATCGGTTGGATGATCCTTAGTCAAAGTTGAAGAGCATTATGTTGGATAATAAAATCTTTCTCCCTCCAGACATAAGATAACTTTTATGTAATGTTTCATTTGCATTGAGAAGTATCTGCTTTAACTGAAAGTATGAGGCATACTTTGATCCCAGATACTTGAAATTATCCTTATAGATTGGAACATAGTTAAAAGCATAGTGAATGTTTATTATGTCAGAACAAACATACCAGCTCACATTTCTTAGTGGAGATGGTATGTGCTCATTTGTCCTCACACACATGTGCACTCACCCGCACAGAAACCTGGAAGCCTTTCTCTGCATTCAGGAACGTTTACCAAGAAAAATTTAAAGCTGACTGAACTGAATAAATGATTCATTTGACATGTCTTCAGTCTGTAGCACTTAAAGTGATATCATTGGCTCAAGAGAGTGCTTTCACACCTCCAGGCCAGCAGGTCACAGGTTCAAGTCCTGGCTGGGGAACCTGGAATTTCTCCATTTTTAAATACTTAGGTATTGTGTTGGCCGAGTTTACTACTGAAGGTGTTTGCTTATTTCCCGAGTTAGGGGCTTTCTGAAGATTTGTAACACATGTTAAAGAAGACCTGGTGATGTGAAAAGCTTTATCACCACAAGACTTTCACCATGAAATGGGTTGGATCATAGGACAGATCTGTGGTTTCCTTTTACTTTGTTTATACTCCCACTGTATTTGAAGATCTAGTCAGCACCCTTAGAAAGAAGGAAATATAGGCCTACCACCATAAGTGATACTTTGCAAGTCCCTTCTAAAGATATTAATGCTTTAATAAAAATAACCTCTAGCTTTTGTAACCCAACTTGTCTTTAAGGTGCTTCCATTTTTCATGACAAGATTTAAATATCCTGTTCTAGTAGGATCCAGCATAAAACCCATGGGAATGTAGAGCATTTTTGCAAGAATTTATCCATATTAAGCAAAAAGAAATACAATCTTTAAATCAGCATGAAAACAGAACTTACATGGTTGCTACAATTTCTAAAAACTACTAATCAGTGCTTAATTAAACAAACCCCACTGAAATGACTCCAAACATTCAGAGACTGAAACAAAAATAAGTAGCCCTTGTTGATATTGCAACTCAACAGCAGCATCTTAACAACAGTAAGATGGATAAGTATTTTGATGCCAACATTGAGGAACAAACTCAAAATATTAGTTCAAAGTCCTGATCCCGATACTGCAAACATGAACTGTAGTGCAGTGCTTGAGCACATCTGACTCGTGCAAACAAGGGATGTAAAGACATTGTTTTCAATTACATTGGTTCTAACGTTATAATCTTACGATATCATATTGCGGATAAAGACTTTCACAGATTGCATCCAATACCAAAATGTCAGCTACTGAGGTGTATTCTGTCTGAGCTCATGGTGGCATTAGTCTGTACTTGCCCAAAGAACAGTAATAACAGTTTAGTAATTATTCTTTTAAAACTTCTGTGTTACTTGAGGTTTGTCATTGGCAATCTGTAGTAATTGACTAGTTGAGGAAAACTAGAAAATTGGAGACTTTTAGTTTAGATAACAATAGCAAAACATCCTTTCTTCATTGCATCCACCCAAAAAAATACATGTTGGATGACCTGTCTTCAGAAGTTCTGCTTCCTTGGTCAATTTACTGCTAGTGCCTAACAGCCCAACTCTCTCCATCCAGAGTCCATGGTCTAGTAATAGGTAGCAGGACAGGCACCAATAGGTTTAGCAGCTGGGTCAAAGCCTCCATGCCAGAAAACAGAGCAACTGGCCCAGACTGAAAAAATCTGAAATCTAAAATAAAGCCATACACACCTCAAGATAACTTGAACATGTAGGACCTGAACAATAAACCTTCTGAGACTCCAGAAGCTCCTGGGAGACCCTTAGGGGACTGGAGTGGATTTTAGACAAGGTGTATGGTTACAGGAAATTTGAAGGGAGGAGACAGAACTAACATCTAGAAATTGTTAAGTAAGGGGGTGTGCCAGGGTCAGTGTTTAATTTACAGAGACTGCCTATTTTTGTATTTGTAAAATTATCTTTTTGAGGTTATTGCAGTGCAGTACCACCTTTGCTTCAGTAACACCTTAAGATGCTGGTAAGGTGGTATCAGGAGCCCCCTGAACTAATGAACTAATTAGTTCATTAGGACTGAACCAAAGATGTCAGTCAGTTAAGGACGGTACTTTTTCTTCTGCAGCTGGCTGCCTGGAGAAGCTTTCATATAGAAAAACAGGGTGAGGTAGGTCTGGGACTCTGCAGCTTTAGCGGATGTTTTAATAACTATTGAGTGTGGGGGTACATTACTACATCTATAACTAAGACCTTTTTGTTGGTGTGAGTACTAAGATAATGTCATGAACACATCCTTAGGCAACTGTAGAAGGCACCAGCATTCAGTTTATCAGCCTGCTTATTTGTGTATCCTTATAAATACTTTTTCTGTTCTAAGTTTTAAATTCTATTGCTTTGTGGGGTTTTATGGAACCACTTTATGTTTAGAAAATGTGCAGAAAGACAATGGTGGATCTCCAGTCAGTAGATGTTTCAGATATTCTGTGGGATTAGAAGTCACATAAAGAACTGCTGTTCGTGTTGTATTTGAAATTTCTCTCTATCTCCACCTTAGCATTTGCAAAGCCCATGCTAAGAGAACACTGAGAGTAGTGTGAACCACCTGGGGTGTTGTATAATGTAGGATTTCTCTTGGACAATTTCATATCACGTTTTTTATATGACCACATCAGTGCTGGTCCTGCCAGTTTCTCCTTCCATCAGGAAAGCTTAATCAGCACCCTGAGCAATATATTCCCCTGACCTGTCCTAGACACATGCTTTACGATAAGGTGCTGTCTTAGAAGTGGTTATGTCTTTCGTGGACTAAAAATGGACAATGAATAACTAATTCAGATGCAGACCCTCAGAGATGCCCACATGGAGTTGAGTTCTGCCCATTTCTGGCAGAACAGATTGTTTGGATTGCATTTTTGTTGCAAAGGAACTGTGTATCCCTTGTAAACATTATGAGCTAGTTCTGGGCTGTGCTTCCATATTATGAGAACACCGTGTTCCCTTTAAGTTCTGGCTAATGTCACTCATGAGGATCTGGAAGTACAGGGAAAACCCATGTGTGTAAAGGATGAGTTTTCATCTGTCCTTTTGAGATGGGCAGATCAGCAGGCACTGGATTCGTTTCTGGAGATCATTGCTCATCTTTCCATTCAGGATGGCATTGTGCCTCCTTCCTTTGTGGTAAGGACTCTGGTCAAATGGATTATGTCCTCTGGGCTTAAAACATTGCAGTGATTTGGTCTTGAATATTCAAATTCTTGTGTTCAGTTGTGCAGATTTTTGGCTGATTTCGTTTCTGTTCATGAAGATTTTCAGTGCTTTTTCTGAAGGTTAGGAGAGAAATGCATAATTGCTTTGGCTAAAGGTTTTTTCTCCCAGAACCTCCCATTCCAAGTGTAGGAAGAAATCAGCAAGGAGTCAGAAAGCCATGTGCAAAATTGTGTCAGAAACAACCTGACTTCTACTACAACTTTTGACTATCTATTTGGAGCAAAAGGAGAGGGAAGATCAGTTTAGGAAACTTGTGCAGCATTAGTAGAGGAACAAAAGGTCACTACCAGGAGGTTTTGAGATAATCAATTTGGTAATTATTTCAGTTTAGCAGGAGCTTTACATCTACTCTGAATCTTTTTCAGGGATTTAATTTAGAGTATGTCCATGAGAGGATATGAACATCCTTCTTAACTAGTGAAAAATAACCTTTAAGACTGATGCCCTTACCTTTTTCTTAAGTTGTAGAATAGATGTGAATGCTGTTCACTGCAAACCTTAGCATCTATCCATGGGCAATGTCCATGAAATTATCTAAATTGTCACATAGTACGATCTAAATATAGAGCAGAAATACCTTTAGCTTTGGTTCACAGATGATGCAATCTCCTGAGACAGCATAAACTTAACCAATTTAGGCTGACGTCCAAAACCTCTGGTGAAAACTGTTGCATTCTTAAATAATTTGATGGATCTGGCTTGGTTTCCTAGTTTTGGTCTGTTTTGTGTGTGTGTTTGTGTGATGGTGACAGTTCTGAGGAGCTGGAACAGAAATAAAGCTTTCTTTATGGGCAGAAGCTGGACTGGCTGTGGTGTAGTTTTTTCATGGTTGTGTCAGGAAAAGCTTTTTATATAATATTTTGCTTTAAATACATGAATTGTGAAATTTCGTTTCTGACTGGAGAATTTAGGGTTTTTAGGCCTTTGGGTACAAGTAAGGCCCACATGGGCTTGCTCACTTACAACTATATATGCAAATTAAATGCACATTTGCACAGCTGCATTTTTGCTAACAAGCACCTAAAAGGCAGTCAGTCCATCCAATTTATGTTGTGTTGTCTCTGTCAGCTGAGTTTTCATCACCAATTACAGCTAACATCTGTGCCAGTACACATGTGTGTCTAGATGTAATCCCCTAACACTTGTTTAATATGCAATACATCTGACTTTAAAAATGTCCTTTACATTTTTGGAAGCATACATCAGCTTCCTTTTGTAATAGCCACCCTAAGTTATACAACAAGCTGTCTCTATGCTTCATTTGCAAGTTACGAGAAAAACTTAGAAACACATGGACCAATGTAGACTAAACTATATTAAAAACAAAGTATTTTTTTTCCTCTTGAACTGTAGTTGTATTGTCCCTGATCACAGCCAGGAGACGAGTGAGCAGAAAAAATAAACCCTTATAGAAAAAGGTTTCTTCATTCATTATGATTTATAGAAAATTTTCTTTCAACTTTACTTGAAAGATTCTTTTCAAAGTGACATTAGTTTCTGTGACAGCTAAAATGTTTCTGTCATTCAGGGGTAGTTACACATTCTCTCTTGGCCTCTGCCCCCTCAGCACCTTCTTGATCTCAGTCTCCTGTTGTCATCTCCCTAGGGCAATGTCATGCTATTCTCCCATTTGAATACTTGTCTGCAAGTTTCTGTGCACCAGTCATGCTTTCACCCACAAATCTTACAGCACTCTGTTCATTTAGTTCCCCCCCCTGGAAAACTGTGACCAGAGCACATCACAGTGACCCAAAATACATTATCTTTAATTTGAACTGTAGGAATATAGCATAGCAAGGGGAAAAGTTTAAAACAACAGAAAGTATCATTGCTGTAACTTGTTCTGTCCTCCACAGGGGCATTCTGATGGGTTCATTTCTGTCAGGGATCCGAGTCTCAAGTCTTCCTTATTTCAAAACACCGGTTCTCATGATCTTTCCAGAATGTGGCCCCCCCGTACACCTTTCGGTCTTTGTACTCTATTCTCTACCCATGCTTTTCTTCCCTGGGGGAAAAAAAAGAGAAAAAGACAAGCTGAGAAAGGTGGAATAGATAACTTACCAGAATTGATAACTTACCATTGTTATTGGTCCTGAATTTCTACTGTTGGTTTCTTAGGTGAGTTGCCTTTGCTCCCCTTGGGTTTATTACCTGAGCACCTAGTGACTGAATCAACACATTATGAAAGACAAGAGATTTAGTCCACACTACTTGGACACCTAAACAGAACATACAGTATTAAGAGAGTATTATAGGTAATTATAGGTATAAGACCTAAAAATGCAGACATTCAGAACTTGATTTGCAAGGGACCAGTGGGGCAGGAAACAAGTTTCTATTGTCAACATTTCTGTAGTCTTGTTTAGATATTAAACAACTTTGCACTGGCAAACACGCAATATAAAATAGTCTTGCACAATCGTCAAACTACGCAACTCTCATGTACATGAGAGCTCCAGCTCTACAGATTTTCAGAAGTTCCAACTGCTTCCTTCAGAACTAAAACGTGGTTTATACTACCAGTATCACTAATGGAAAATTAGCACTGAGTAATCTGGGAAGCCAGTGTCCAGGTTCTGTTCAGTCCTTCCCATCAGATCACATTTATGTGGAAGAGGCAATGATCCCTAAGACCTGCTTGTCTTGTCCCTTTGCCTTTCACTGACTGTTTTTATGAGGTGGTTTCTTCCACACAAGCCAGATGAATTAGTATGTTGTGGTAAAACACAGATTTTCTTTGCCAAGAACATTTGTGGGCATCTGTGAGAAAGTGCTTTTACTATTCTGCACAGCTTTCCTGTGTGTACATATGAATGAAGGAGTCCCTCTGAGATGATAACCTGTCCCCATGCATGGGTGTTAATCTGGGGTTAGACATGGGGAAGAAAGAATGGGGTGTTTGTAGTTCTATGTCTGCTCTTAAAACTATGCTCGTTATCACAGTATCTCAGTGGGAAGCTGTGCAGTCAGGGATGTAAGTAACATTTGCTGTATGCCATTTATTTTGCCATGCTGGCTTTGTTTCCTGTGCCCTGGCATGTTGCTCTTGGGCAGTGTACTTTGTTCTCTGGCAGAGGAGAGTGTTGCTTGAATATTATTACTGTGTATAAATATATTCTGGAGGACATACCTCAAAGGAAACCACTTTGCTCTTGCAGCAGAATGTGGTGGGATTTACAGTGATTTGTAAGTTCTCTGGGGAGTTCATGCTGCAGACTTGGACTGGCAGCCATGGCAGCTCTGGATGTGCACAGACAAGCTTTGCCTGTACTGCAATGTCTTGTGCTCTCAAAGGGCCGAGTTGTTGACCACAGAATTCAAACAGACCTTTTGAACGCTTCGGTTTTTTCAGTACAAAATAAAATCGTTCCAGGTGGAGGAGATACTACCTGTAAAAATAAAATTACAGTGCTGGACAGCAAGTGGGGCTGTGCTCTGCGCTGTCTAGAGGCAGTCTGGACTTACCCAACTATTTGCTGTCTGGGACAGTTCTACACAGCATGAGGTTTCTGGCACTGTAACCATCTGCAATTCTTGGATTTTGTATCTGCTTAGGGCTTTTTTTCCTCCCTCTCTTTTGGTGGTTTTTCTTTCCCGTCCTTTCTCTGCCTGATTCTCAGAACACCAGGCAATCTTCACAGAACCAGATGCTAAATAGACTATAGCAACAGTAAAGGAGCACCTGAGTTGCTGTATTTTAACCATATTTCTATTTTCAAATCAATTGTATTGTATGTGTTTTAGTAAAGGGTAATGGAAACAGAGTTGACACAATTTTTGATTTATAAAATAATCAAACTCTGCATAAGCATTTCAAGCGTGGACTCTGACAACCTAAAATGAAGAGTTGCTTTTGTCTCAACTTGTGTAGTCTGGCCATTAGAGAGAGGCACAAAATCAGATGTAATTATTTCTGCTGTGCGTTTCCCCATGCCCTTTGAGGGTCACAGACAAGGAAACTTTGAACAGCACTTATAATTTTAAGCCTGTGGGTTGAAGATACAGTTTGTAGATAAGTGAGGGCTATTTTAGCAGTATTTTTCACTCTGATTTCTGCAGTTTGGCTGATAGTGCCAGAAATATTGGCTGTACCTGCCCCAATTTACTTCCTTTGGGGAGGCTTCTGCTAGCAGCCATGGTGGTCTGGGATAGCTTTTGTTCCACAGAATGAGGACTGTATACAGAGATAGCACTGGATAGAAGTACATTAGCAGTGAGATACACAGCATCCCTCTGCTCTTACTTCCCATACAGACCACAAGAACCCGACCTATAACTTCTTACACAGTTATTGACTCAAATCTATCCCTGGTGTTATCCCTATTATGACTTAATAGTATATATTTGGCTCATTAATATTTTAATGACATTCTTCTTGAAGAGAGAATGCTGTCTGGAAATTTTCTTTTCTGCAGATTTATGGTGTTTCTAGGAAGATAAGTTTAGTTCCAGCAAATATGAGCCACAGCTCACTGGGACTAATGTAATGCAGCCTGTGTTGCAAGTGTGTTTACTTTTGTATCTTATTTTCTTTCTCCCCTCAGAGGATTACGCCCAGCTGTGCAACATTCCTGTTCCAGGATCTCGGCGGCCATATGGACAGGATGCTTTAGTTGACTTCGAGGAGCATTACACTCCAGAAACTAATCCATACTTTGTTGAAGACCGTAAGCGAGAGTCTCTGTTATGTGAAAGACTTGAAATGAGATTTTAACTTCGGTTGTTTCCCTGTAGCCAGTTTCACTCTTCTCTTTGCTTCTGGGTGATGTAGCCTATTTATGTTTCAGTTATTCCTATGACACTAGCTTTCAGTCAGGTTTCCAGTTCAAGAGCCAGGTTTGTATGAGAGTCCATTTGGGCTCGGAGTACAATTAGTTTTTAATCTAGTGAAACAGTTTGTGCCAAGTGTACTAAATCTGTGTTTACCAACAGTTTTACAGCTCAAGGTCAAAAGGATTGCTAATTTTCCTTCCCACAAATTGATTTTCCTTTGGAGCATGGGACAGATTTCTCCAGAGTGCATTTAATTTAAAAGAAAAAAAACCCTTCATCTTTCCATGATTTCCCATCAGAACTTGTATGGGTGAAATGAGAGCGTGCAAGTCATTCTTGCTCAACAGAGAAAATGTACAGCACAGTGTGATCAGAGAATACACGTATGTACGGACTTCAAGCTGGATGCTATGGCCTGCCAGGCAGGGTGTGAGGGATTGTACACGGCATCTCGGTTGTGCTTGAGGAATATCAGGGCCCTTTATGTTGGGTCTGGCCCAGCTCACTGTTAAGACTTGCAGGAGAGGAATCCTTACAGATTTCAGCATCTTACTCAAAATCAGGCACCCCGTACAGGTTCAGAATATTTTATCACAGTTTTAGAGAAGAAAAGTGGAAGTATCAGAAGGAGCTGGTAACTTCTTGTGCTTTACCTATATATGGCCTGCAAGTTGCCACTATGCTCTTCCCCAGTTAGTGTTACTGAGTGTTGATGTTTAACTAAAATGTCACACAGCTGAAAACTACTGATTACACAACGAAAAACCCAGAACCATGATGGGTGAGCAATGTTAATGTACTGTTAATCTGGAAAGAAGCATTTCACGAGGTGTAAACAATGTATATAATGTAGTGGTAAATAAATACTAGAAATGTGGAAAGTTTTGAATCCACAGCTGAGACCACTTCATAGGATGTCTTCAGTGGGAAGAGACCTTAAAGATCACCTAGTTCCAACCTCTTAGGGACAGAGGCTTAAGAGCTCATGGCTCTTGCTCCCATCGTACCACTGAATCAGATGGGGCATCCTGTTTAGGGTATCAGAGACTTCAAGATCATAATCCTGCTGCAGGTTGTGTGAGGAATACAATATATCCCATCCCATGGCTGGACCGTGTACCTTCAGTGTAATATTTGTCATTATGCAGTTAGTTTCTACAGAAGCAAATACATACCATAGAATTCCGATACAGGTCCCATCAAGCTGTTTTGAAGTAGAGTATATTTTGTGGAGTAGAACTTGCTGTGAGTGATAAATATTTTTAGTTTTAGCTAGTTAAAATTACAACATGCTGTATTTATGACGGAGAGAGGGAGAGAAAAAATACGTATATATGTGTGTACATATGTTTATGCACATGCATATATGCCTACATATAAACTATATGTCTAATAAATTATGTCTTTATTTAAAAAATATCTGTATATTTGGGTGGACACCTTTCCCTTTCTTGGCACTGTTTTCTAAATTAGAAAAAGTCTTTGCTTTAAAGGTCTCTCCTGAGCCCTCTGGCAAGTAATGAAACTTGGTTACCTACATTGTGACAGTGTTCAATATCCTTAATACTATTGCACTGAGAAGTGATTTACAAGGCTCATGAAAAAGACTGCAATGTTTCCCATTTAATGTACACTTGTATACAGCCTGTGTATTATATATGTTCTTGAGATGTGACGTCTGTCAGCAAGTACTTACTTCACTCTCTGTGTTCAGTGTCTCCAGAATCTACTTGGTTCTATTACTGACCAGCTTGACCCTTACTGAGAAGCCCACCGTGCTAGAAAATCCAGGATAGGAACAATAGTTGTAGTCAAAGAGAGGGGGAGTGGAAATGGCAGTATGGAAGTTAAACGGAGGATGATATGGAAAGGGCAGAATAGGAAAGGCAAAAGCAGGTCAATAGAAAAGAAGGCCTCAAGGACCAAGACAGGATGGAGTAAATAAGAAAAGACAAGAGAAAAAAACATAAGGACGGGAGAAATTCATATTCCTAGGTAGCTTAGCAAATATATGTATCACAGCTATTGCAATATTAATCAGTAAACAGATTTTCAATAAGTCGATGGCTTGTTGGTGGAGCCATTACCTGCGACAGGACAGATGGGGAGATATATCCTACTCTATTCCATTCCAGCTCCAATTTCCCCTCTATATATTCATTATGGTGTTAAACTTATGACTCAAACACTCTCAGCTTTTTCCACAGAAGTCTTTTTGATGTGATGGGCTGCCATCTGCAGTCCTGTTACATCACTGCTCCATGAGCAGAAAGTGAGTGAAAAAAAACTTAGGACTTACAGGAGCAGTTCAGTCCTAGAGACAGCCTCTGAACATGTAAAAATGTAAAATAATTTTGTAAGTATAAATCCTTCCTTATATATAAAAGCATAACTGTCACAAAAGCCCTGAGGCAGGGAGCACAAAAAGCCCTGTACAAACCACTGAATACAAAGACAACTCCTTGTATAAAAAGTGAAAAAGAAAAGCTCAACTCTTTGAGCTTTGACTGCTCACCATCTAGAATTATGACAAGGAGCAGTTGGTAGATTATAGGTATTTGTACTGGCACCAGTCACTGAAGCACAAGCCAAAGGGTTGTTAACAGAAAACCACAACAGGAAAGCAGTCTCTGATTTCTTCTTATTTTCCTTATGGCAGCTGGGATTGATTTTTTTTTAATATGTTTTCTTCTGGATAAATTATAATGCATCTCTTACCCGTCTACACACACACACCTTATTTTTCTAGAATAGTTTTAAGAAACTTTTATCCCAAATTGCACAACCACTTGTTTCCTTAAAGGCCGATACACATAACAATTGGAATAAAAGGTGCTGTTTAGAAAACACTGACTTACCCTTTAAAAAAACAAACAGTGAAATTATGGAGTTTCCATTACTACAAAAAAAATCACAGATTTTTAACACAAAATAAAACTTAAGAGTTAACCAAGTTATTCAGTTTCCATCTTGAAACATATCACAGCACTTTTCTGGTACATTTAAAACTCCAGATGGTACAGCTCTGCTAAAGCTGACCTATTTTCTGCAAAGTCAAGTCACATTCCTGCAAACTTCTGAGAGAATTTCAGACTCTCACTATATATTTGGGTATACTGATTCAATAGCTTTTTTAATTACTTGTTTGCAATTCTTTCTCCTCCCAGGTTTCCTGAACAGCTTTGAGGAGCTGCAAGCCGAGGAATGTGGTATTCTGAATGGATGTGAAAATGGCCGATGTGTAAGAGTCCAGGAAGGCTACACCTGTGACTGCTTTGATGGTTATCACCTGGACATGGCCAAAATGACTTGTGTTGGTGAGGATAGCATATCACCAGTTATATCACCTGTTATCTCCTGTTAGGCTCTCAGTTTACTCAGTCACTTGACCTAAGGAAGCCTCGAACAAAGGGGTTAGAGATGATCACCTGAAATGTATTAAAGATGCCGGCTTTGTTATATTTACTGAAAAGGCCAGTAATTATTTTTACAAAAATATCTCGGTGTTCCTCAGTTCATCTTGGTCATTGCAGGTGTGTTCAGTAAGAGAGTAGAAGTGAGCAGACACACTTCTGTGGAATGAAGCTTAAACTTATATCAAGAATTTAATATACAGACCAAATGTTTTTCAAAGGCTTTGGTAAGCTAGGAGGATGGAACTGGATCCAGAGCAGAAGAGTGATTTTAGGAGTGGATTTTTAGAGTGGATTTTTAGAGTGGATTGAGAGTGATTGCCTAAATATGCAGATAACCACCTGATGAAGTTTGGCCCCTGGTTTTCAATGATTTCAACAGTCAACAGACGCAACTATTTCTCTCACTCTCAAGCTAGTACATCTGCCTGTTTACTGACCAAGACATCTTTATCCTCAATTAAAACAACTAAACATGGGAGCAGCAAGTATCAGTGAGAAGATGAAGCAAAACAACCACCCCTCAGTGTAGAAGCCTAGTAAAAATAGTGTGATTATTTCAGTTTAAGGTTTGCACTAACCTTGCTTAGCATTATGCTTTGTGACACACGGCTGAGATCCCCCAGCTCTATGACAAGAAGCTGCCTATGTGCCTTGTAGTCTTCAAGACTTTATGGCAAGCTGGCCTCCTTAGCAAGAAAAGATGTAGCTGCTGTGTATGCCAGGCCAGTGCAGCATGATGTTGAGTGCAAGTATTTTGCTGTTCACAACATTCAGTTGACAACAGTAGCAGCTCCTAAAGTGTTCAGTTGTGTAAAGTACAGATGTTATGCTAAGACCTTCAAGCTTCTTTCTTAAAAGTCACTTTTCCAGTCATCAGATAAACACCTGTAAGTTGTTGCTTAATTTTGTTGTGCACCTAGGCTGAATTTGGACTTGGTAATCTAACCATTAAGGCCCTTTGGTACCCTATTGATTTCCTATGATAACTTCCAAGTCTTCCCAATTCATCTTTTGGAGCTTTTGACCCAGCCTAATTCCACCCAATCAGAACTGAAAATAAAGTTTTCAGGGCATTTGTGTGGATTGTTCTAGTCCTAACAATGCTGGAAATAAATGAGTATTACCTACACACCAGACTTAAGTACGTGTCTTTTGATGTCTCCTTTTTGCAGATGTGAATGAGTGCAGTGAGCTGAACAACAGGATGTCCCTCTGCAAGAATGCCAAATGCATTAACACGGAAGGGTCGTACAAGTGTTTGTGTCTCCCTGGGTACGTGCCTTCAGACAAGCCAAACTACTGCACACCACTGAACTCAGAACTAGAGAGTGAACTGGAGTAGAGGAAAATATCCATATCCTAAGCCCATATACTCTGCACTGTATAAAGAAAAGGAAGAAAAGTATTTAACTTGAGAAGAGAAGGCACCAGAGTAGTAAACGAAAGGGGAGAAAAGGGTTAAAATGTGTCAAAGGTGAGACATGCTGGGTTGGTTGTTTATCAGCTTCACTGAAGTGACAGACCAAATGGACACATTGCTCTGTATGAAAGAAACAATCAAGTATACAGTGTGTTCATAAAAAAAAATCTTTGAAAATAATCAAAAACAGTGCTGTTATTTTGAACAGAAGAGCTTTGGTTTTTTGGGTTTTTTGTTTTGTTTTGTTTTGGATTTTTTTTTACTATTGCTTGATTAATTTGGCATTTAAATAGTGATGGAAATGTTTTATATTACTATGTCATTTTTTTGATTGTTCATTTCCTTGTCTACTGTTTCTTTTCAGACCTTTTTTTTCTGATCAGTACAAATTCTATGATACAGATATTCTTAGTCCATTTTGTAAGAACTGTTACAGAGGGTGATGCTCCTCCTTCTCTGGAACATTGGTCAGTGACTTTTTTTTTAATTTGCTAGTTGTCTGCCCTGTGGAGCAGGCACCATTTGTTTTCAAATGTTTATATACCTTGGCGAAAAGTCCTTATATTCGTTTTGTATCCTGTATGGTTGTTACTGCACTTAAAGTCTTTAGAACCTTTCTTGCCAAGTTCAAAGCTGCTAGTGGACAACATTGGATTCCTTTTGTACATTAAACGAAAAGATTTTAGCTCACATCTCTATTGTAATGTGTAAATTGAACACAAGAGAGATCTTGTATGATTACCCTAACATATTAAAGCTGTATATTAAAACTCAATAAAATCACCTTTTTTTTAGAAAAAAAGCACTGTTTACTAATTGTGGCTTCTTTCCCTCCCCCTCCCTCCCACTCCTTTTTTTTTGGTGTTTGTTTTACAAGAATCAACCCTCAGGTGTTTACAGTACTAGATTTAATTTACATTACAATAGTCTTAGGGAGTTGTCTGGCTGGTTTTTCCTTCTCATGCTGTTTTAATAAGACCAGAATCTGAATTAGTTAATGCCTGAAGTTAGGCTTCCAGGGGGAAGATTTCAAACACAGACCTACAGAAACTGTTTGACTTGGAAGCTGATTCCCATGGAATTTTTCTTTTTTCCTGGTTTAGGCATGTTTCCCACTAAATCTGCAAATAAGACTCTGGAGTATGATGGCCTGGTTTTCAGAAATACTGAAGAGAAGGGGGAGAATTTCCTTTTCTTGATGAACTGTACTTTCCCATCAGCTCTTATTTTTCAGTGGAAGGAGAGAAGGAGATTAGGAGACTGACAGATGTTTCACTTTGACCTTCTCCAGGGTGAAAAAGTTTCATTCGGAAATCCTGAAACACAGGTCCTTTTGATATTTTTCAAAGTAAGTGTTTTGCTGTGTCTTTGAGACCTGCCCTGCATTTAAAGGAGAAGGACAACTTGAGATTTTTAAAAGTGAGTCAAATTCAGTCCAGTTGTCCAAAAATTAGGTTATTATTTCTCATTTCACCAAAAAAAAGAAATACTTGTTTTGATTCTGAATAAAATTTGTTTTCCAATATTCAGGTCAGCCGCTGAACTACAAATATCATAAGGTGTATCCCTTTCAGTTCTGCATACTACAGCAGATCTTACTAAAGTCCATGTGACTGTAAATGTGCAGAAGCATTTCCTTCCCAGGCCTCTTCTCTCTGTCTGCTGGAACCTGACACTAGGACTAGTGGAGATACTGTTAAAATGCAATAAAACATTCTCGGTAAAACTCTGGGAAGAGGGATCTTTAGAGAAGAGATTCTTTGCGAAGTGCCCAACTCTCTTGACTTTTCTAGAATTAGGCAGGGGAGGGTGGAGGGCCAGTCACTCTTCCAGTCAGAAAGAGGTAGATTACAAACACTAGACATGGTCTATAATTACACACACAAAAAAAATAATTCTTGCTTACCTGCTGCAGTTAAGGAAAAAGGAAGGAAGGTCTAGTCTTATTAGTGAATGCTGTAGCTAAAGAGCTCCTAGTTGTCCTGCTTAAGGTTAATCCTACAATCTTAATAAAGAGCAATGTCACAGTTAAAACCTTTCACTGGGTTCAGGATGAGCCCTGGGCTGCTTTCAGCCACCATGAAAGTTCATAGACAAGGCAGTGCTCTCCTGACTCTCACCTCCTTCTGCTTCAGAAACCAGCTGTGTCTGTCTCTGCAAGACAGCCTAAGCCTCAAGCTGCCATTGCAGCTATCACCCCAGCCTCAGATTTTCAGAATCCCAGTACTCCCAGCAATCCATACACAGGTAGCACCCATTTGCAGGTGTGAGTGCCAGGAGAGGCTGACAGATGCAGATGCATTGGCACGGCTGCTGCCAAACTAAATGTTTGGATGCTAAATGTCCGTGCTCTGAGCCGGCAGGATTAGTTGGGTCGTTTGTCTGTAGCTGTTCATCAAAGTTCACAGACCTTGGATTGTGCTGGCCTTTTGATCTAGTTTGCCTTATAGACGTGGTTGAAACTGGTCACAGCATTGAAAGCTACCGGTAGGTTCAGACTCATGGCTTATGCTGGCTCCGGTTCCGTAGAAAACAAACCCCCACAGCAAACCTAAACCATCTCTTGGCCTATCAGTTTCTGTTGGCAACAATTCACAAAAAAGATTTTGGTGTGTCCAGCCATCTCCCATCTCCCCTACCTAATTCAAGAGGGCAGCAGTTGACCCAAGTCCTGAATGAAGCTTGAAACATTCTGCTGGTTCAATAGCCATGTCCTCATTACAGCCACACGCTTCTATCAATCACAGATGCTGTATAAGCAGGCAGCAGACTTGGTGCGTGCTTATGCCTTTCCTTTCTACCTCTTTTTTCCTTTGTACCTCTAAAATGCCTTAAAACACACTCAGGGAGCCAAAAGCAGACCAAGCAGCCTAAATCCCACTTACATCCCAGTCCTTAGTATTCCACGTTGCCTGGCTCCAGGCCTTCAGAAATGCTTTGACAAAAGAACCACAATTGAAGGAATTAGGTGAAATTCAGCCTCTGGAGCCCACCTACTTTGCCCCAGTGTAGGAAGGCTGGTTCTGTCCTTTCACCTGAAAAGCTGCAGGGCTTAGGAATACAATTTTGATTCATAGTTAAACAAACGTTTTCTTAACATGATTAAGACAAGGGATTGGACACCATGGGTGTAGCCATTTTAGTTGTTACAAGAGCTGCGGTTTAGGTGAGAGCCCTCAAAATGCAGAAACCACCACGTACAATCCCATGATTCAAGTTTCTGAGTACAGCAGAATCTGGAACTGATTATAATTTATACCAAATGGCACCAATACTTTATACATTCATATGGATCCTCTAAAAAAAATCAGTCCTTTTTCAGGCAGACATTTCCTTGCTACAAAAACTAAAATCGCTGACATGGTAGAACTGAATTCTGCTAGCTCCCTTTTAATGCTCCTGTGTTAATGAGAATGAAGTTACTATGGATCTGGAGTTACGTGCATTTCAGCTAGAAAGATATTTGATATGAACAGATACTTTCATGTTGGGATGCTATTCAGTGAAAAAATTAGCCAGTGTTAAAACTATCAATGTGAACACTAACATTCCTTGGGAAAAAACTCTCACAGCTGGACAGATCGTTTGGATCCAAGAGACAGAACTTAAAGTCATGACAAATATTCAGCTAGTCAATGGCAACTGACACACTCAAGTAAATTCCTGCCTAAGAGAAGTCCTGAAATGCTAAAGGCACCAAAGGGGTTGTCATGGCCTATTAGCTCACACTGATCATTACCCTCGTGCAGGTTGAATCTGAGTTTGGCAGGAGAGTGGCTCCTGGCTTTGGCACTTTCTTAATTCCTCAAAAGAAAGGTGACAGACCCAATTAGAGCATGTCACAGGCCTGATCTGGGCAGCAATTAAAACACACTGCATTCCTTCAAAGTGCACAGCAAACTTAGAAACCCTGCTGCTGCCTCTAGACGACATTACAGTATTGTTCTTTTAACAATGCCACCCACTTCGAAGAGCAGTTTGTGCTTGCTGGGGCCTCTTTTAACACCAAGCAGGCCAAGGGAGTTATTAAGGAGCCATTCAAGCAAAGAAGGGGTGAATTGCTGTGTGTAACAGAGGCTACTGTTCACTTCTGAGATCATGACTGGTGTAGTCACTGCCCCTGGAGGTGTTTAAGGAAAGACTGGATGTGCTACTCAGTGCCATGGTACAGTTCACATGGTGTTTGATCATAGGTTGGACTCAATGATCTCGAAGTCTTTTTCAATCTGATTGATTCTGTGATTCTGTGATTATTTGTTATTTATATAGCTTTTTCTATCCGAAGATCTGAAATTTAGCTAGGGAAGCTGAATACGATGTGTCCAAAACAGAAGCAGAATAACTGAGTGAATGAGGAAAATCAGCCACCTGCTGAAGGCTTCAATGAGTGACAATGTCACCTTGTGAGAGTAACGGTGACTGCTACAGGACTGGGCTACTGTCACTACTTTCAGCTGCAGGAATAACCTCACACAACAGAAGGACTAGAAAATTTGGACCCATCTGGGGGACCACCTTCACAGCTAACACAGCTGTGCAGGGTCTTGAACCCAAACACCACCCCACCCCTCACCAACCTTTGCCATTTCAGTGCCCACGTGCCACCAAGAGGACATGTAATGAAACAGGATTATCCTGTGACATTAACAGCCTGCATTAATAAGTGATTTTACTACCTGGTGGGGTAAGAATCCTTATGTGAGGTAGGTAACAGGACAGAGGGAACGTGACCTCCTCCCCTTCTTCTCCCACACCTGAGCACATGCCGGGTGCACTTTGGAGAAAACAGAACACCAACCTGCTCAGCCCACATCAGGAGAATCCCATCCAGAAGGAGAAGTATGCACAATGTGCACTGTTGCTTGCAATTAACCCCTGTGTTCTTTAAGAGTTAAGTGGCAGCCTCGGGGAGAAGGGAAGTTCTGCAGTTTTCATCCTAACAGAAGACACAGAGGAGGGAGGAAATCAGGATATTCTTATTTTATTCAGCACTGACTTTCCCTTCCCCTCAAGTCATGCTTTGCCACACACTGCTTTCCATTAGCTCTGAACCAAGGAGGATGGAGAGGATAGTGCTAGCCAGCATGGAAAATTTCTACGTGACAATTTCAGCATCACCTCCAATCCCTATCTGCTCAGGTTGCCAGGATCCATTCGGAGCTGCATTTTTCCAAAGCACTCCATATTGATTTAGCTCTCCTCCCACTGAAACCTATGGCACCTACGTGGATTCCAGTGGGAGCAGGGAAAAGGCTGTGCCAAGCCCTTTTGAAAAAAATCCCACCATGTGTGTTTAATGAGGAATGTCTTTGGCAGAAAACTTTTTGAGTGCAGCTAAGCAGATTTTTTATTTCTTTCACATTAAAAGTTCAATTTCTGCCACTTCTCATCCAGGCAGTAGCTGCCCAGAAGAGTGGGTAAGACGTGTTCCAAAACCCCCAGCAGGATATTGTCTGTTTTCACCTAAAACTGAACGAAACTTTACCTTTATCAGGGCAGCCCATGTAACTTTGTGAGTGGGCACCATTCTCAGGATCCACTCAGCTCTGGCCACAGGGCCATTCCCCACTTTCTGTTCCATTTGATACCCCTTTCCATTCACTGAAATCCCACTTTTGCTATTTTGCCTCCAGTACATCCTGTCATTTGCTCATGATCCAAAGCCTCAGCATCCCATATATCTCATCCTTCCTGTTCATTGGCATTGGAGGCCACAAAGTAGTTTTCAGTCTCTAAATAAAGATTTGGCATGTGGTGAAATTGATAGCTACTATCCGGTACTTAGGAAAACCTTCCGCCAAGGTAAACCGATCATTTCCCTCTCAGTGATCCCTCTCCTCACAGGAATAGAAGCCCCCACCACCAAGTAACAAAACTACTCAGAGAGATGTGACATGTCCTTTGTCCTTCTTTTACCATAAGCAAGAAATTTCAACCATGCCTTTAGCAATGAATGTGTTCTTTGGCCTGCAGCATCACCAAACTGAGCAGAACAGCAAACATGGAATAAGGAAGTTTCAAAAATAAGACAGGAAAGGGAAATCCTTTGCTTTGCACAACAGTGAGCTGAATGAACACGGAATTTTCATTCACATTTGCTCATGATTAGACTTTCTTTTTTTCCTTTTTTGAAAAAGAGAATTTTTAGTTTTAAATTTCCTTAGGCTGCTAAGGAAAAAAAAAGGAACTACATTAACTGTATTACTGATTGTGATGTTGTTTCATGGTAGCACATTGAATATAAACCAAAGCAGATGATAGGGAGCTTTAGGAGTTTCACTGTCTAGTGCATAGTGCATTCAGACATATATTTTAATTTCACATCTGATAATAGTTCTGGTATTGGGTTATTCCACCAGAAGGCAGCAATAACTATTTTTAGCCAAAATGGCCCTTACCTCATCCAGTAAAATTTGAGTGTTTGCTAAAAATTTTATATTTGAGTGTTTGCTAAAAACATTACATCTACCACACATGAGACCCAACAAAACACTTGCAAATGTGTCCCCCAAGGATGGTAGTCTAGGAGAATCTTACACTAGGGGTATTTTCCCTGTCTAAATACCTAACTCAAAGCAGGTTCTAGAGACTCAGGAGCATCCCGGACTCAAGGGCAAGGACCTCGAGCAAGAGCCTCTTGCGCATGACCTACCAGCCTCCAGGGCAGGCCAAACAAAAGGGCCCTGCAGCGTCCCTCTCACACTGTGATTCCCTAACACTTCTAGTGTCTCTGGCTTGGTTCCCTGTGATTTCCACTGTCATCTCTTCATTCTTCTGTACAAGTACAGTTGACAGTATCTGTTGATACGAATATTGTCCCACCTAATTTTAATACAACTCAATTTTTGGTGCACTCAACTGACTTCAGTGACTCATCCAGGGAGTGACTCTGCTCCCGGTTTATAAAGAACCACAACGATTTTCTAACACTTCAAAATTTAAAAAATTAAAACAATTTAAAACGTGAGGAATTAAGTGTCTAAAACCTGTTGAAAGAGATCTAGCAACCCTAGAGACATTTGCTAATTATAAACTTCTTTTCTGTGTTTCAAAACAAGTAATATCTCACTGAACCCTTCCAACTCCCCTGCTGGCAACAAGGCACATGGACTGAAATGTAACTAAAAGGAAAATTATAAGAGTCAAACTTTTTAAATGCTAGGTTTCGAGGGTTAAGTTGTCTTCATATAAATCATTTTATTGTAGGATCATAAATGGAATGGAATATCATCAGCTTGCAAAATTTATTAATTTTATAATTAATAAGTATTAATAAACATTAATAGAATTCCGCCATTGTACAACCAGCAGAAGATCTGAGTCTGACATCTGCTGTTCAACAACTGGACAGAAATTTAAAAAGTATTATAAAGGCTTGGAGATACAGTAGGAGAGATGAAGCCCTTACGATTTGTTTGGGCTGAACACTGCAGGAAAGAGGGGTGCTCCGAGGGAAGCTGCTGTTCCCGGGTTTGAACAGCAAAGATGCTTTCTGTCCTCCTGTCTTGTCACTAGAGGTCAGCGCAGCACCTGCAGTGCCACACTGTTCTCCTTTCAGGAATGATAAGAAAAGCACCAGCTCCTAGAGACAAACAGTGGTCTTAAGAAATAGCTCCAAGAAGATAGAATCTGTTTCTGCAACGGGAGAAACGGGAAGCCCCGGAAAAAGAAGAACACAGCTGGAACCGAAAAGCCTGAGCCCAAAATCAGCATAAAAGCACGCTAGAAGTTGAAAGTTTCTCGCAGAGCGATTGAGTGTAACAATGGCTATTTTTAAAACAGCCATTAGTCTGAGGTAGAAGCTGCCACCTAACAAGTCCAGCTGACTAACACTCTGAGGGCTCTTCCTGATGCATGAAAAATAAACTGTTTAATCTCCCTGCATAACAAAATTCCTACCCCAGGCTGCGAACAGCTGGTCTCGCTCATGTAAATCAAGCTCATACATGCCGGACAAGGAGATAGAGAAAGCATTAACTGCTCTGGAACAATTCCTAAATATAAAAAGAAACAGACACTCATCTTACCAACACAACAGAACAGATATCCACTGTGATCCTCGGTGTCAGGGAACAAACCTCATGATTCGGGACTCTCTCTGTGTGCCACTGGTCCAGTCCTGGGGGACTTTCAAGGGCCCGATGACAGTCAGCCAGGACCAGCCAGGAGGTGACAGCTATCACAGCACCTGACAGGAGCTACGGTGGAACAGCTCTTCCTCTTCCTTTTAGAAGAGGAGACTGCAGCAATCAGCTGCTCTCAAGACAGGTGCAAGTGAGAGAGATTTGGCACTGAAGAAATGTCATCTTGTGGCAGGCAAACTCCTCGTGCGTGTTCCGGTAGGATTTCTGGTGTTCAACTCACCACTCTAGCAGAAGAGCACATGTTTGTCAGCATGACTCAGACTCCAACAAAGAACTCCACAGCAATACCCCCAAAAGCCATTTAGAACAGGCTGCCCTACCTCAAATGGCAGCAAAGGGGCTTGGGCTGCAATCTTTCCATAAACTCACACAATGACATTTAGCACAACTTAAGCTAACCTGTCTCCCCTGTTCTGGCAGATACAGGAAATCAACATCTTGAAATCCAGGAATGTTTGGTTAGCATTTGGTTATACCTCCTGGCATAGTGGCAAAGGAAATCACAGGAGAATAAATTCATACTGACATATGGGGGAAGTAACTCATCTCAGTCAATGAATTATAACAAAGTGAAACAAGTGCAAATAAGAACCTGATTCCATAACCCAAAAAAAAGTAGAAAGATTTTAGCCATTTTAAAATATTCTCTTCCCTAATCTATACCTGAGTCTGAGGATATGTAAAATGATGTACACATAGCTTCTAGCAACCATGAAATATCAACCCATTCCTGTAGGAAGTATTTTTCTAGGGATGCATTAGCTGTAAAACACATTATTGCTCTTTCTTTAGTACATGATACACAAAGGAGGGAAAAAAATGTCACTGCTATGTGTTTTCTCACTTTTTTTCCTTCGAAACTTCAATTCTAAAAGACACACATTATGATAAATGCAAGAGTAGAAAAGATAAAACACCTAAAGTCTGAAGTGCAGGACTGCATTGCCTGAGGTCATCTACCAGTCACCAATACCTTTGAGTCATAGTGCTTGGGAGTCAAAAACAGGCACCTTGCTGAGCCAAGTGCTGTAAAAAAGGCTTTCTCTCAAAAGAGGTATCGAATGAGAAAATAAGATGGATAGAGGTGGAAAAAGTATACAAATAAATGAGATAATGCTAGTGTCAGTGAGAGCAGCTGCCCACCCGGTACAAACACAGGATGCCATCAGGAATGGGGATTTCTGGCATGGCATCCTGAGCAGTCAGGAGAGCAGAGACAACACCCACAAAGATGGGCATTACCAGAAGAACCTGTTTGAGATAATTTCTGACAGTCCAAGAACTTGTTGAAATTTTATGTAGCCCCTTTTACTTTCCTGGAACAAAACACCACCTGCTACCCTGCAGCAACGGTGTTGATTTTTTTGGAGGATGATGGCACCAAGGAGAGTTTTGCCAAACAGTGTGGTAATGTGGCAGTTGTTTGTAGCAGCTTCTCACAAGGGGGAGAGAAAACACATCATTGCTTACACGACAATTTTACAAGTGGAAACAACATGAAATCGTGAGCTGTCTGGAAGCAAACCAAATTACACACACCCTGAGCAGGACAGAAGTAGCACACAAAGAACCTTGAATATAAAGATGTGACTGAAAAGGGAACAGGAGAAACACAACATTCAAATAAAAAAAAGAAAAATATTAAAAGCAGAAAAAACAAACAGCATAATCTTTCCAAATAAAAGTATTACTTCCTGTGAGACCTTTGGCAAATTACGCTATTTCCTCATCAATACCATGGAGATAATATTTCCTGCTGTCAGCACTCCCCTAAAAGCTTTAAACTCCTGGCTGTTTGTAGAGAAATCAATCCCAGAGAAAGGTGATGGGGACGTACAGAAGGTTTGGGCCTTAAGAACTTTAACATTCTGTAAATGAAGTTTTAACTTTAATCTTCACTATTATGCTGCCATCAGGTTTAAGGCGTGTTCTTTAAGGTACAGAATAAAAAAATATGCATTCCGTTTTGGTAAGCAAGCAGGTGAAGAACAAATTAGACTTCTATTCATGGTCTCCCTTCAAGACCAGACAACCAATCGAAAATGCAGAGACAGATTACGGCATAAGGGATTACAGCCCCCAACTGTGCTAAACTCATGAGGCACAAACACACTGGGCAGACAATCAGTCTTCTCCTTGTATATTGACCCACAACCTGAGTCTGACCTGCAGTTTTCCCTTCTTTATTTTAAGATCACCATGAATAGTCCTTCAGCTTGCCCCATGGCTGTAAGCAGCGGGTCTGTTGGGATGTGTCTATGTTTTGATGATTTACTTGAGTGGCAGAGAGAAGAAAACCAATAAATCTTCTATACAGTGAACATAAGCTACAATCAGAAAGGCCCTTAAACTCACAGCTCCTCAGCTGCCATAAAGTGGCACAGATACATTAAAACGGATCAGCAGGATCCTCAGACAGCTCAAATCAGTGTCACTCCACTGAAGTTGATGAAGCAACCCCAATTTGCTGAAGCCAGGGATCTGGCCCACGGCCTGCACTGCAGTCCAGAAAGACTATCTGTGTTTAACGGAATCAGAAATCAAAAGGAAAGTCCTTATAATTTACTCAATATTACTGAGACAAGTGATTTCCATCATGTTAAGTCAGGTAGACTAAACAAGAGCTACAGATAAAAACTAGTTCTTTGTTTCTTCCTCTGTATAGTTTTACCAGGAAAAGTTATGTAATTTCTTGCAACGTGTTCCACAAGGCAATGAAATGTGAATGCAAAAAGGAGACAACTGAGGAGGTAAGAGAGACAGGAATAACACAATAAGGAATTCAAGCTACTTAATGAATTACAGGCACTGAAGTGTGCTTCCCTGCTCATGCTGAATTGATGTCAAACCCATTCCCACTGATGTCAGTGGAAAGAGTGGCATTACACAATGCTGCTCAGCAGCCCAAGGGAGGGGCAGCACAAAAGCAGAGGAGAAGGTTCAGGTAGTTCAGCTTTTAGTTTTGGAAGCTGTTCTGAAAAACTTCCATATTCAAATTTCAGGGGAATTTGGATACCACTTTTACCATTCTAATTGTGAAAAGCCAGATGCAGAGCTAAAACTAGCACAGTAGTCAGCACTGGTGGGGGGAAGCATATCAACACATCTAAATTCATGTTTTGTGGCTCAGTGGTAGAAGTCAATATTATTTGTGCAAAGCCCCTCTGGGGTGTCCAGCAAAAAGCAGTGCTTTTGTCATGCTGCCATGTGATAGCTCAGTCTTAAGTTTTCTGTGGTGAGGAATTCTTGATTCTCTTTACTTTGAAGAAGCTGCATCTGCACACAGGAACTCACTGAAAAGAAAGAGTTTGTTTATGTCTGTAACACATGCGAGCATGCTGTATTTTCAGGGCACGGAATGTAAATGAACTGTGAAGACAAGATGCTTTGAATTCCAGGGGCCCAAACACATCCCCAGGAGTTCTGGGCACCACAGTGTTACCCTGTATCTGGTCGTGCAGCCATTGTTTGTCCTAGAGACTAATGCATAAGGACGAGTAAAAATAAGACTGTCAGAGAAAATACATCTCTTCTGCTCTGACATGGGAAAAATTTGCTGCACTTCACAAGCGTCTGCCCTCAGCAACAATTTCTCACCCTGTTCCAAGCTCTCTTGTGGCTCTACCAGCTACCTGATCAATTCCCAGGGGAAAGTTTGTAGTGAAAACTCTGAAGATGTCTTTCAAGGCAGACTCTCCTCAAGACTGAAATGGTAAAGTGGGAGTGAGAAAGTTTGCACACCATGTGAGAATTTCTTCCAGTGTTCAAAGTCAGAATGACTGAGGAGAGCAATTCTGCTTTAACCTTGCATTCTATTTTTAATGTTTAGAGATGTTTTGAATGACACTGAGAAAATATGTGCGTGATTTTGAAAGAAAGGCTACCCGCAAAATCAGTGCAAGCAGGCTCAGGCAATTGTGCTCCACTGGCACGGTGCTGACACAAGGCAAGCAGCTCCTCCAGACTAAGCCTCTCCAGGGCTCTGGCAGTGCTTGGTGCTAACAGCACACAGAGAATGTGTGATGCAAATTCAAGTCTGTAACCACTAGAAACTCACTGAGAGGATTTAAGCTTTCAACTAAACTACATTTGAATAAAGGTATGTGCAAGTGTGTTACTGCTAAGCAGCTTTGCATTTCAGTGCTGGTATACTGTGGAGACCAACTTTGCAGAAACAGAGTTAGTAGGACCTATTCCACAGCTGTTCAATCAACTTTTACACATTGCCAATCCTTCAGCCTGGGTCTGAGGTCCAAAAGAGCCAGAAAGTCTGCAGCTTGCCTTCGGTCATCTCCATGACAGAGTCTTTTAAGAAAAATCTGCTTCCGTGTTTCAAATGAAGTCAGTATTTGATCCACTGTTCACTACAAATTAGTTAATTATATTATATTAGACAATTATATTGGAGAATTATATTTCTCTTTTTTAGACTTGCAGTACCTGATCTGCAAAGATCAACATCTTTCTAAGGCTTTATACCTGTCTCCTAAATATGATTATTAACACAAGGATAAATACCATAAATATCGTAAGTTTCAGGTCCTTCTATAAATTAATTTATTGATTTTAAAAGGAGCTTTGCTCGGAGAATTCCATTTTAATAAAAAAAGCACTTTCAAGGAAAACCTTGGTCTAGAGTTATTAATTCTCAAAAAATCAACAACAATGTTCATTCATACACCACTTATATGTCTCTTCTTTTTTTTCATAAACAATCATATTCTTGTCATGGCAGATAGTTCTCAACAAGGCAGGCACTTTCCTGAAGATTATTTTTATATAAACTGCTCCGGCATCATGTAGTCTACTTAAGGTTAACACAGATTTACTAGTTCCTATATAAAACTCCATACCGGCTAACAATCCTAATCATTGCCTACAAAATGTCTGAAACAAAAGGTTCAACCTTCTCCAAATTCCTTAAGTGCCACAGGTCCTTAACTCTCACCACTTTCACTGTGACCCCTCATGTGTATATTCCAGATACAAATCTTAAACAGAGGAAAGATTTTTCATCCACATACAGCAGCTATCTTTCAAGGATCTACCTTCCCACTAAAATAATCACCAATCCCAAACCATGCATTAGTCTTCAGTAAACACACTGCTATTCTAACATGAAACTACCACTGTAAAAAGCAGCAGAGAGGATTTTTACAGCAATTTACTTAATTATTATAGCAATTTACCTAATTTGCATAAAGCAAAGGAAAGGCATGTACCCTTGACAACAGAAAATGTAGGGATAGGGCAAAGAGATAGAGACAGACAAATACTACACTATATTCCCATCTTAATTGAGTATAATGTGAAAATTGTTCATTTCTTGTTTCAAGCTTGAGATAGCCTTGGAAGCTTGATGTTTTTAAAACCGCTTAGCTGAAAATAATTAAATTGGAAGTTCTGATTTTAAAAAAAGGCACATCAAAATAATTATTTTTCTCAAATTAATTCATGGAACACATTTGAGGATTTCAACATAGTTGTTATCTGAGAGTTATAGCTGCACAGCCATCTTCATTGAATACATGCACAGCAATTCTGGTTCCCTGTGTGTAAACACACTTAGCTTGCTTAAACACTTCACGTCTGCAGGATGAGTTCCACTGAGGAAGAAAGTACTCAGACAAAATGAAGATTCATAGACTTCAAACGTCATTCTTAACATGGAAGATTCACACCTCCTGTAAGACATATTTTGTCTTCTTAAAGCATGTTAACCTTTGTCCTCTTTTCTAAGCCAAAAAAAAATCCTTATTCCAACTCTCCAGTCCCCCCAAAAATCAAATATTTAATCAAAATTAAATACTTAAAGGAAGTAGTAATTTCTGAAGAGACTAAGGCCTATTGCTGCTGTGTCTCCTCATTTCTTTTGGTGGAGTGTGAAAGATAACATCCTAGCATGTTTTTGAACAAGTGTTTTCCTCATGCAAAGAGAGCTGTGTCTGCAGACCAACCCCTATCAAAATCTTTTACTTATATTGGCAGGGGAGGGCAAAACCCCCTAAGATGTTTCCTTTGTTTAAATGCATTTCCTGCCTTCCTTACTGCTATAGACTGTGTTGTGACAGGCCTATTTATAGTCCAAAGAAAGGAAAAAGCACCACTGGAGGCAGGAAAACTAAGTTGGGAAAGAATAGAAGGAAGTGTGGCTGCCATTTAGCCAAACAATCTAGAACTAATTGAGCTCAAATGAGCCCCAGCTCAGTGAAGCTGCTGGGAGTGAACAGAGCACAATCCTGCTTCTCTCTCCAGGGCCCAGTCAGGGCTGCAGAGTGGGAGAGTCATGTGCAGGACACTGCTGGGAGCAAATAACCTCAGCATCTCAATACCCTGAGAAGAACTGTTTCAAAACAGGAGCATGATGAAAATTAGGTACCTATCAAATTAAGGTAAGTGCCTCCTTTTGGCATTCCTGCTTGCTGCATACTCTACGTTTTTTCAGGTGTAGCCAGTCTGGTAAACAAAAAAAGAATGAGTTTTGGAGAAGGAATGACATCTGACTTTTAGATAAAGGTTTGGCAGGATGTCTGATTTTTAGATAAAGAAATCTGAATTCACTTATGGATTCCTCAGAACTTTTCTTAAGCAAAAGAAGCCTTTGCCATAAATCCATACTATAACTTTGCTCTTTTCCTGACTTGTGTCATGATCATCTTATAAACTGTGATTAAGTACTAGAGAAATGTTATGGTAAACGTATGCCCCAAAGGAAAATATGATGTCAACTCTGCATTCCTTTAAAAATATAGATTTAAAGACAGACAGAGGGAGGGAGAAGTATGTGAAATATATATTTATACAAGATGTGTTAATATGGAACATATAAACATATCAAAATTTATGTAATGGAAGTTTTGTGATAATTTAGTCTTATGATGTACATTTGAAGGTAGGAACTCAGCCTGAATGAAAGCACCTGGAAGTTTCTAGAGTTTAAGAATGTATTATGACTAGTAATTTGTGTGTGTGTGCATGCATATACACAAAAGTATACTACATATAGATGTCAAATCAAGATATTCATTGTTGCTTGCATTGCAATACTACATGCTGCCATTCTGAGGTCTAATTTAAACTGACAGTAGAATATGAGTGGAAATTTCTAATCTGCTCATTTTCAGATGCTATAAACAGTATTATACTATCATGACTGCATGTGTAAAAAGCCCCATTTTAAGATAGATCAGTGAACAGACCGTATTAATTCACTGAGTTACCATCAACAAGACAGACTTTTCAGATGGAAAAATTAGGTTTTTTAAGATTGTGCTTGATATCTTCTATTCTCAACATGTCCTTTGCATTTCTAATGAAGGAAATGCTCTTGTGATTTGCAGGCAGCAGAATGGAAGCTGTAGAATAGTAGATTCAGGTTTTTCACCAGGCAAATTTTGTCTCCCTTGAAAGATCTATGAGAATAACTTTTGTATTAGTCTCATTTGTGTTAACACATTACCTCTAAGCATATGCTATTCAGATTATTCATTTGTTATTCAGATGTTGTCTAGGATTAGCAGTTTATGGTAAAAAGTTGCTGGTGAGTAAAAAGGAAGTGTGATGTGCTGTTATTCTACTGTATCCCCGTAGGATGCCATTATGTTTAGAGTCTGCTATTGTGAAGATAGCAAGGCAGGATGTCATCCATGTAGGTGAAAAGCTGGGATAGGACAACTGTAAACAGCAGCAGTCAGCTGAAAATCTGATCCAAGGAGGTGCCAAGCACAACTCCAATGAAGCAGATGTTAGCCAATGCTCATGGAAAGGATCAGGCCTTTCTTTGTCTGATTTCAAAGTACTCAGCATTTACAGTAATTCTCAGTTCTAGGTGGTTATAAGCCTGGTCTTGCGAAGAATAAAATGGCAGTAGAGCTAGAAGGTTGTACAGATATTTGTAAGACAAAGCTCTTTGGACTGCAATTTGAGTAACTAGCATATCATGCTCTCATGCAGGTGACATTCCCTGCTTTCAACTTCAGTAACTGATTCCCCTGTACAAAGACTAAGCAGAAACAGAAAAAAAAAAAGTGTTTTAATATAAAAATTTAAGAAGCATTGCAATTTCTGGTGTTGAATAAATACAATCATTTCCGTGAGATGTCAGTTGAACAGCAACTGCAATACAACTGGACAGTACACATTGTATCAGATTTATTCAGGTCAGCAGTACTCACCACATTATTTTAATGCTTGGTACCACTGCATGAATGTAGCAAAACAGAAACCTTTCCTTGGCTATAAAGGAGAAGATCCTTTACAAATCAGCCAGTTACATTGTAATTATACAAGAAAAGGTGATCAAAAAATGTACTGATGCACTTTCACATATGCCTTTGGAAAAAATACTATAGATGGTACTTAGAAATTGCCTAATTAATACTCTTAATAAACACACATATAAAGATTTGTTTCTAAACTGCAAGAGGTCAAATGGTCACAAGTTCAAAGTTTGCAAACTGAGGGTTTTGTCCTGAAGATACAATCATTAGAAAAAAATTCTTCACAGAAAGGGTGGTTCAGCATTGGAATGGGCTGCCCAGGGAGGTGGTTGAGTCACCATCCCTGGAGGTGTTTAAAAAAAGACTTGATGAGGTACTCAGTGCCTTGGTTTAGCTGATAAGGTAATGATAGGTCACAGGTTGAACTCGATGATCTCAAAGTCTTTTCCAACCTCGTTTATTCTGTGATTCTGTGATTTCAGAAGGCCTTAGAATGAAATTTACACCCCAGCACCTTATAAAATCTTACCACCTGCTAGGGTCTAACCACTCTGCAGGAGATTCTTTCTACATAAACACTTCTGAGTGTTCACAAGTACTAACAGGGCTGCAATTATTAAAGCTCCAAGCTAAAAATTAAATATGAGAATTTGATATACCAGAAGGAAGTTGAGGTTCACATGCTTCCCACCCTGGCATTATTTTGCTAGGTATTTAAAGAGGTTTAGGGTTGTCAAATAAATACTTCAGTCAGCTGTCACTACTGTGTGGGCAGTGTGGATTTCTGGTTCCAGGAAAGCTGACTGACTTGAAGAAAAATCACATGACTTAAAAAATAATTCACTTTGGGTGACAAGTTATGCCATGCTTTCCTGCAAGGTTTAGTAAGATTTGTTATTCCTCATGCAATTGCTCCAGTGTAAGTATCTTAATTTCTCCCTAAGCCCTTATTCCACTATACCAGCCACTCTTACAAGGAAGCTTTGTTCTCCAAGTCACAGTCAGGCCCACTAACATTATAGGAAAAAAAAAGAGCAGAGAATTACAAGTGTTTGGAGCAGTCAAAGCAAGATTTTTTGAGAACCATGTACAGTCTACAGTAGTCTCACTCAAAAAACAGAATTGCGGAAGAGAGAACACAAAACATCAATTAAAACACATCAAGAAATCAACATTCAATATTGGACAGCATCAAAATAGTTCTACAAAGAGAGGTAGCTGTTCAACACAATAGAAATGTTAGTGTTAAAAAATCATTTCTTTGATAATGTCTAAAACACCCAGCTCATAACTGTGTGCTGAATAACATCCTGATTTGTGAAAGTGTTTATGCAGGTGCTTAAATTTAAGCATATGGGTAGTCTTATTGATTTCAAGCAAAATTATTTCAACAGGCTGATAAAATTTCAAGCCTGGCAGAGTCATTAGATCATCTAGTCTGACTATGAACATAACATGTTAATTTTACCATTTCTCTTATGCAAAACCCAAAAGCTTTCCTTCTTACAACAGAACAGTATGGATGTAGTATGTTCAAGATAAAAGTTTAAGGGGAAGATCACAATATTCTACACGCATGAGTAGCGACCCACAACAGTGAGAATTGTTCAGATTGACACAAATCCTTTAGCTCAAATGGGAATTAAATGCTGCACAGGCTTTGTACCAACTTACTGCACAAGGGTGAAGGTCAATGTGTGTATGGAAGATGGAGTGTTTCTCCCAGACGTCTCTGTGCTATCAGAAAAAGAAATTTACTTTGGTTGTTTTCCTACTCTTCTAGTGGACTAGAAAAGTACTGTTGCATAAGCAAGGACAAAAAAAAAGCTTCTTTAAAATCAATTTTTATGGCAAAGTGCAGCTATATTTTTTTAATCTTCTCTGAAGTGTCCCTTCCCAACTCTGTGTCTAGTAATTGCTGCAGACCCATTTATCACAATGGTCCCCACAGACTCTGTGGACTCAAGCAACTGCACAGTGCAAAACAGAGCCATGCCCTAACAGTTCTGTAGTGCAGCACTACACAGCCCCAGGAGAATGGAAACGTAGTTCACTTGAGTTAGAGAGAACAAAGATTAATGTGTACCAACATCTCTGTTTAGACAGCTCAGCATTCTTAGAATCCTTCATATTCTAACACACCTTATTTTTCCAGCATAGTGTTCCATTGTTATTTTGGATTATTACCGTACCACAATTATCTTGGAAGGCTGGAGACAAAGACAAATCTTCAAAGATCAGCTCATTACTAAAGGGAAAAGGAAAACCAAATTCAATCTCAATTGAACTACAAAATATGCTTCATAACTTCAAAAACGGGAAGAGGCAAGGGAGGGAAGTGGATTAATGCTGAGTTTTTCCAAGCTGCTCGGTCTTCCTCCTAGTCATGGCTAGTCTCTTCTTTCTCTCTTAAAACAAGGAACCTTCATACTGCCTTCGTATAATGCTGTGGTTTTATACTGAAACACAGCCTATATGGAATTCTGGACACAGCACATCACTCTAACATAGTTCTATTCATTCACATATATTCTATTAGAGATAACTGTCTTAAGCAATAATTAAAAGCAGAAAAAAAGATAGAAGAGCAGGATAATGTCTTCATACCACTAAAAGAAATGGAACTGGAACTAACAACAGAGAAGGGCCCAGAGTAAAACAAGTGTAATAAATCCAGCAGTTATATATAGAGACCTTGGCCCCAAGGGGCTCTGTCATACAAAAATATTAAGTGTTGTGACTATAATAAGCAAATCTCCTCTCAACTAATGAGCATGGAAGCAATAGCCTCTCTCTTGTCTTTGCACTGAATACTTCATACAGAGTATGAAGGCACAAATGGATGCAAATTCACTCAGAGTAAGCTGCGAGCACGAACCCTGAGACATTTGCAGCAGATCTCAGACAGGCTGCTGGATAACATAGTCTGACTGATCAACATGCTGTGTGCTGGACAAAGTGGAGATCCTGCCTAACAGTTCTATCAGGGTAGGCATTTGTGATCTATGCCTCATTCTACAGTGCATAAAAGTGCTAGTGTTTATAAGGGAACAGGGCATTAATTTTTAATATTTTGACAGAAACTGTTAAAAAAAGTTCAGGTTTTTTCCTAGGGAGAGGAAGGAAATAGGCTTGGTTTCTTGCTCTTTTCTGGGTCTGTTACCAGGCTCCATTGTTTCTGCCCTTGTAATGTCAATGCAAATGGACTATGTCATGCTGCAACGTGGAATGTGTTGCTTTGATACTTAGATACTCAGTACCAGCTTGTGCTGGAAAAGAGGAAAGATTGACTTAACGAAGAGCCACTGTGACATCAGTGGTGACAATATGTTTATCAAAATTAATATAGTAAAAATAATATTTTTCACTATTTATGTGTAATGCAAATTCGGCAGATGACATTTTCTCTGATGTAAAATTTGGGTGAAAAGCATTCTCAGAAATGATTTATACAAGACAAAGTTGACAGCAGTTGAACTTACAATAGGAGAGACAAGTAAAATGCAGAAAGCTAGGTACTTTTAGTAAAACAGAAATAAATGCATTTTAAAACATATGTTCACTGAATTGAAAACTTTCTGTGCAACTATAATTTCATTTAAAGTCTGAGAGAGGATGTAACGAAGAACTCTGCAAAAAACCCTGATGTCATACTCTTGGTCAGTTGTGTTCATTTGCACCAACTGTGGGAGAAAACCATACTTACTGGAGATTTTTAAATGGTAAAGGAACTACTGATTAGCTCAACCTTACCAGATGCAGAAAGGACAAAAAAACCTGAGAGCTGCTGTACATTCAACATTACAGCAATGACCCATCCTTGTTCAGCACATCACTCACAATGAGGATGGCTGGAGAAACCTAGAGAAAAAATCTCTTCCGAATGCACAGGTCTGTTTAGAAATCTTCAATCTAGACAGCATTGGAAAAAAACCCCTTTATGACAGATGTGCTTTTGTGCTACTGCATCTAAGTCTAGAATTACAGCAAGACACTCTTCAAGCTCTGTTTCTGAAATGAGCATATCCACCCTGTGGAATATAACTACTCAATTTAGTTGGTAATAGACGATGAAGAACTTTTGTTGCTTTGGCTTTTTGGTTTTTTTGTAAACAATCATGGGTCTATTGTCACTGCTACAGAAGATGTCCTTAGTGCCTGCAATGACTGCATGGCACAATTTCACCCTATCTCTTAGCGAGGGAGATGCCAGCCCCCTTTATCATTCACAGTGCAGAACAACTTCTATTTCTCATTCCACCTCTGTACTTCAAGGTGAAACAGAACCAAGTAAAGTGAACTGGGAATAATGAACAGTGTTCTTACAATAATAGTAAAAATTTTAATAACTGAAATTTCTTACACCTCTATACAAGGAAGAAACTATACTTCTCTGTGAATTCTGTGGGCTTTGGGAAGGAGGGAATAAGTGTGAGAAGGGTTAGTCTCATGGATGCTTGGGGTTTTTTTTAGTAGGTTTGAATACAGTAAAGATGAGGCCATCCCCTATTTTTCATGCCAAATTTGTAATCTCTAAAATCTAGTATCTGCCTATACTTCTTTAGGAAAATATTATGTAAGTTAAGACAGTTATCATCAACCTGCAGCTGTGAGTGCACAGCATTTCCACAAACCAGAGCACAGATTCCAAGCTAGACATCAAGAGGAAAGAAGGAAAAGGAGGGAGATCCCACTGGTAATGTACCTGAGATAAAAGACTGCCTTCCACCTTTAAGTTTCATCCTTCCACCTCCCATCCCTACCTCCTGGAGCCTCTCTCCCTTACTCTCACAGGTCTGCGCTTCACAGTTGGATGATGTTCATCCAACCAGATGATCATCCTAGGTCCCTTCAAACGGAAATATTCTATTCTATTCTATTCTATTCTATTCTATTCTATTCTATTCTATTCTATTCTATTCTATTCTATTCTATTCTATTCTATTCTATTCTCTCTCCTATCCCTTCCATTCCAGGCATACTGCTTCTGGGTTTTCCACTAAGCAGACCAAGTGCTTAGGAGAAAACTAAGAGCCATCCAAAAGTGGTGGGAAGACAGCCCAGAGGACAAGCAAGAGCCCCTCTGGAACATGGCATGAGAAGTACTGAGGGCACACACCACTGGCACTGGCTTAAATCCCAGAGAATTCAGGAATCACAGTAACAAGTGAAAACCTTTGTCAGAGGCTTACAGCTTGGCTGAATGTTTACTAGGTCAACAAAAAAATCCCCCACTGCTGCCATGATGCAACTGAGCTGTCAAAAAGCAGGTCTGTACTTCATAGACTAGAACTATTACTGTTTTTCAACTCGAAAGAAATGTTTAACAGAGCACAACAATTTTTCCCATCCATTATTTCTGACAATGGAATTATCGGATATATTAGCTTAATTCACAAACTCCAAATTTCAGATGGGTACACAGCATATCAAACTTCCATTTAAATCACTATTTTCTTATATACTTAAATCACTGAAGGGCATTGTTTTCCAATGAAAAACAACCAACAGCCTTGACTCTAATTATTGCTATGGGCTCCCCCTATTACATTTGATGATGTAAAAGAAGGACTGATTTCAAGGGTCATACCCAGGGATGCCCTAATTTGATAACTTATCCTCTCAGCTCTTACTTTCTTAGAGATAATGTGACTGCTGGGCTCACCCTTGGCGCAAAAGGGGAGGTACACCAGGCATTTGCAGTACTCCCGTGCCCCCTAGAGCATTACATTGAAGAACCTGGAACTGACTGAGGTTGCTAGGGATGTAAATAGCCTATAGATGTTTAAAACTGATTTAATGTAATGTAAGGTTGAAAGCCTTATATACAATATTTTCAGCAAAATTTCCTCTCTCTTATGCCCCTCATATGTCCTTTAGCTGGAAGCTTTGTGTAAGAGCTGTTGGGCTATTTATAGCAGCCCCTTTAATCGCACTTAGGTATTTATAAAACATCCTGTCTAGTGAAGGCTTCCATGGTCTGCTTCCATTCACTTCAGCTGATAGTGAAGGCTGTACAATATCTGGGGCAGTGAGGCAGACCAGAAAACCAGGCAGTTTGTCTGTGAGGTTTGAGTTCCATATATTCTAAAAGGCTGAAGCTGAATAATAATGCAGCCATTTAGGAAACAAATGTGGCAACACAGACTTGCAGTTAGTATAACCTGACATTTATGTCCGCTGAGAGTCTGACATCCTCTTCCATAAATTCCAGAAGAACGTGTTAACAGAAAGGAGACATTTTCAGGCAACCCACAAAACAGATGTCCATAACTGCCACATGCAGAAAATAACTGTATAATTCAAAATTCTTCACAGTATCAAAGCACTGATGTTGAGACAAGCTCTCTATCAGTGATCAATTTCTAAATTAAAACACCTACAGTTAATTAAATGACACATAAGCAAGACATAGCCAAATATGTCTAAGAAAAGCAACTGTTAAAAAGAAGCCATGAAATAACACCTCTCCTATAGTAAGGAGAGGACCTGGATCCATTTATCCAGCATCAATAAAAGCCAAAATCTTCCTGATCGCAACCCAAAGCAAAATGGACAACTGTTCCATTCTTTAGTTCCTTGAGGCTGTTCTCAAAGCTATCCATACTATTTGACATTTAAAATTTTACCTTACATGCACACATCCCTGTTACAATTCAGTGCTAACTGTACTTATTTTTTGTTGTTCCTTTTCAGTATTTCTCATGTCTCTTTTCAGCATGTCTGAGAAATCTGTGTTCATCTCTTAGTTTTTATTTGAGATATTAATCACAGAATATTTTGAGTTAAAAGGGACCCAGGAGGATCGTCGAGTCCTACTCATAAATGAATGTCCATAGAGAAAAAAATGTACCCTTTTCAATACAGTCTTCATTTGTTTTCTCAACAGAAACACAAGGCAGAATACTGTTGTGTTCCAAACAGCAAAGCTTTTGTCATACTTAAGATGCTATTTGATAGGTGTAAGAACACAACACTTAATTTATTGCATCTGCATTAACTACCTGATCTTCTTTTGTATGTCAGTATTTCTTTTAAAAAAACATGAAAGAACAGAAAAATAAAGAGGAAAACCTCCACAAAATTTTTATGACCTTTATTTTCAGGAATTACACCCAAATTATTTCTCTGTTCTGTTTCATGATGGCTTAAAACTGTCTGTCTAGCATGAGGATAGATAAACTTTTTCCCACATAAACCGCAGTTTATGGCAGTTTCTACTGAGCCATAAAAATTAATTTATTTGTCTACTCATTTCAGAAAGTACAAAGGCTCCTTTTCTTTTTAGGAAGCATATCCCAAGCTGTTTGTGGAATATTGCCATTCAGTTATTATCATCAAATTATGTTCGTATGTGGAGCATGGCTACCAAATAAAGACAGCTATTCGGTGTAGAGTGATGACACTGTGCTATTTCAAATGGCCCAGGTACTACCAGTATTTAATCAATTATATTAATGGGTCCTGATAAATGTAGAAGAGTGCAGTTGATATTGCATAGTCAGAGAAATCGACAAAGTAATAAAAATGGTATTTGAGGACAAATAAACTGTTGTGGAACACATTTCAACCATGTTTTCTTCAGTATCAACAGGTAGTAATTTTGTACAAAGTTGTAAAGAAATTTAGGAGTAATTTTAAAGCTGCATGTAAAGTTCTGTTACCGTTGATCTCAATGTGTTTTAGGGGAAATGAAATGGCATTTCTCAAGGATAACTCATTTGGTCAATGGGCCATGCCCTAAAGCACAGTGAGTGCTTTCTCCTTTCTCTGAGTGAGGCCCGGTGTTTACACCCAGCTCTGGGAGCAGCCATCCACGGCCAGGGTCTGCTGGAACTTCCAACTCAGTTCTGTCAGGGCAGCTCTCCTGCCCTTTTTGAAATTGCCATCCCTCCAGTGGCCTAAACTTAAATGAACTCATTCCTCATGGGCTTATTTCTCACTTTAAAATTCATCAATTTTACAGCCTCCTTTCTAAAAGCCTCCTCAGCAGCTGTGCAGGCCCCTCGGTCACAGAGCCGCATACTCTGGGACACTCTCCTGGGGAGTCTGCCAGGACAACATGAGGAGCAGCTTGTTGAGGTGTTGCCCAGCCTGACTGTGCACTGAGACAAACCTGCAGCAAACATTCCCTACTTCCCAGGCCTTCCTCCTCCCTCCGCACAGACCCCCTTACTCACACCAAGCAGAGGCCGGGCCTCACGCAAAACTCAAAGCCCTTTGAGCAGGAACCCCCCGTGGGGGCTCCTTCACCCCCAGGATGGGACAATAGTCTCCCCACAAGCTGGGTACACCCACGCCTGGCCGGCTTGAGAGAGCTCCTTCAAGGCGGGAGGTTTGTTCTCTGAAAACTTGTTTCCCTGGAGTCCGGAGAAACGGGAGATGCTCATGAAGGCAGGCATGGGTAATTAGCACAAGGGCTTCTTCCCTGCTCCAGGCTATGCTGGCAGCACTGGTGGCTGCATGGTTTTGTAACCATGTGCCGTTTTATATAACATGAAGAGCTGGGTAAGGTCAAAGGAAGCAACCCAAGTTACCCTTTGTCACTGCAGACCTCATCTTCAGGGATTTGCTGGCTTTCATCGGATTCTGACAAATGTGCCAGCTGGATATGCTATTACATTTTAACAATTTTAACAACAGCCACCTGGTTCTGAGAAATACCTTGAATTTGTTCAAATCTCAATTGCAGCGCTATCTATTGGTGCAGTTTGTGTTTCAGAAAAATGCCCTATAATGCCCTTTGTAATCCAATGAGACTGTGCTGTCTTGTGGGGTCTGGATTGCTTACCAAACATCAAAATACCATTACCACATCCTATACTGAGGTATGGCAATTGCCTGTGTCCTGTCAGTCTTTCGAATTTAAGGTACCACTGGAGTTTCAGCACAGTGTATCCTATATGTGGGATGGGAATTTAAGAAATTCAGAAAATGATGTTTTGCACCTCACCCTCAAAATACCATTGACTGTATGCCTTTGTCCTTAAATACCTAAATATCTTTAAATGTGTGACCAAGCTAAAGGGAATTAAGTGTAAAGTCTCAGTTGAATTTCAGTAATGTATGACTACATATCACCCTGGAAAATTCCATCAAAACCTGTTCCTTTCTTGACTTCAGTCTTTCTCCTTCATTCGTCCTACATCTGGGAACAGGGGGATAAGAATGCTTTTTTTTTGCTCTCTCTGTTTAGACTGATAGTCCTCACCTCAAACAGTCTATCTCAGTCTGACTATACAATGTCTGGCAAAATGCAGCCCCATAATCCATGATGTAAAAATGCCAGATGCCAAAATTAAAATGATCTCCAGTGTTAATATAAGTACTCATCACTCTACTCTCCAAACACAAAAGATAGTAATGTTACCCTTTAAGAACAACTAATCCCCAAAAGTGGGATTGTTTATGTATTTTGCATGATCAGTGGAGTGGCCTGGTGTTAAAGACACTATGAACACAGCAGTATTTTATATTTTCCTGTTCCTGTTTAAATTCCTATATTAAAACACAGCAAAGTGTGAAGTCAGAAAAAATCCTGAAGTGATCAGCAGGGATGTGTTTAACTTTCCACTTGTGCTGCCCCTACTGTCGATTAAGGCTTATCTACTGTTGGGTGTTAGTCATTAGGAAAAAAAAATAAAACAACAAAAAACCAGAAGTTATGGAGCACATAGCGCCGCATTCCAGTCAAATGCTTTAGCCGAGGCTGCTGTTATGAAAAGGATTTTCTAATAGGGGGAATAATGATCTTCAGATTCTAACCTCCTGGCACGGCAGTGAGATTTATCAGGAGGGGCATGTGACTCGTTAAGACACACAGCCTCAGCTTGAAGGAAACAGCTGCTCATTTCATGCTTTAGCACTTGGCAGCTGGACAAGGAAGGGTGATGTTTGTGTTGAATACCTCTACAGAACCAAGTACAGTAAGTGATTTTCCCTGTTTCTGATTTTTTTCCTAAACTGTCACTGTTTTCCTATTTTCATCCTAGATCTTTCATAAAAACACTTGAAAGGGTGAGGTGTATTTTTGAAACTTCGTTGATAAGCAGGCATTCATGCTCAGATTGCCTGTATTTTTCTGACCTGTGATTAACAACGGTATTGTTTTTGCTCTTGCGGGAACAAGGCAGGTACGGTGTTTTGCCCTCATGCTAGCCAGGAAGGGAATATGGTGCATATTTACTCAGATGATGGAGTGAGGATGATGTTTATGATGACTGTATTTTCCTTTCTCTGTAGACCTAGTCAATAGGTAGTGATGCAACTTGAGTATAGAGAAATTTTAGTGTTTGGCTTAAAAGTACTCATGTAAGGAATTGACAGAGGCGTTCCCTCAAAACAATGTGATCAATCTGGACAAAATTGCTTCTGACTGGTTACTTTCTGGGGATAAATGCAAAGATTTTTTTGAAAGAAAAAGGTAGAAGCAGAGAAATGCAGGAAGACTGAAGATGTACTGATTAAGATATTTTTGAGTCATTCTGGACAATAGTGCATAATTAGATTGTGAAGATTGAAAAAATCCTCCCTAAAAAACAGGGAATGAGTCTTCTAAATACCTCCAAGTTCTTAATTCAATTTATTTTTGGGTACTTGCATGTTTTGTGCTTTTGCTTCATGAATGATTGATGTTCCTGTCAGATGATTTTTGACTCTTATGGTCTGAAGTTTTATTTTAAAACTGGAGTATAGGATACATAAAAAGGAACTTTTGATCAATTATTTACATAGAGATGAATCAGGTTTCTTTGGAGGAAGACTTAGGAGGAATGGGAACAGATGAATGAGTGGTGGATCTTGATATGCGATAAGACTAAGGTGCTTTGGGGAAGGTTAAAGAGGGGCAGAGGTGGAGAGCAGTGGGGTCCTGTTGAGGAAGGTCTAAGAGTAAACACTGACAGGTTGCATGCAGTCTCTCCTTTAAAGGTGGGGAGAATAAACTTTTCAAAGATTTCTCACATTAAAAAGTGAAACATTATTTCTCCTTGAAGACTTTCACTTTTCTTTTAAACCACAGTTTATGGCTTTGATAGTTAATTGGAAATTTTATAGGAAAATGTCAATTGGTCTCAATTGTTCACAAAACCAGAAGTTTGTGTGCCTTCCTGCCTGTTCGTGTCTCCAAGGGTAGACTGCCTTTGAACCAAGAACTGCTCTCAGCACACTGCAGCCCTCCCACAGGGATACCATGGAACACCATGAATGGAGCAGGCCTATGGGTGCTGAGGTACCTGCCGTTGTGTCAGGAGCCCCTGGTCCCCTGGGAACTTTGGCTGCAGTGGGGCCCCTCCAGCCTGTCCACATCTCCATTCCATGTTCCATGTGGGGCAGGGAGAACAACTTGTCTCCTATTGCTTTTTATTCTGATCCCAGAAAAAATTTCTTTTTCATCAGAACTGTAGGAATTCTTTTTGTAGGAATGCTTTTTGAGTACGACTATGCCATCGTATGCTTGTTTCCAGGCACTCTATTTTGTATTTGCTGTGAATGTTCTCTGGTAAGCGAACTGTCCAGGTCTGTTGAAGGACCCTGTTTTAAACCTAAGTTAAACCCCAAATCCTCCGGAAAACCGTTGTGAGCTCCGTCCATACCTGCTGTAACTTCTTCTTCCCTCCTTCTCTACAACCACTGTGCCGGTATTGGTGCAGAAGGTTGGTGTAAAGCCATATGGCTCTGCACCAGCTGGACTGTGAGCCAGCTGTATGTGCCTCTTGTGCAGCTGATTTTATTCTCAGGCAGTCCTGGGAATTAAGGGTAATATAAAAGAGACAAAATGATGATTACAAAGTAAACTTTAGATAACTGCACTACTGAGCTCGCCTTCAGGTAATAATGTCTGAAAACACATTCTTACAGTGGTAACTGAATTGGCTCAAAGAAATGTGGTGGGAGAGCTCAGTTTTGTGCCTCTATACTATTGGTTATTAAGGTAATTTACAATCAAGGAGTATAACTCATCACTTGGATCTGCAGTTTAAGATAAAGACCCGTGCTTTATTTACAGCTTCCAGCTGTCATTTCTGTATCTGATTCTGAATTAAATTCAAGATTCATTACTAGATTTTTAAATTCTCTGTCCGCAAAATGAAGAAAACCTGATCAACATCACAAGATTCTCAAGAGTGTAATTGTTTCAATCCTTATCACCAACCCATTTTGGTAAGAATAGTTACTGTTAAACATAGACAGTGTACTTTGAGAAGTAAGTGAAGTATTCAGGCTCTCCTCACTTTTTGGCTTTTCTCATGAATTCTAACGGCAACATCTGTCACTGCAACATCAGTCATGGAACACCACTGGGGCACACACTGGTTTTGCACTTGAGCAGAAAACACAACCTCTGTACCACCACCTTTTTATATTATTTTATAATATCCTGATCTCAAAAAAACTAATGATCAGCTTTTTGAATATACACCCCCATTATGTTCATGTAAGTCAAGGCAGGTCTGCATAGGCATGAAGCACATTAATTAAATTTCAGCGTTCTTTTGTTGGAGAAGTTCTCTGCCCTCGCATTTCCCCTTGATGCATCTTTAGAATATGTAACTGAAAGTTCATCCTGGATTTTTTTTTATTACATTGTACAGGAGATTGGGTAACAGTGGGGACATTGCTGTCCCTGTGCAGAAGCTCAGTGCATACCCTTGTCACTGAGAGCGTCATAAGGGTCCTGTTAAATCTTTTCCCTTTACGCTGAGGAAACGATCAGGGCAGCCTGGCAGCTCTCTCAATGGGTATATTTCTGCTCTGTATCAAAACATCTAGCTGAGGAGCAACTGCGGTTGTGCTAGCCCCTCTCTCTAGTTGAAAATGCCATTGTACCAAGGAGCCACTCCCAGGATATTCCTGAATAAAGAGAGGAAACTACTTTTAAAAATACTGTAAGGGCACTTGTGGGGTTTTGTTTTTTTCCTAAGCTGTCCGGGCCTGCCTACAATACATTTGTACAGGTACTCTAAACAACTTGCTCTGAGTGTTTTCTGCTAACATATTTATAGTATATTCACTTTTCACTGATGAATTTGATAAATGTGTTTTCACGTTGGCCCTTTCTTACAAGTCAGAAATAGCAATGTTTTATACCTAAGAGTTTGAATCAAAAACCTGAAACGAATTCTCAGGTCTTCTGGTTTTTGCTCTTCATTGCTTTTCTCTGTGTTTTTTCTATTCAATGGGAATAGCCAGTGCAGTAGTACTTTTTCATTAATAGGTTTTCTTATTGGTATAACATACCTAAAAACCACCTGGCCACCAAAATAGAGGTATTGTGACATAGGAGGAATTTTCTCTTGCAATGAATGTAAAAGAATATCAGCTACAAGCACCAGCAACATCAACAAAACAGATTTGGTGAGTCCAGTTCAGCTACAAAGACTAATCCTGCAAATACATAGGTATTTGCTGAGCTGAATTAATGAGAGATCCCATCAGGAAGCTCAGCTAGCCTCTAAGTGTGCATGAGGTCCGGATCAACATGTGGGTATGTGGAAATACCCATGGGACTGATGTTTACAGCTCAGCAGAAAATACAACTACCCCTGAGAACTACTCTGGTTGTTTTGGTGGCCATCTGCTGTCTCACTTCTCTGAGTAACTGCTCCCCTTGACCACATTCAAATAAGTGAAATGGTTTGACTCTCTCTATAGAGCACTCTCCCACCTCTGATTTATGCGTATGCTCTTTACTAATGATCTGGAATTTCTCGGGCAAGGGGAATAGGCTTCAGCATCTCAAGAACCTGCCAGGCATATAATACGTGCATAATACGTGCAAAATTAGTGAGACCTGAGCTATTCTTGCTCAGATACCTCATATATTTAGTTCCTGCAAAGAGAAAATAACTGTATCTTCTTAAACTAACACAAATTTAACATTAGTGATTCAGCAGTGTGTCTGCTTTGGACTACCATAAAAGTCATACCAAGCTTAATATGCAGTAGCTGAGACACATACTGATATTACTTGTTACATGTATCAACACATTTCCATATACGACTCCATCCACTCCTGTTAAAACTGCCTCTCTTTTCAAGCCCTTCTATGGAAACCTGTTCAGCTCAGAGCAGTGATGGGCTTGTGCAAGGGGGTCTGGAGTGCAGGTGTGTGCAGGAGCAGGATCTGTGATATGAACAAGGATTTTCCATTATTTTTGAAGTATAATTTGCTCCCCATTCCTGAAACAGGTTGAAGGTTTTCAACATAGAAATCAGTCTCAGAGACTAGAATCTAAGTAAGTGGTACATGATATGGTCAAAGAGACTGAACATGGCTTGTTTGGGGGGGTATTTGCATGCTTGCTAAACATGTTGATAAGGCTGCCTTTGACACATGACCAAAGGTTGCATATATTCTTTGTTGTAGTGCTATGTTCTTGGTCATGTTCTTTAGAAAGTTGTAACGCTTCTCCAGCTTAAACTCTGGTCTCAACAAATTGAATTTCCTTAATCTGAAGTACCATTAGTACAGATACGCTTCTATTCATAACCCATACTTCACTTAGGTCCGCCCAACCCATAATCTTGGTGCTGGTTCATGTGGCACACATTGGTAAATTGTTTGTTTTGCAGCAACGCGTTGTTTGAGTCCAGAGCTTGTTTGGAAATTTCTGGTGCTGCTAGTGGGAAGTAAAAAAAACCCAGCTTATGCAAATACGGAATTGATTACCAGCAGGGAAAATTACATCAGAAAAAGTTTGCTGAATTAAGGCTTGAGTCAACTCACTGTCTGGATATTTGTGATTTTTGTCATCCAAATCAGAATAGCCATGATATTCCAGCCTTATCACACTGTTCATGAAATAGCTTCCTTAAAAGACTAATAATAATCTCCTCTGCTAAAGATGTCTTGCCTACTTTAGCTTGCTTACTCATGTTCTGCTTTGCTGAATTCATGAACACATACTTCCTGGAACAGCTGCCACCCTTCCTAAAACTCTTGGTTTCCAGACCCTGCCCTAATAACTGTCTGTATATTTTTATCTGAAGTAGGAATAGGGGCAGGAACAAGAATTCACTTTTTTTCCGCTCTCCTTGAGTGAGTGCTCTTCCCCTTAAATTACACGGTCATGCTCTTGCTTGCTTGCTCCCTGCAGACCACAGAAACTTCATTGTTTCGTGTCATGTGGAATTACACCGAGGTTCTGAGGATGGTAAATCTCCTCTGTAGTCTCAGCCAAGACAGTGTGAGATCCGCAATCCTTCCATTAACAGGAAGAGTTGATCCTGTGTCTCTCATAGCTTTAAAGAGTGTTCAGAGCTTTTGGAAAAAGAGCTTGGGCATAATGACTGCACCTGTGTAGTGTGGGATTGACATGTTAGGTGTGACTAAAGGATGCTTGACACAGACAAGGCGGAGGACTTTTTTGTGTACATATCCCAAAAGGATTTAGGAGTGACCTAAGTAGGGAACTTCTTGATTTTACTGATTCAGACTTTAATATTGAAAGTGCAGAAAGAGGTTACAAGCTCTAGGCAGTCGCCTTCTGGGGTGAGGAGGTGAGAAGTGAGAGACCAGGCTGAGAAACATACCCTTGGAGTCAGGCCGTAGAAGTAAAAGGGAGCCAGGATTTGGGCTCTTAATCCTTCTTTTGGATCTAGTTCTCAGCTCATATTGCAGAACTAAAATAAGAGACGTGGTTTTCAGATTAATGTACCTTAAGAAAAGGCCCTTTTGCTATTTACTTCATGTCTGTGTTTCCTTCTCCTTTTTGAATTCTTGAACTGATTTAATGATATTGAATTAGAAATTGGTGTAAAATTTTACTTGAGCATGGTTATCTGGTATACTAGTGCTTAGAGAAATACAATTTGCTCCTGTAAGTAAGCTAGAAAAGGACTGAGCTGTTTTGAAAACCTGACTGCAATAGCAGCCAGTCTTTCAATGCTAAATACTGGGGGAAGAAAAACAAGTCCCTAAGCCTCTAAATCAGCTTTTAAATCAAGATCTTCCCAACCCCTTCACCCTTCAATTTCTTGTCCTTACTTGACCACATTTTTCACTTGATACTAGCTTTATTACATAGCCACAGGATTTTTTTTTTTTTTTTACAATTATTGGAGTTTAGCAAATGTGTAAAGAAATTCTGGTAAGGTCTTTAAATTTGATAATTATATGCTAAGGAGTAAAGAGTTATGGGTGTCCTCTATAAATAGAAAACAAACAGGTTTGGATTAATTTAATAGTCTTTCAAGTTGCTTGGGGTGGTCTGAACTGGCTACTGCAAAGTTGTTATACTAACAAAAAAACAGGGTTTTATCTACAAAGCCAAAAGTCTACTGGCTGCAGTATGGGATTCTCAGCTGTTACAGCTACAGCAACTGCTCTTGTTCTCTTGTTGCTTTTCAAATAATGGTGAATCTTTAGCATACATGAGCTTTAAAGAATTACAGTGTTATATCTTAAGACATGAGCTTTGCAAACTTAACCAACTGGTTTTGATAAGCTTTGTTTTTCTGAAGTCCTGTGGTAGCAGTGTGTTCTGTGGCTGTGGAAGTGGGATTATTTGTGTAGCTGCAATGCTGTGTTAAATATTCTTTCATACAATAAATATATAACTGCCAAAATAATCTTAGCAAAACAAAGACCAAAGATGCTTGTTTGAAGTATTACTTATTAGAGCAGGAACTCTAAGATGCTTTTCCTCTTTTTTCTTTGAGAGTTTTTTTTTTTTACACATGCTCCTTCCCCTTTTTCAAGTTGTCTTGCTGTTCTGTATATTTTCATATACAGCACATTCTTATATTACTCTTTTTTTAAAGAAGGCATTTAACGTGTTGGCTGCAAGCTGTCTTATTGTTAGGAAGGAATGTGATTATTAATAAAACTCACTCTGTTCCAAGAGCTTGGATATAGGAGTATAGGAACTGCGGTGACACTGTTCTCATATCCTGTATTCTGTAGACTACTTGTATCATAAACACTTATAGAGGTTTGCTGTGTCTTCATGTTTGTACTAACCAGTGTATGTTTCTCAGTAGATTGTTTGGTGAGGAAACAAAAGTTCAGTCAGCTCACTGATGGTTGCTTTGTTACCTCTGAAAAAAAGTACAAAATCTAGTCAGACACACTAAAACCAGCAAGTAATCTCTTTACTGCTCTTCACTGTTGGAGGTTTAGTATTTCAAAAACCTCTGAACTGGCCCAAGAAGCACTGTATGCCGGTGTTTAAAATACTCTCTTTGCACCATTAAGAATCTGGAGCTGCCATTGTTTCACCCATCTTCCCAAGGGAAACTCAGAAATTATAACTAGAGGTGAGAAACTGCTTATGTATTTTGATGTCCACCATCTGCTGACAGAATTCCAAAGAGAAAGATACTGGATCTCTCCTGACCTCCAGGCTGTATTTTTACTCTACCAGCCTCTTGCAGGCCTGTTTGCCTGTGAGTTGTGAGGCGCTGGTGACTTTTGCAGCTGCAAAACCATAGCACCACCCAGGACAAGCACTCCTGCTTCGTGTCAGCGTGCAGGAGACTGCAATTTGCATGAGCTCCAAGGGTCACGCAGCAGGTCTGTCTGCGCCATGCGTGTCTGTCACTGTTCCCTTGCGTACCCTTTAATTTGCGTTCTCTCCCTAAAGAGCAACGGCTCTCAAATGAATGGGCAGCTGCCACCAGGGACTGAGAAGGGTTGCTTGTCATTAGCAACTGGTCCAGCCTCCCTCCTTGTCTGGGACCCGTTAACAGGTCTGTGGGGAAATAGCAGTTACATGTGAACCATTTTCTACATTCATCAAAGGGAAAACAAGGGATTATCTGACTACAAATGCACCATAACCGCCAAATGAGTGAAAGGAGCCAAAGCTCTGTCCTGCCCTCTGTCCTTTTAACTCTGTCTTGCTCCATCTCAGACATCCAGTTTCCCATTACTTAAGTCTCTGAAAGCCTCTTCCTGCCTTTATTGTTTTGCCAGTTGCTGCCTTCAATTTACTGCACCGATAAGTACTTCCCAGGCTGTAAATACATGGTCAAGATATTTCTGAAGCCAACCTAGGTTTTGTTTGTAGTCACAGGAGGAAAGGTCAGCAGCAAAACTGCTCTCACTACACACGGAGGCCACTCCTCACACTAGGGTAGGTATGGATTGTGAATTCATGGGGAGAGATGTGAGGGAATATAGGGGATAACAGGACTGAAGAAGAAAAAATGAATATGCACTTAACTGCCCCTTTTTAGGAGGTGATACCGGTGCTTTTAGTAGATGTAAAGTAACTGCAGTTCTTCTTCAGTTTGGGAAAGGCCCAAAACCAGAAAGAGTGAGAAATCAAATATGATCATCTTTGCTGGAATGATAGCAGGTAAGTTGGAGGTGTTGAATTCTCCCTACTGGTATCTGTGACTGCAGATAATGATTTTGTTTTACCTTGATACAACATAGCTCCAGAGATGGCCAGTGGAAGAGGGGGCGTGTTTTAAAATTGTACTTTTTGGGACACTTAGCTATAATCTCTACTGTTTGGGTGACCAGCACAAGGCTGTAGAGCTTGGCAGGCTTGAGAAACTCCACATGTGTCTGCAGTTCCTGTGGCATCATTACAAAGGGTGGCACAGATGTTTGCAGTGTGGCTGTCTCCCAGTGTGGGGCCCAGAAAGTACTGTTCCATGAGTAGTTTGTCTACAGTGGGAAATAACTGGAGATTATAGAACAATATGGAGTGAAAAAGCTTCTATCAAGGAAAAAATTGATTTAGAAGCTATGGGTTTATTAGACAAGAACTTGATACCCAACTTGCTGAATTTTATTACAAGTTACATGCTCTTATGACTACTCTTTGCATTAAAATTGATTGAAAAGTTGTGTGAAACTGAAAGCAGTGCTGACTTCTAAAACTGTCACAACTCTTGGAGTATTTAACAGCTTGAAAGAAGTCACTACCCAGGGACTATGCTACTATTGAAAAATTTTGGCTCAGTAAAAAATAAGAAACAACGAGCTTTGTGGTAGATCTTCAAGCTGAATATATCAGAAAGTCTAGGCAGATAGGGCCTAGACTAGACAGGATTTCTTAGTAATCTAATTAATAAATAAGTGTGATTTTTCTAGCTTGTCTTTAAGAGAATGTAGCTGGCCAAGGTAAACAGTAATAAAATATCAAAATATTCTGTAACAGATACATGGCAACATATATTCTGGGAGTTTGTCTTTCAGAACTGAAGGGTTGATTACTTCCCCAGATTTTTTTTTAAATAACTAAAATTTGGTTTTTACTTGGGCTTGACCAGCCTCATTGGGCATGTAACAGTGTAACCAGTTGTGAATATATGCTGATAAAATGTATTTTAACCCTGACTTGACTAGGCTAACAAAGCAGACTTACTCTTGAAAGATGCTCTAGTCAAGTCTGTGACTAGCTGAGGTAATTGCCAAGAGTTTCACGGAAGGCTTACAGACAGTACTATAACTTATAGGCGGTAGTGATGGTGTCTTGCTTGGCTTCTGAAAAATGATCAAGTTAGAGTATGTGAAACTCTTACTGCTGTTGCTGTCCTCTCCCTTGGTGCTGGAGAAATCTAATGTGTCTGAAGCACAAAGATTCCCAGAAAAGCTGCATCCCCTGGTGTGACACATGTTAATCAAATGTCTTATATTGGTAATTTGATTTTACTTTACTGGGAATAGCAAAATAATTTTGGTGACAAATCTACTGAGAAGTATGGCTGGGAGTTTTCCTTCTTTTGAAAGCAATCTAAAGTCTTCCTTAGCTCTTCCTTCTAATCTGATGCATTCTGGACAACTGTACTACCTTCACCCATGGAATGCAGAAGATGTCATCAGCATAGTACATGGAACAAACCAAGGATGTGTGTTCAGATTTTATTGCCATGTATTAGCTGGAGTTAAAATTACAGAGGCAAATACCAACAAAGTAAATACAGGAAACAAATATAGAAGCAGATGGGACAAACCTAAGGTGTGGTAGATAACCAGTTCCGTAGAATGCTAGTATTGCAATTGGGAATGAAACCTTTGTTATTTTTACAAATTCAGTTATTAAGCTATCCATTATTTTAGGCGGATTATAAGGGAGTAAACCTGAGGGTGGTGGTGGTGGAGGTGTTATGTCGTCTCTGAAATCATCTTGGTTATGTTTCACAGAAAGAATGTTTAACAAAATGTTATCTAAGCAGCTCAAGCCTTAATCAAGTGACTTTCTGATTACTGAAAGTATTTGGTTACTGTCCACTGGCATTCCTCACGATTTCTGTAAGCTTCTCTTTTATCTTAGGTCAGCATGTATTGTACTCTATATGCTAATTTATGAACTTGTACAAGACACCATGGGGCTCTGAACTAACAGCTGGGTAGTCCATGTGAGTGGATCCATATATCCATTTGGTCTCTTACCTGTAGCCCTATTAATTTAACCTCTGTTCCCATAGAAGAGTAGATGTCTAGGGCCTGAAATGGCTTATAATACCTTTCTGTGTTAATTGGGTGACTAGCAAAAGTAAGTATTAAGCTTAGTGGAGCCTTCCCACAAAATTAAGCATAACAAAATATACTTTGAGAATTTGTAACTTGAATGCTTTAGTGCTAAGGCACAAATGCTCATCCCTTAGAGGCTATATTGGATTGAAACAGCAAGGTTTTGGCAGCAGAGAGTCTGCAGGCATGGCCTCTGTGGAGGAGGCCAGGGACTGCCCTGTGTCAACCACAGCCACTTCCAGCTGTCTTTGCAAGGGATCCCATGCAGCTGAGCCCAACAGCCAAGTTGGTGGCACCTCTGTAAAAACATATTTAAGAAAAGGCAGAAAATTCTGAGGAGGCAGAAACATGGAGAGAACACAGGAATGGATAGGAGGAGGGAAGAAGAGAGGGAATAATAAGGTCAGAGGACAAGGAAGTGCTCTGTGGCGGAGCAGGTACTTCCCTGAAGAGCCTCTGGCCCATTGATAAGTTCAAGGCAGAACAAGCGCACCTCTGAAGGGACTGTGGCCCACAGAGAACCCATGCTGGAGCATAGGACAAGAGTGAGAAGGGAGCAGCAGTGAAGAGAAACTGCTGAGTACCGACCCTGACCTCGTGCACTGCTGGTTGTCTCACCAAAGGATTGGCTTTAGCCAGCCACCAGCAGCATATGCTTATCCATCCCCCTGTCCTGTCCTCTTTCCAAACACAGACATCCCACTCTGTTGTTTAGTGTCTTTTGAAGTTCCCCTTTGATCCAAAAAAAGAGTAAATCAAAGCAATAGGCTGCAGACAGTTGATGTGGTTTATTGTGTAACTACCATCTGAAGGCGTGCAGCAAAGGTGAACGACTACTGGGAAGTCAGATGAGCCCGAGACTCCCATATTTCATTTTCATTCCTCTCCTGCCCACAGCAAGACTTGTGTCTTGCATTCATTGATCAGTGCCACAATCTCTCCCTTGTTCTGTGTCCTTGCTCCACACAACGTCATTGGTAAGCCAGATGTGCCCTCCTGCAGCCAGCTGCATGTGACGGCTGAGGTCATGGGCTGGGCAGAAGCAGTGGCATTAGGCTGCCTGACAGCGCAGCATCTCTGCCTATTCCTGCCTAGCACAGCTCCTGCCTGTGTCAGACACTGGAGAAACCTGACCCCCTGTGTCACTTGCTCAGAGTTTTCTAGAAATAGTCTTGTGTGTACAGTAATAAATAAACTGGTACTGACCAGCTACAAGAAATACCTAACTGCTGGGAGAGAGTAAACTCCAGGAACCACACAGTAGGCAACCTAAGATCTGTGTTGATTTGAGCCCAAACAGATGTCTTGTTTGCACCTGTGGAGGCAAAGGTGCAGTTCCAGCTGGGATTCTTATTATGTAATTGTAGTATGTATTAGTGTCGTGTATTAGGTAATTACACTAATGTATGTGGGGACTAGTAACAAGAAAGGGTCTTACTGGGAGAGCCTCCACTACATCTACAGGGTAGCAGACGACATCTCTCCTGAAGAGCTTGCTCTGGATATGATTAAGAGAGAATAATGGAAAAAGGTGTAGCAAGGGAAGGTACCCTTAAGCTTTCTCATGAGACTCATGATTTCTTCTCAGCTTCTTTTTCTGCATACTGCTACTCATTGGATTTCCCTGTTGAGCTGCTCACACTTAGCACTCCTCCAGCAGTGAGGTAGAAGCTGTTTAATGCAAGCATTCACTGATGTGTTTTGTAGGCTTGGAGGAGGGAGGATGAGGGGAGGTCTGGCTTACTTAAAGCCCGAAGGATGCCCTAATCTTGTAAAGAACATGCGTCTTCTGTATGCAGGCCTCTGGAAAGTTTATGGATAAACTGAGACCCATAGAGGTCCCTCTGTATTAAGGTGGGACTCTTTTTATGTGCCTCTATTTATTGTCTTTAAGTGGAAGGAAAATAGCCCATTTTTAATAAATGGGTAAAATGCTCCATGTACATTTACTTTGGCCTGGCTAAAAAGCTGCTTGAATTTAATTTAGCTGAATAAATACTACCCTGTGTATCAAATTTAAGCCTATTTAAAACCGACTTATTGATTTAGCTTGCACCTGTAACCGATACAACTTGCTTGAAATCCACAAGAGACTGCCCACACAGGGATTTATGCAGGCTTGACATTTTAATATTATTTAAACTGCTGTAGATTGTAGGTGTGGACCTCCCCTTGGTAGCCTCCAGCAGTAGAAGTGATGTCTTTTGGTTTTACTACTGACAGTAGCCAACACTTAAAACTTGGCTTCATGCTGCCCACCCTGTTCACACCATTTGGTGCTTTTGCACAAGACCACAAGTTTGCTGGCAGGATATCCTGTTTCTTCTAAAAACTAATGTATTGCACCTGACCACATCTGTCTCGAGAGCTCACAGCCTACATACTTGTTTTAAGTAATCTATCAAGACAGTCCACAATAGCACCATCTCAAGACTTCCAAAATGTTGAACACAAAATGCAATTACACTGCACAACAGGACTAAGGAAACCCATCTGCTCAAATCAACTGTGTGCATGTGGCAGTCAGGGTGATGGCAGGATTTGGAAGGAACTCTGTTTTGTAGTTTAGTCCATGTCAAACTTCTAACCTCTGAGCACATCACTGCAGATGTTTTTGCTTTCCCCGTAGGGAGGAAGTGCACATCCCATGATAGAGATATTTCATAAAATAAAGCATGGCATGCCTGATACCGTGACCTGGTTCAGAGGGATATTACGGTTGTTTCTATTGCCCAAATGAAGGAGGTCCCTTAGAAAAAGCGGTTGGCTTTGAGTGAGTGCCAAGGTCTATGTCGGTGGTTTTGCTGCTGTTGCAGACTTTACCTATTCCTGATTATCCCCTGAAACCCCTTCCCAGCATCTGGTGGGTTACCAGCAAGACTTGCAGGGGAGACTGTAATTCCAAGTGGCCTGATAAAGAAATGAGAATGGGTGGCTGTGGAGGATTGTGTGCCTCCTGTGTGCTTAGTAGCCTATGTTAATCACAGTAAATCCAACAGGATTTATAATTCCATTATAAGGCAAAAATTTATTTATTGGTTTCATTATAGTATGCAATCATTCCCTGAAACAGCTGGATGGCAATAAGATGTTTCAGTGTTACACTGGAAAGCAGCTGGGGCCAGAGGTTTCTCAAAGTCATCTTTATTTGGAAGTCCAGCTGCACTTTTGGCAATTGATTTTTTTAATAATAGCCACGTATTTCAAACGTTTTTAATTATTTAATGTAGAAAAATTCTGCTACGATTTTATTTTTAATTTTCTGTCTTTCTTGCACTGAACAGTTGACAGAATATAGTTTATTTAATTTATGTAGATGAAATTTAGAGTTGTATTTTACTCATCCATCCCTACAGGTGCTGGTGTGCGGTTGGAATCCATTGTGGCATGGTCATGGACAAGCCCTTTATTGTTTTAGTAGAACAGCAGTGCTTAATCACACAAATAGTGATGTAATGGCTGTGGGGTTTGGAGTCCGCAGTTAATAGATGTGATATCAGGTTTTGGCTCAGACCCAGTCAGCCCCTTCTTCACTTGGTGGAAAAGTTTTATTCTTCTTTAAGCATCATTATTATAATAATTCTCTGACCTTTAGAGGTCAGATAGGCTGTTTGGGAGGACAGCACTGTAATGTTGGGATCTAGGTGTCTGCCACTTAAGTAGTTGTTGTAAAATTGAAGAAAAACCCCAAACCTTCAATTTTACCCAGGGCATTATTTGTTAATTACCCTATGGCTGCCTTTATACTGTTGTCAGTGCAAGACAAAGATGATACTCTCCTATGCTATATATTACGGAGGATGGGAATACCAACAAAACTGAAAGGCCGGATCAAATCTCTTCCACTCCTCCCTTTCATGCTCAGCAATTTTCTAGGGCTAGACAGAAAATGCAATAGCTTTTCCCCATTTAATTTTTTAAAGAGCTGACTGAAAAATATTTTGAAATGCCAAATTATTTTATTTTTCTCCTCTTGAAAGAAACCTTAGTCAGATGAATCTGGAACAGCTAGATAGCTGGCTTTGTGAAAATTACACCAGTTATTTACGCACTTAGAGAAGGATTTGGATATGGTCAAAAAGGAAAAAACATGCCCAAAGTGGGATTCTAGCAAGAGTTAAGTGTGCAAAGTTGTGATCTTGTAAAACACTGCACAGCTGCTGGTTAGCTCTGAAAGTAAACCAAGCAAATACTCTGCTTACTTTTTTTTCACTTTAAATACATAAACAGCCTTGGGAAGAAAGACTGACCCTAGGGTAACCATCACTCGTGTGGCCTGACCAGCAGGTTAGAGAGCCACGCATCTCTCTGCACTCTCTGGTTCACTTCAGACAGCTTTAGGTTCTGGTGGTAGCCCAGCTCTAGCCAGAAGGGTTGAGGCTGCCCTGTCCAGCCCCAGAGCCAATCCTTAGGACACTTTCTGCTGCAATGCCAAGCACAGGCTCAAAGCCAAGGACCACAGTGTACCCTTTTTCTTAAGTGCGTGCTCTGTTACTGTTGTGCGAAAGGACTTGTTTCCCCTCGATTCGTTGCAAGTAGCATCTTGGTGTGATTCCTAGAAAAACAGACGTGCTCCTTCAAGAGGGGGTTCTGCACCATCAAATTCAGAGGAGAGTGCTTTCTTCCACCTAGGAGGAAGCGGCAGGATCTAATGTTTGCACCTCTCTGATCAAGTTTCTTTTTGGCTGACTTGGAGTGCAGCATTGTGTGTGCACTGACTGGTAGAAACTCCCTGTTCAGTGAGCTGTGCTTACGTCCTCCAGGGTCTTCTCAGCTTCAGGGAAGAGAGTATCATGTCTAACTCTATTGTTGGATGGGACCAGAAAGAACCTGGCTGTAGGAACACGTCTAAAAATAATACTGTAGAATCATAGAATTGTTTAGGTTGGAAAAGACAGCTTGAAGATCACCAAATCCAACCATTAACCCAGCACTGCCAAGTCCATCACAAAACCATGTCCCTAAGTGCCACATCTACACATCTTTTAAATGCCTCCAGGTATGGTGACTCAACCACTTCCCTGGACAGCCTGTTCCAGTGATTGGCCACCCTTCCAGTGAAGAAGTTTTCCCTAATACCCAATATAAATTCCTCCCCTGGTGGAACTTGAGACCATTTCCTCTCATTCTGTTGCTTGTTATATGGGAGAAGAGGCCGACCCCCAACTGGCTACTACCTCCTTTTAGGCAGTTGTAGAGTCTGATAAGGTCTCCCCGCAGTCTACCTTTTTTCAGACTAAACAATACCAGCTCCTCATAGGACTTGCATCTTTGGCTGAATAGAATATTTTGAAGGTCTTCCAAGCAAAACACTGCTCCACGCTTCAAACAGCCTCAGCACTGCAGGACTCTGAGGCTGGGTCTATAGAGAAGTGTCCCATGCAGGACAATTTTCCAGTTGCTGGGATGCAGTGCACTGTGCTGCTAGAGCACCCTGACCAGTCAGTGGTGTCCTAAGTGGATATGAGGTGTGGGTAGGAGCTAGCATAGGCCGGCAATGAGCAGCTTGTGTATGCCAACCCTGCTTGGGAGATTGAGAGACTTCACTGATGGAGTTGTAGGCCATTCTGGGCGTAGTCAGCTCAGTAGTGCAGACCTACCCCAAATGAGCAGGAATTTCTCCTCTTTCTGGGAGCTGGGAGTTGTATCAGGATGTGTTTGTCCTGCCTGTTGCTGAAGAAGGAGCATACCTTCGTGTGCTGTGAGTGTGAGCTGGCTGGCTGAAGTAACACCAGCAGGGCCAGTAAAGCTGGCACTGCCTGGTGTCCCTTGGGTGGCTGGACCACAGTGATATTTGCAGGGCTACAAGCAGACAGAGACACAGCTCAGAGCACTCTGTGCTCATTGTAACCCTGGCCGGTGGGGCGGGGGTCAGGGTGGCTTAGAAAAAAGGGTGAAGAATGCCAGTCCTTCTGGGACTGAGTTTGCAGTGCAAGGTCTGTGATATGGTGGGTTTGAAAAACTTGATATTTGTGGGTGAATTAAAGCAGGTATATAGTTCATCAGTGCTTTGCATGACTGGCATTAAAAGGTTCATGTTACAGGCAATGACTTCTGAAAATGAATTTCCCAAATTCCTCTATTGTTTCACTTCAAGGACTCTTTTAGTTTTACTCTTGGCTTTTTTTTTCTAGAGAAGTTGCTGGATGTACTTGTCACATTTCAAACACTTGGTGTGATCAGGCAGTAGTGAGGCTTAGTCACAGATAGATAATAAAATAAAATACAATGATTTCTTCTCTTCTTTAAATATAACCTGTAAAATTACTTCTGAAAACTTGTAACAGAGTATTCTGTGTATCTTCAGGTAAATAGATATTTGTTATTTAAATGCATAGTAGATGTATAATAAAACTTAGAAGTTTCTGTATGTGTTCAGCTTTCTGTGACTGCCCAGCTACCGTGGGAAGATTTATTTTATTTTAAAAAGCTGATCCTAAGGTCCCTGGAAAAGTTGCCTCCTAGTTTAATGTTTGCTATGAACTTCATTAAACACTTTATGTGGTCTGTGCCAATTAAGACCATTAGCATTATCATGAACCAGTAACCTCAGGGGAAAAAAAAAGGTTATGCTTTAAAACATAAAAGCAGGGTTATTAACAAAAAGTGACCTATCAAGTGTAAATAAAATGACTTGAACAAAATGTGCGTCATTGCACATGCAGGCCCTCATTTACCATCTGGTTTCTGTTTTATGACCCTAGCTATGGATTTATTTTGTGCTAGTGGACAAACAATTGGACAATGCTTAGAAACACAAGCTGGAATGTAGGGAAAGCTTATGGCAATCTTTCATGCACTCTGTCATGTGGGGAAAAAGCAGTTTATAGAAAAGATGAGTTGAACTGTAAGCATTGCATCCTGATAATTCTTCCATATGGTCATATAATTATGATTTCTTTTACTTTCTTCAGATTTTCATTGAAGTCCAGCTAAGAATGCAGCCAACAAAATAAAGTGAAAAAGCTGGACATCTGAAGAAGCATCCTTCTACTTGGTGAAAATGTCTCTTATTTTTTGACAACGATTAAAAGACAATGGGGTCAAACACTCTTGGAAAGGCTGCAACATTAGATGAGCTTTTGAACACTTGTATTGAAATGTTTGGTATGCTCTTTCAATATTTCATTTTGTTGTTATTGAAATTTATCTTTTAATATAAGTCCTGCTGCTCTCTGATTTAGCCAGTCTTTCTCTTGGCTAAGAACATTTCTGTTCTGTAAAATTTTCCATGTTTCAGTTTGGCCCAGAATCTTGCAAGCCAGAATTTTAATCACATGCATACTGTATTAAATTTTCTTAATACAGATAATGCACTATTGTGGGTATGGCGGTTTTTAAAATGCTGGCCTTTACCAAGAGAAATGTTTAGATGAATTATTCAAGGAGTTATTTCTGGCATTGATCTTTGTCTTGAGTGGTTACACAGCTGTGGTTTTGACCAGTCATTTTTTTAAAGGTTTTCCAAATCATCATGCAATAATTGGCAAGCATATGACCTAAGTCTCATGTAATCTTTTTACTCTTATTAAAATGTGATGTACCAGGTCTGAGGGAAAGAAGTGATGAAAGAGACCTTGATGCATAACACCATTAATCATGACATATTAACACATTGCAGTCAAATGAGTTCATGGATGGGCTTAAATGTTTTCAAATGGGGCTTTGATTCACAAAGATACATTTAGATTCTCTGGAGATGCAGGACAGCTTTTGATTGGAATGAAGTACTAATTTTTTTCCCATGTGGAGAGAAACAAGCATCTAAAGGTGAGAGAGACTGAACAACTGACGGATGGACAGACCTTGCTACCAGCTGCAGTGAATCCCATACATCCATTTCCATAGACCACCATCAAAAGTGTTTTTCTAGAACTTAATTAAAGTATTAGCAGAGCCCACACACTTGTTGTCTGTTGGAAACAGTGTCTCCTCTTGTGTACACACTCTCTTGCCAAGCGCAGTCCATGTGTGGCTCCTGTTTCATACATCATATCATCTACTGTCTTCTAAAAAAGTGACAGACAGAGAATAATCTAACATTGCAGATGTTGGGGAAGACTGATGGTCAGCCAGCCTGCCAGGGAATAACTCTTTGTGTAGTTTCAGTGTCTGCACTGCAAAGACACAAGGGTCTCTGTTAGGCAGCTGGAGATGCAACCTTGGGCACAGATGCGAGGTGCTGCTTTAACATTGAATTCCTTGAAGCAGATCCATTTTTTAATAATTTAACTGCTAACTTAAATCTATAAAGCTGCAATAAAATAAATATTGGAAGTAGTTGTAAATAGATCATCTTTCCACCCTCTTGATGGACTAATTTTGGATTTGTCCCTTAGACTACTGTCACTATCTTTATATAAAGCTTATCACAGTGATGTTCATGCCATATTTTTTTAGCTATGGCCTGTTACCTGCACTGGTTTGGGTTTTTCCTCTGTTTAAATAACTGTCACTGCATTCTAGCAGTAGTTACTGTTCAAGTGGCATTTTTGTGCTCTGGTGTTCTTTCCTACCACTTTGGTAGATAATGAGCCAACATTTCCACTTTTGATCCCTTCTGTCTGACTCTGCTTGAAGAATAAAAGCTCCCCTCTGTTATGATGGGGTTAACTCATTGTTTCTCTTTTGCAGATGACAAAGGAAACCAGTGCTCCAGCCATTTGCCAAGAACCTTTCTTTTGATGCACCGGTGGTATCTGCCTTCGACAGAGCTGGCTGGCAAGCTTCTGTCCACATATCCTTTCACAAAGTGCTGCAAATTGGCATTACAGTGTCAAAAGCAGATTGTTTTTCTGACTGCTTGTAAAAATGTGCCAATTAATTAGTGACAAACGAGGTTTAGAGGTGAATTTTTCTTCAACCTAAAAGGTGGAAGTTTGTGAGCTTCTTTATTCTCACATAAAGACTTTGTGGGCTTTTTCAAGATATACAAGAACACTGACTTTGCATCAACCTTGAATAAGTGCAAGTATGAGGCCAAGATAACTTTTCAATCACAGCAGGTTGGCCTTTGAGTATTATGGATTTTCAGTGATATCTAAGCACCTATGTGTCATTTATACCTCTTAATTCAGTAATCATAAATATTATCATATTTGGTTGGCCAGAGCTGGCAAGAGACCTTTCAGCAGAATATTCAGAATTGTAGAATAGCTGCACTTTTGATAAGGGGAAAAAAAAGTGGCAACCAGGAAATAGTCTCTGTCCCCTATGATGTTGTGAAAGTGAATGAAATATCAGAAGCATAAAGCAGTTATCTCCAGAAGAAAAGTTTGATACCTTTTTAAATTCAGCTGGTCTAGTATCCATCTCCAGTGAATAAAAACAACATTGCTGAATCAAGGCTCACAAAGCTTTCTTTAGCTGACGTACTTATAGAGATGCCGACGGGGAGAACTGCAACGAATTCAGATTGAAAATCTGCTACTTCATGAGGTACATGCACTTCTGGTCCTCTAGCATTTTGGTTTTATGGTTCTGTTAATACTATCAATGTAATTTTGTTTGTTTGGGTTTTTTCACTTGGTCTCCATTCTACAGTGAAGAGTGAATTTCTGTGTGTTGAAAACAATTAAGTTGAGCCATTCCGTTTTTAAGACACTTAACTGCATTGAGCTACAATGTTGACTGAAAACTTGTGTTATGATTCATCTGGCTCATGAGTGTTATGATTTATCAGCCTTTCAGAGGGAGACTTCTTGAGTGCCACGCAGAGGAGAGACACATTTTGCTTCCAGGTGTAACTTAGTGTGGGAGAGGAAGATTGTCTCCTGGCTGTAGACTTCAGTTCATGCAATCCCTACATAATTTATGATGACAGGAGTGTGTTAGTGATGCCGAAGTTGTTACAGGGTGGGTGTGTTCCAAACCTTGTACCAACTGCTCTGACCTTGTTTCCATGGGAAAGCTTTCATGTGTTGGGCTGTTCTTACGTAGGAACATTTCCCTGTAAAAGAGAAAGCATGAATTCTTAAGTAATCATGACATAACCTGCTTCACTTAAAAAAATGTTTTTCCTCTGGATGAAGTTACATCACTGAGAAGAAAGGTGAGGTGAGTTACTGAAGGCAGGACTGATAAAGCCTTTTCCACTCCCCCTTACACAGAGGAGGAGGCTTATATGGTTTACATGTAAGCTTACATGGCTTACATCTGCTGTACTCAGTTATCGTGGTAGAACTGCCACTCAAATTCACATTTGCATTTTCACTGAAAAGTGTTTTCTGAGCAGACAAAGTTGTCTCGCTTGGACAGGGACCAAGTGCAAGTGTTATTTGGGTGTCCTGGTAGCCTGAGTCAGGACACCGCGTGTGTGTGTGTGTGTGTGTGTGTGTGTGTGTGTCTTCTGTGAGTGTCCCCTGAGACATCACTTTAATTTTGCATTTCAATAGAATGCTGCTTTGTTGTGCTGTTGTGAGTTAAGCAAAGAAAATTAAAAGCTAAAGTGGCTTCTGCCACTTCAGTGTCACAAATAATTACAGAAGCAAGAGGCTGAGGTAGTTAACTCTCTCTGTCTAAAGAACAGTGGATCTGAAAGAAGTCCTATTAAAAAAAATATGTAAAATATTTGCAGCCACTGAGTGTTACACCTGAGTCTCTGGGCATCTCTTAACTGCTGTCCGTGAATTTCAGATACTGGATTTTGGAATTTCCTGCAGAGTTTAACTTGGATCTTGGGCTGATTCGTTTGACTGAAGAGTTTCAAGAAGTAGCCAGCCAGCTTGGATATGAGGATCACATCCATCTTATTGATATCTCCAGCATGTAAGGATGTCATGAGCTGCAACATCTCTGTGTCTGGAACAGCAGAATTCTAGTTCTGTACAAAGTATAAAAACATTAAGGGCCATCTTGATCTTGAGAGAGCAAAAAATGCACTTGCAAAATTGTCTTCAAATTTGAAGCTACTAAAAATTTGAAATTATAGTTACACAGTAAAGAAAAGATTCCTATCTGTAAGTTTTTCATATAAACAGGAAATAAATTTTTTTTCTGGCAAAGCAAGTGCCAATTAAGTGATTAGTATTACTTTTTTTTCCTATAAGTTTTCATACAGAATAACAAGCAATGTAGTGACTGGCATGCTGTGTAAATCTTAGATCTTCTTGGAGAAGCTTTCTTGTCTTCTCATCAGTAATCTCGTAGTTTTTTGTAATATTTTCTATTATTTAACTGGAGAATTCTTAGCATTCACAGTTGTAGTTACATTGCATCAAAATTATTTCAACTACTATTTCCTTGACAAGCTGAAATGAAAGTTACCTTTAAAACATCACCAGACATGCTTTTGCATCTCATTTGATATTGTAGATTTTCTTTTAAAATATGACATATGCGGAGTAGTTGGCTGTTTCTGTTGTTCCATTACTGCAGGGACCTGTGGACTTACAGAGGAAAAATTTATCCTTGATGTTATTCAAGTATGTTTTTATTCTGTATCAGAATTTGTTGTGAACTGTTCTTGTATTTCCAAAGCATCTCTAATTATGACTTCCCGTATCATGGGGAAGAATACATTGTCCTTTTGTTGTGATAGAAACCTGCTGTTACTTACCACTTGTAGTAGTGCATCCAGAACTCCTCTCTTCTGTTATGCTGTTGAACATGTCTTATTCTAAGTGTCTGTTATGTGCTGGATGTCACAGACCAGAAGGCTCATGGTCCCTCTGTGGTCAGTTTTACATGATACATTCCAACTGAGGGCTACGCTGACAAAGACCCAAACAGAACTGAGACTAATACCTATTCTGTTGCAGTCCTTCCTATGACTGGATGAGAAGAGTTACACAGAGGAAGAAGATTTCCAAGAAAGGAAAAGCCTGCCTGCTGTTTGACCATCTGGAGCCCATTGAGCTAGCTGAACATCTCACGTTTTTGGAGCATAAATCTTTTAGGAGAATTTCTGTAAGAAGCCCACAACTTTGTCATTTGCAATTAGGAGCCTGTCTTTAAAGAGTGGTCACATGGTTTCATATTTACGACTTTTTTCTTCAACATTTCAGTGTAGTAAATCTTTATACTCTCTCATATGAGATACATAGCCATGCACTTCCTTGACCTTTTTCATGCCTGATGATTTTTGGCACTGAGGGAAATTCAGGCACGGTTGCTTTTCACAGAGGATTGTACAAGGACAAGAGGCAAAAGTGGATGAAAACTAAAGTTGAAGCTAAAACAAAACAAATGAGTAAGACAAATGCCAAAAGAAATGCTGATTTCTGCTGGCAAATATCCATATGAAAGAGTCACATGATGTTACTGTATCAGGTGGCAAATGGAAGCAGTAAGTTCTCAAGAGGAAGAATGAGACTTTTTTTTCAAGTGTCTAGGGACATGAGAGAAATCAAACTCCCAAACTAAGAAAAATACATGAGTTTTTTAGTTTGTTTCAAGAGAGGAAGGAAAAAGAGATCAATGAGGAGCTGAGACCAGTCTAAATAGAATCACTTTTGATGTCACTTAATAATGTTCAAAGATTAATTACTCTAGGCTTCAAATCATGGGAAAACACCCTACTGTGATCTGTGCAATGCTAACCTCAAAGAAGAAGAGAAGGACAAGAAAAAAGGCATGGATTTCTAATTAGACTTAAGATGCATTTGAATTCCTTTCGGGATTCCAAGAAGAAAACTCAAACCTGCAATGAATTTTCTTTTTTTTTCCTTGCTGTTTCTAGCTTCTCTGTTAATTCTTCAGCTTGAATTTTGCTATCACAGATGATTCTCTGCAACCAATGAGAGTTAATTAATCTTGTACTACTTGTTCTCTCAAAGATATGTAATTGTAGAACATGATTAGTCTGAATTCTGTCTTTGGTTTTACCTGTCTAAAAAAAAAAAATGGGAAGAAGGAAGGGCAGTGTTAACTATAACAAAAAAATTTTTAATTATCTGAACACCGAAATATTGTTTATCCGCAGCTAGGAGACAAGCATCTGTTGTGTTAGAGTATATGCCCTCGTATGTTTTTCTAGCAGGCTGGTTTTGATCAGCTAAGATCAAGAAACCCACCTTGTCTGGCATTGTTAGCAACTCCCTACACAAGCTAAAGTTATGTCCTAAGTTACTGAAAACCTGCCTCTAAGGGACAGCAGAAAAATGTTTTTCAAACATTTAGGGAAATTTAATTTGGGGATCCTATAGAGCCCCGTGGCTTGAGGGTGTCAAAACTACACAGAAAGATGGGAAAGATGGAAGTAGCAATCACATTCATCATGCAGGTTTCTATATTTCACAACACACAAACAAGTTGTAAGTTGACATTTAAAGAAAAGCCAAGCAAAAACAACAGCAAAAAAGCTTTTAAGGAAGAGCTGTTGTGCACCAGGGTTTGCTGACCCTGAGTCATGGTCACTTTCTAAACAAGAGGAGCTTTAAAAAGAAAAAAAAATAACAAAGTTTCGATTTGATTCTTCAGTTGTCCACTGTTTTACTGAAACTGCCTTTTCTCTGTTAGTTCACAGACTACCAAAGCTATGTGATCCACGGCTGCTTGGAGAACAATCCTACTTTGGAGAGATCTATTGCTTTATTTAATGGCATCTCTAAATGGGTCCAACTCATGGTTCTCAGCAAACCGACACCCCAGCAAAGAGCAGAAGTAATCACGAAGTTTATCAATGTTGCGCAGGTAAGTCTTGCAGATGAGTCTTTTTCTCCCAGTACAAAGCAGGAATATAAATGGAGATTGCAGTTAACAAATTAGCTGATGCTCTTCATGTTATTTCCTCAGTGAACAGCCTGTTCAACATCACTGGAGGTTATTTGTTCAGGTGTGGTGTGCCTGCGTTTTTTAACTAGCAGACATAACTATACAATAATTTTTTCTTTGTTGCATTCCAGCTGGCAACTGTCACTACTGTGCGTTTCTTCTGGAGCTAAGCTAATTAAAAATGAAATGATGAACCTTTCTGTTATGTGCCCTAGTTTAGTGATTTCTGCTTTAGCCATGATGGGCTGTCTCCTTTAACTTGTTGTGTGTGACACTGAATAGCTACTACTTGTATTTCACCAATTTTTAATCATGCATGATTAATCTCTCCTGCAGAAGCTCCTTCACCTCCAGAACTTTAACACACTGATGGCAGTTGTGGGAGGTCTAAGCCACAGCTCTATTTCTCGCCTGAAAGAGACTCATTCTCATCTGTCTTCAGAAGTCACAAAGGTATGGTGCGCTCCAGAACATAGACATATTGAGCTGAACACCACCTCTTTGAGGTCTGATGGGTTCTGCAGTGCAGGTGTCTCACCAGCACAATGCTTGGATCATGGAAGGGCATCCTGAAAGGCATTCCTCTCAGTGGAGTAGGATGAGCTCACAGAGATCCTCTGGTTGATTGCCTTTGCCAGAGGAAATTAGCACTGTCGACACCCTGACAAGAGTTGTGCTCATTTAAAACAGGTTAAGGAAATGCTATGAATGCTTTCACAGAGACTTGCTTCTCTGGCTATTTGTAGGACTGGAACGAAATGACAGAGCTGGTCTCTTCCAATGGAAACTACTGCAACTACCGCAAGGCTTTTGCTGACTGTGTTGGCTTCAAAATTCCTATTTTAGGAGTCCATTTGAAAGACTTGATTGCTGTCCATGTCATTTTTCCTGATTGGATAGATGAGAACAAGGTTAACATAGTGAAAATGCAGCAGCTTTCCATCACCTTGAGTGAACTGGTTTCCCTGCAAACTGCTTCTCATCATTTAGAGCCTAATTTGGATTTAATTAACCTGCTAACCGTAAGTATTGAGCATGTTTCAATTCACTCCTGTGATTCAAATGTTAAGTGTCAGTAGGAATACTCATATCTATGAAGTTAAGTGCATATTATCTCAGTTTTGAAAAAGAAAAGGGAAAAAATACAAAACAGAAACAAGTTCACATGAGGTGTTAAGAAAGTCAAAGAGAGTTTTACTACAGTAGTATGTGATGGCTGGAAGCAGCAATTGGATTGTTATAAATTACCTATTTTAAGATGGAGGGCTGTATTTATTTTAGGAGAAGGAAAAACTCAGTTCTGAATACTTAGAATGAAGGCTTATGTCTCCTGTGGAACAATTTGGTGACATGCTGGCATGGACACACAAGAGAAATTGCAGCTTGAGCATCATTCCATTCTTGCTCCCCTGTGCTTTCCATGTGACACAGTATCCTTCCTATCCAGTAAATAAAAATGTGATGGATTTATACTAGGACTGATCAGGTACAGAGCTTTACACTAAAGAAGCTGACAAATACGAGCCTGAGCTTGGATCTATCAAGCTGGTGTGGATATACCTATGGCTTCATTGTAATGAGGACTGGGAAAGTTTGGGGGAACAGGAAAACTTTCTTCAGTTGTGCCTTGTGTGGAACAACCTGGGAAAAAGTCTTAATCCTGATTAGTGGGACAGGAAAGAGAAGGCACCAGATGTTGACCACTGCAACAATCCTTTAACTTAAAATTTGAGCTATAAAGGCAGATATTTATTATCTTGTTTTGTTTTTGTAGGGACTGAGAGTTGCTTTCTCGTGACACTCTTTCCCTTCCTGGTCATTCCTTACAAGCTTGGCTTTGAATAGGGGGAAGTGGAACCTCAGGCTTTAGGGAACTGAGCTATAAAAAAGTGAGTCCAAAAGGGTAGAAATTAGACAATGTGAAGTGAGAGATGGAAGCTGAACTGCTGCTACCGCTTTCATTAGCTCTTCTCTCTTGTTGGTGACAGCCTGATTTCCAAAAGGAGCAGAAATCTAAAAATTTTTTTAAGACCTTACAGGTCTTTATATATTCACCATTGTATCAGCCTGAGGGCCCATAGTGTATCTGGTTTTCCTTTTTTAAAAAGTATTTTCCTTGTTTTCTTTGTTTTCAGCAAAATTGCTGACTGGGATTTTATTTGTATTTTTGTATTTATTTCATTGTATTTCATTTACTAGGAAAAGTAATTGAGTGCATACAAGGTAATTGGGTACTTTCTCACTTATGATACTCTGATGCATTCATTCATAGTATAACTCTGCTGACTTGGTTACAGTTGAGCCAATTTGATCACAAAAAATGAAGTTGCATTCTGTAATGTTGATTCCAGACCTGATCAAGGCTTACAAATAACTTCTGCTTTTTTTTAACCTGTTAGCAAGATTCTATGGTAGTACCTCTGTGATGATGGGGACAGCCCATCTAGGTTGGGTATCTAGGTGGACAGATGTAGGTATCCTAAAACCTTTCCAAGGTAATTCTGTCTTCACATTAGTCACTGGGAGTGTAGCTGTGGATCAAGTACGTTTGATAGTATGGGAGTATTGATTTTAAATGGTGACTTCTGGAAAGGGAAATACCAACAAATTTCTACAAAATATTCTTGGACCAGAATTTTGGTACACAACATGAGTATTCTCATTTTTCTTCCCATATGTAGATTTTGTCCTCATCTGTGTATATGAATACAATACTTTTTTTTGTTTGTTTTACACTAGTCTCTTAAACAGTAATAATGGACTTGTATTGTAGATTAAATGTTTCTATCTTTTTGCTAATAAGAAAGTTTTAAATTATTGGCTGGGTTCAGAGAAAGAGGAGAAGAAAAGGATTGCAACCCAAAACTGACAAGAATAAAATAGTTGAATAAAAAAAGAATAGAATAAAACCTAAAAATAGTTGACCTTGCTATGTGCAAATAGTCTTTTAGCAGATTTAGCCTCCCTTGCTGCCTATGTCATCTTCAGTTTTCAGAACATGAAGAATTAACTATTTCTTTCATTACTAGGTCTTATCTCTCTAATGTCAACAGTAAAAATTTTCCCCATCTTTACCTTATTTAGAGAAATTCCCTTTCAAATCTAGTAAATGTATATAAATGTGCAGAATGCTTTTCAATTGAATCAGCTGACCCAACTGTTTCTTCACTTCTGCTGTTTTCCCATTGAGCACCTTCTATCTGGGCAAGCTTTTAGTAGGTGTCTTGTCCTGATGAGCAATGTGTAAATCTGTTGCCTGGCCTCCCTCCCTTGCAGCGTTGCCTTTTACACCACACTTAGCAAGTGCTAACAGCCTGGCCTGTGCTTGTTTGGCAAGTAAATCACTGGGTGCTGGCTTGCTAGTCCAACAATTTGCACAAAAAGATAAAATGGGCATTTCGTGGGCATGTGGGAATACGGCCTGGTTTTTCTCTTCCTCAGTGGTAGAGTCCTATTTGCTCGAAGGGAGCTGATACCTTTCAAGTGGCTTAGAAATGGTGATGTTTGGGGAGACTTTGATAGGAGCTATAAAGTAAGAGCTTGGGTTAAAAGCTTGAGTGAGAGGTGGATAGTAAACTTCAGGCCACCTGTTCAAGGGGCTTACAGGCATTTTTAAGATGCTATTGTGAGTATAGACCAAAAGGGTTCATGAGGAACAAGAGGACCCTTGATTTCAGTGGTAGCTGCTGAATGGTCAACAGTTTGGCAAGTTCTTCTCTTCCTTAAATGTCTGCACACAAACTTAGAAGTCTGCTTTCCCCTCATCCCCACACCCCTACACCCCACCTCATCTTGTTGTAAGCATAAAAAATCAGCTTCTAGATCACAGAATTTTAGCTTTGAACAAGCAGCTGAAAGAAGCCAGCATTTTGCATGGAAGTTAGCATGCCACAAATAAGGGAAAGGTCTGCTGTATGGACAGCAGGGGGACATGCCAGATTTATTGGCATAGGAGACTGCGAAAGCTGAGGGGGATGCAAGTCCTGCCTTGTGTTGTGTAAATGAGTCTGAGTTACATGGGCAAGCGAAGTAAATGTGTTACAGTTCAGCTCTCAGTGAGCCAGAGTATGTTACATGAAGATGGACTCACTTCTTAGTGCATGACTGCTCTTAGTCTGTGATTATTCCTCCTTCCTGACTTACTGGCCACACTTGCTCCACCCTCACTGACTTTGTACCTGGTTCTATACCACTCCCTGGAATCCAAAACATGGAGCTAAGAAGTAGTGACAGAGGACCTAAACACAAGCTTGGAAGTGCAGCAGAGTGGAAAAACAGCTCTAAAGACAGTTTTGCCATTAGAAAACTTACATTTGGTAAGGATGCTTAAGAGATTTCCTTACCTGCTGTGCAGTATTTCCACACTGGTGTTTTGTTTTTTCACAATGTGAATAAAAACCTGTGGGTAAATATTTTATCACTTTCTGTGGATTGGAAGTGGATCTCAGTTTCTCAACTAGACCACAGTGTATTTATATGAACTGTGTTAGAACTTATTTGGTGCCACCATTTTACCTTCACTATTTTTATGTCTCAGCATCTATTTATCTAACCTGTTCTGAGACTATATGCAAATGACTGGAAAGTCCCAGTCATTTGTACAGTCTAGAGAAGAGAATGAGAACTACCCAAACAATCAAATTGAAAGTCACCCTCCCTAACTTGTGTTCAGTAAGTTCCACTTCGAAAAAAAAAAGTAAGTCATGCGTTTCTGATCACTCCCCTACCCTTCTCAATCCCCCTCCAAATTGCTCAGAAAAAAAATAGGACAGCAAGGATAGTCAAATTAGAATAGAAACTGCCACTCACTGTAAAAGTTATTCTAGGAAAACTCTTATTACGCTTTATTTGTCAGAGCAAAACTGTAAACAAAATACAAAATGAATGCTTATATAAGGGCATAGTCATCATGCTTGCAATTTTTGTGCTAATTTATGAAATTTCTGAACTAGACAACACCTTGTTCACTGTGTGCTTACACACTGTACCCAATGAAGTTATAACCACTGCTTAAGACAAGGTCATATAATTCAGGGAGGGAGAGATAAAAGTTTGCTCAATAAATACTAATACATCTCCACTCCCAAATCCACACCCTGTTCATCTGGCCTGCTGAGAAAACTGTGCTCTTTCATAGGAACCAGACAACACCTTTTGAACTACCAATTCTGCTCCCTGTCTGACCTGATAGTATCATACACTCCAGCTGAGTGCTGTTTATTTAATGCCACCAAGGAACCTTAGAATACAGTCACTGAATATCTCACCACATGAACAATATTTCTTACAGCACTTACTGGTTCCATGTTGTCTTTAGGACAGGCCCTTAGCTAGCCCTGTGATAGCAGCATGCTGGCCGGTAAAGGAACCTGCAGGATGCACAGCCTTTCACTGTGCCCTTAACCAAATTACAAAGTGCAAAAATCAGCAGTGTTTAAGCTGGACAAAATGAATAATGTAATCTCCAGACTTCTCTAAAGCCATGTTTTTGCTTTGGGAACCTATTTTGGGTAAGGGCACAACTTCTGTCTTACTCATAGCACAAAATTCTGCCTAAGAGAGGGTGGTTCCTAGAGGTGGTTCTGCAGTAGGTGTCACTGCTCCTGCTTGTTACTTACTTGGCACTTCAGATTCCCTAAAAATAACCTGTCACAGTCATTTAGTCAGTGGGAATTCTATCTGTCTGCTTGGGAACATCCTTTTAACTCAATCTTAGCTTAACTGGGGATTTACAAGGTGGATGATAACTTCAAATCATGTCAATTCTCCAAAGCCAATTAATGTAGGAACATGACCGGAGGAAACATGCCATGTTTGTTTCCTCTCGCTGCAAAACATTAGCTACAGGGTTGATTACTTTTCTCCTTCACCACTCCAAAAGAGGAGGAATTTACTGCAGACATAGATCAGTGCAAGACCCCAGCCACCAAAGTAAAAACAGATTCATCCTTCTTTATGCATATTTATGTACCTTCTCTTTTCTCGAGAAATCCTCTAGCAAAAAGAATGAGAACATTAAAGAAAAATCTTTCATTTATCTAGAAACAAAGCTGAAAGGCAATTTGCCTTACTTGCTGAGAGGTGATCAGGAGCAGGCCAAGCTGGGCTGAACTGGGATTGCTCTCAATGGAGCACTTCGCACTTGCATCAAGAGTGGTGGCAAACCCAGCCTGCCTCTCCCAGACCTCTGCCTGCCCAGGGCTTTCCAGAGAGGCATTTGCTGCACGGGCTGATCTCTGTACAAGAGCTGTGCTACTAGGGCCATTCTTGAGGAGCGAAATTTGACCAGAATAAAATCTGAAGTCCTTCCAGCCTAGCGCCTCTGCAACTTCTTTCCTGAAGTTCTTGTATTTACCAGATTGTTTCACTGAGGTCTCTCATGAGCATTGAGCTGCTAGAAGAAAGTGTGTTGGTGTACAGGTGGTCTTTGGAGCCAATGTCCCTCTTTGAGAGGTCAGCATGCAGCCCCTCTCACCCGTGGGGTCAGGACGAGGGTTGTGCCAGCCCTCAAGAGCAGTGCCTGACATGAGCAGCAGCGTGTGCTCACCAGCCTGGTTGGTGTTCACTCTGTGGAAATCTGCTTTCCCAGCAGCGGCACACAGCTTTGGCATGTCTCCTGAACTCAGAGTAGCAAAATGTTGTATTTACCTTCAGTGGGGAGGCGTATCTCTGCTTACGAGCCTGTGATATCCAACCCAGTCTAATAAATATTACTGTTTTCCATTCTTTCTCATATGTAGCTGTCCCTGGACCTCTACCACACTGAGGATGATATCTACAAGCTCTCCCTGGTGCTGGAGCCAAGGAACTCCAAATCTGTACGTCATCTTTTACTGCGTTTTGACATATTGCTTATTTTGTCTTCATGCAGTTGATTACGTTTTTAAATGACAGTTAATGTGTTTCCTTATTCATATGCACATAATGTTTTTTAGTGTTATACTTGTGTAGAAAACACAGTCACTACTTATAGGTTTTAGTGCATATTGGGAGAAATAAATAATGGAACACACCAGACTTCACTGTTAATTATTTTTCAACAAAACCTCTGCAAGTCCTGGAAAACAAAGTTCTGCTTTAGATATATATCCTTTGTAAGTTTATTTCAATTATTTATTGCCTGACCCCTAGATGATTTTCTGGATGCTGGTGCAGTTATATAAAGCAACACTGAATTAAAAGATTTGTTTAAGGCAAGGCAAATAATTACTGTAGTAATTTAAAACTGTTTGCTTAGGCATAATTGGCTGTATCTTGGGCTCTAAAGCAATGTTTAAACAGATGAGAATAGATATTACTCTTTATTTGGTTATGTGCAACTAAAGGTAATGCTGCATTCATGCATTTTTCTTTATTTTTTGAAAGTCAGAGGATACAGATAAATCTCATAATTAATAGTTGAGTTTCACTTAAAATATTACTCTTTCCTCTGCTGCCAAAGGTTGGGCACTCCACTTTCCTCTGAGCATTTCTTCAGTGTATTAACATTCTTATTAACTTTCATATCCAGCCTTTGATGCTCTCAGATTGAACCCTGTCAAGTCTGACAGCAGCAGAAGATGAGGGTGGCTGGAAATGCTTTGCAGGGTGTGAGAGCAGAGTCCACGAGTCTGAGATGATGCATTCCAGTGCTTTTTAAGGTTTTGAAACATTCTTAAAAGCAAGCAAGGAAGCAGAACCCTTTAATTTCCAAGTATAAGGCTTCTCTGGTGTTTAAAATAGTTAATCACTCTTGGAGACCAGTTTGAGGACCATGTGTGTATGTTCCCAATGATGTATTATGAGCATTGATAAAGAAACTAATGAATATTTCCACAGCCAACACTAGCTCAGCTTAAACTTTTGAAATTTCATTACTGAGTCTCCACTCCTTGTTGGATATGATTTGACCACAACAGTTGCTGTTCATTTCAGTCATTCTGGGTCCCTCATGCTCTCACTACCGCCAGCAAAGTTGAAATGTTACAGCCTTATGCTGTGGAAGGACAAATGGACCGCTACTGTAAATGAAGAAAATTATCACACTTCTGCTTTGATCCCCAGCCCGAACTTTAAGCAGGACAGAAGCAATATAAACAGTGCTGTGAACTTTAACAGCACCCAGCAATTGTGGGAGACTTTTGCATAAGGATCAATGAATAGCCACTGACATTGAGCTATTGCTGCACCCTGACGGGTAAAAAGCTGCAGCTGAATCGACAGAAGCTGGACTATTTGAAGCTTACTTCTCTTTGATGGAGTGCCAAAGCACACAGGCTGTATTAGAGGGGAAAGAATCTGTAGAGCTTTTGTGTGCGGAAAAATTTGTCAAAGGCAACGTGACAGCATAGCTATATCATTCCAGCTGCCCCTCGATTTATTGTTACATGGGTACCACTCCCATGCAGGTGCACTACGGAGGAAATGCCTCATGCTGCTGCAATCATTTTCTAGGCAAAAGTGGAGCTGATCTGTTGGCATATGAGTCTGCTGTGAACAGGGACTTGAGCAAGACTTTCCTTCTGCTAAAGCTGGGAGGAGACTCTTCAGTCAGTATAGCAGCCTAAAAAAACACTGAGGAATGACCACCAGCTGTAGTATAGCACCTCCTTGTCACAGTGTCCTGCTTTTCCCCACCCATTAGTGATCTTCTTGTTGGGAGTTTTTGCTAATACAGCTGTTGTCTAGGGGACAACTCTGCCTGGTGCAATTCTGCCACTGCTGATGCACTTAGGTAATTTTTTTGCTTTTCAGTAGAATTCATTTCAATGCCAAAATACATAGATGTTTGCAAACATCTGAAAATGCTTTCTCAGTCTACAATACCATGGTCCCTGTGCTGGTGAAATAACTGGGAGATACCATCTGAATCACAAACTGCATGACCAGATACAGTGTTTCGGAATGTTTAATAAATTCAGCTTGGTAGTCTCTGGACAAGTTAGCACCTTTCTTCATACGATGCATTTCAAATACGTAAATAAAATCATGGCTGTTCATTTCAGTCTACGAGTGAAATAGAAGGAACAAATATTTCCCTTTGGCTAGTGGTCAGTAACATGAAGTTTTCATTACAACTTGTCAAAAAAACACAAAAATGGAATGAGGCTTCAAATGAAATAGCCCAGAAGAAAGAGGAAGGCTCCAGTGGATTCAGTCTCTTTCTGCCACGGTGCACTCAGACCAGTAGGTGTTAAAAGCTCTCTGCGAGGTCTTGGTAGTCTATCACCACATTGACACTTTTAATACAGATGCTTTGATTCAGTGCTTTTGGGAGATAGAGCTGGATGTCCAGGTTCACTGTACTTCTAATTGAAATTTAATTTTGTTGATATAGGGATGTTTTCCTCCCAAACTTGTGTACATTGATATGGGTCAAAATCTATTGAGGCATTGATGAAAGCTGTTCTAACAGCTGAAAAAGGAAAAGCCAATTTAATTAAGCAACCCACTAAGAAATCCTTTTTTTCTTTCCCAACCAAACACAGTAAAATATGAACCTGTGACCATTTCTCATCTTGATGTCAAAGTCTTCAACATCATTGTAATACACAATGATGCGTGTAACATCTTTACATGTCTTAATTGTCCCCCTTTCAAGTCACACCAATTTAGAGTGAGACAGATGAGACCCGGATTCTTTGCTCATCAGCTAACACAGGGGCCTTCTGAGACTGTGGACCCTCTCCCTTCTGATCCAAAACACACTGGATTTTTTCTGCTTGACAGTGCTTCACCTGCTAGATGTCCAGTGGCAGATGCAGGGAAAGGCCAGTATGTCTTGCAGCATTTTTCATGCTAACTGGTTATTTTTGAATCCTTACCTGAAAATGTGTTCAGGTTTGTCCTATATTTTCTACCTGAAGAGTCTGAGCTGCATTCCAGAGCTACTCCAAAGCATTGTGTAGTGCTGTGGAGGGAGTCAGGCTGTGAGCACCGTGCATCCAGTGAGCTCTCAGCTACTGTTTTGTCAAGACCAAGATGTTTTTAGAATAAAATAGTCTGGCTGGTGTTATCTGCAGAGCAAGTCAAAGACTAGCCCCTTTCTACTCAAGCTGCCCAGATGAATCAAGCTGTGCATCCTGGCACATCTCAGCTGGAAACCAGAGGGACTGCTGAGCGCAATTCTGCCCCTGCTTCTGCATCCTGCTGTCTTGCTGGTGCCGCACAGAGCAGGAACATGAACTTACTCAGGTTGTGGCAGTCCCTTGCACAGCTCCTGGGCACGGTCCCTCCAGCAGGGAGTGGGGGGCAGACTGTGCTGTGGTGGAGAGTTCCTCAGAGGTTTTACTGAGGAGCAAAGCGGGTTTCTGGGCTTACCTGTTTCTGATGTGCACTGTGTTCACAGACCCTCCTTCCTTCCTTCTTCCTTCAAGTTTCATTGCTGTTGAACCCTCTGGAGATGTCAGTGAGGAAAGACTGCTTGGGTTTGCTTCTGAGCTCCCTGGGGGGTGGCGGCATAGCTGCGAGGTGCCACAGAGAGCCTGACTGATTCTGTTAGTGGAGACAAGCAGCCCTTTAAAAACTTGCCTGATGTTTTGTTAAGCATGTTTTTACAGCAAGGGTACTCCAGTAGTTTGTGGTTGTAGCTCTGACGTTTCTTTTAATGGGAAATTCAACTTCTTAATTCAGATTTGAAAATCCTTGTGTTCTGATCCATCTCTCAGCAGCCTACTTCCCCAACCACCCCCAACAAGCCAGTAGTGCCACTGGAGTGGGCATCTGGAGTGGTACCTAAACCTGACCCTACAGTCATTAACAAGCACATACGGAAACTGGTGGATGTAAGTATTTGAAACAGTACACTGGTCTAAGAGAATGAGAGCTTTCATATTTTTATCATTATAATTAATTTCAAGCTTATCATGAGATTGTTATGCTTGGGGTGAATTTCAGACATACAATAACAAATTTGAGCCATTACTGATATGTTTAGAAATATTTGTTTTATTCCTGCAATCAGCAATGGGATTAGTAAAGAGGTTTCTAGGTACAAAGGAGGAGACTTTCAGGAGCATCCAAAACCTGGCTCCTGTTTAATAGGTTTGTCTAGCAAATATAAATTCAGAGGGAAAAGTTGAGTTTTTGCAGCTCTAGACACACAATTCGAGTCTGGTAACAGAGAGCTGAAAAGAAAGCTACTCAGAAACAAGGTCTCACACATTAATAGGTCCAATGAACTTTTCTGGAAACAGTTTCTGGTTTTCAACTTGCTGTTATTTTACTGTCCAGAGCATGTAAACATAGCATTGTCTTGGTGTCACTTTAAAAATGTGGACACGAGGTCGTGCAGAATTATAGCTGGGATCTTCTAGCTTCCATTTGGAAGGTGAAGTGTTGTGCTAGGTAATGTAAACAAAACTAAACAGCTCCAGATTCCTTTGGAGAGACTGAACATTTCCTTCTGCTTTCTACGAATTAATAAGTAAGTCTGGGAGGAGCTATTAAATTCTGACCTTGCCTGTGATACAGATCGTTAATTGGGGTTATGTTGTTAAGATGACCTAAACAAAGTGTTCAGTTCTCTCACTCAGACTTCAAATACATCTTGTAGTTTACTTTTTGTACATGCCCTTTTTTAAAAAAAGTTTCATTTTTCTTCTAATGTGGGATGCCAGAAATGCACATGATGTTCCCAAATTGCTTTTCTCAGGGCCATATGTGTTGATAAAAATAACTCCACATCCAAACCTCTCTTTGATAGCTTGTTTAAATAGGAAGTCTGTCACAATTCCTTAATCTTTCCAGAATGTGCTGGGTGGGAGTTTATGTTTGTTCCTATGGTTGAGGGAGTTGCAGTCCCCCATTCCACAATTTTGGCCTGGTTCAGGACATATGCTCTAGGATTAAAACATGGTTTAGCGCTTTTATGAATACAGCTTACTGAAAGGCTCACACCACTCTGTACAGCTTTCACTTTGCCAATATTTGTCATTTACTAGCTGCTTTGAGTTGTGCTTATAGGCATTGTTTTTATTACAAAAAGTGTTGAATACTGCTTGGGTTTGTGTTTTGGTTCCTTCTTTATGATTTTTTTTGAGGTCTGCCAGTCATCGGTTACAGTCATTTGATAGAAATGGATTTCATCAGGTTCTTGTTATAACAAGGACAATACAGATATCTTTCAGGGGGTTTGGTACGTTAATTTAATGTCTTTATCAACAAAATTTTAATCTAATGAAGGAGTCTGTACTTCACTACGTGCCTCTCAGATAGTCATGGTGACTTCAACACTTGTGTTTCCCCATCAGCATCACACGTAACTTTAACACCCCCTGCACATCTCTGCAAACAGGAAGACAGAATATAGTAACTCCTTAGCAGCTAAGGAGGGCACCCATCACTGTATGTGACCTTTTAAATTTGATCCCAAGTCTGTTTTTACTTAGTGGTGGATTGGGGTGGATTGATGGAAGGGTCTGGGTGTTAGAAACAAAGAGCTCATGATCGGGGTGTCAAAATATTAGTAAACAAATTAGATTGAAACAGTACTGTGGCAGAGTAGAGGTGACCAGCTAAAAGAGAAATGAAGCCAAAACCATCTGAAATATTCATGGGAAAGATGGTGTTGTTTTTGTTTTGTTCCTTCTTTTTTTTCATGATTGAAAAGTATACTTAATGAAGCAAAGGGAATATGTCATCACACGGGGCATAATTTTAGTGACATTTCCAGCAAAGAAGAAAAATAAAGCAAGAATAATTGTGTGAAGAGGTGAGGAGTATCATCACTAGATAAATGCTGATGTCAAGTTTTCTTTAAAAATTAGCCATTTTCCCCATAGAGTCCAATAATATGCATATTGAAATACCAAGTACAAATAAAAGGAATAAAACAGATGCAGCAGAGCATCTGAATAGCTGAACAGAACATTAAGTTACATGTAATTATAATGTTGAAGAGGCTGGTAGGTTCAGGATAGGCTAGATAACAGTACAATAATATCTTTTTTTTTCCCCAGTCTGTCTTTAGGAACTATGATCACGACCATGATGGTTATATTTCTCAGGAAGACTTTGAAAGTATAGCTGCCAACTTCCCCTTCTTGGACTCTTTCTGTGTACTGGACAAAGACCAGTAAGCTTGGAGATTTCTTTGTGGTGGTTTCTTTCTTTTCCTCAATTTAAATATTCAGAAAATACAAATATTGAAGAAACAGCATCTCCCAAGTTTCTTGTGTCTGACAAGATTACCAAAGGCTGAGTTCTGTTATCATTTAAATTCTTATACTGTAGTCAGTTTTTAAGTCCTCCCAGGTTGGAGTCCTTCTTTACCTTGTACTTTAAAAATCATTTATGTAATAGCTTAATGAGGAATTCCTGCTGGGAGTGAGTCAAAACCCTAGAGTACTGTGAAATTACAGTGGACATGCTCTATCCAGACCAAGCATCAGACTGATGAAACAAGTAAGTTGTGTACAGCACAGGGGAAATGAGTGCATGTAGCAGAGAGGGGGTAACAAATATTCTAGAAGGTTTATACAACATTGATTTCCTAGCCAGTTGGGCTTGGTGATTCTTGTTGTCCAGAATATCTTTGGCTGTGAAGGCTGGTGGCCAGCCAGAGGCATTACCACTTGTTCTGTGTGACCAGTAAGTCAAGTTCCTTCATGTAATGGCCTGGTCTGTGGTCTGATACCATTAACAGGTGAGATAACAAGGTTTGTGCTGTAAGTTCAGTGTTCCTGTTTAAAGGAAGATGAGAATCACAACTGCGGTGTGATTCCAGGACTGTTGCAGCTCTTTCAAAGAATGTGCTTTGTGTGCTGCATGCTTTCTGCAATGAGAAACCACAGAATTGTTAAATGCCATGAGCAGTGACAGATCTCCTCTACTTTTTATTTCCCTAACAGAGATGGTCTTATAAGCAAAGAAGAAATGATGGCTTACTTTCTGAGAGCTAAATCACAGTTTCAGTGTAAAATGGGACCAGGGTTTATTCATAACTTTCAGGAAATGACCTATCTTAAACCAACTTTCTGCGAGCACTGTGCAGGATTTGTAAGTATGATTTTAATAATAGCATATCTTATAACCAACTTTTATCCTTTAATGTATATGGGGTGAAACTGGCTCCATACATTGCTGAAGTCTCTTGGCCAAATAACATCTCATGGCATTCAGAAGCACAAAACATTTACTCATGTTGTAGCTGTGCTATCCAGTTTTGATTTAATGGTTTCTGAAAACTGGCATTTGTAAGAATTTCAAGGGGGGGGAAAGGGAAACAAAATTACATTAGCTAAAGGATGTTAGAGACTATATGAATGGTTTTACTTGGTTTATCTTAAGTTCTTTAATTTGGCTTGATTTCCCATGTAAATAAGCTCGAAGGAAAATAGATGTCTGGAACAGAGGATGTAGATGAGGCAAAAGCCATTCTTTCTCAGGAAATTGCACATGGCAACATATATATGTTCATAATTCTCTGAATGACTGTAACAGCCCTAATTTTTTCTCTATTAAATTAATAGATCTTCTAATATGGTAAAGAAATCAAAAGTGCTTCCAGCAGTTCTGTACAATAAGAATTTTTAGAATTTATTAGATGGGGGTTTTTTAATTTGCTTTTTCTCTCAGCCGTAACTTACCAGACATCACTTATTAGAGTGCTCTCTACATATCTGGGAAAGGATTGGTTTTGTGGACATTTGAGTTGCTTGTGAACCTCTAAGTTTTCGCCTTCAAACCAAATGTAATAAAGAATAAAGAATTACTATGATATAAAAGTTGCTTTAATGGACACACTTGGCTGAGATCAAATGTCCACATTTAGACAGCTGAAGCAGCAAGGGCAGAGTGCCATGTCCTCTGCTTGCATGTGGCTCACATAACAGGCTGTAAACTCAGACCTTGTCCCTGCTCTCCAGAACAGATCTGCCTCTGCACTCGGGGGTAACTTTATTCCATGATCTTTTCCACTAAGCAGTATTTCTTCATGGTTGAAAGCAACAATAACAGTACTGCTAAGCACAAAAACGTGCCTCCTTTCAGACCTGCTCTGGTGTTCCTGCTCTGGTCTATGCTCCCATCTTCCACTCACTTCTTTTGCAAGGTGTCAGTTTTGTTCAGATGCTTGAAGTCCCTATCGCAACCGCTGCCACTGATTAACTCAGTGGGGGAGAAGGAATTCCGCCTATTTCCGCTAGAACTGCAAAAGCTTTGGAGATGACATGGTCAGTGCTGACGTAGGAGTGTGCTGGTGGGCTCCCGAACAGACCCACGGGGCAGGGACAGCCACCGGCCAGAGCGTGTTGTTCCAGGCTGGCTTGGGAAGATGTCATTGTGTTCGTGACACTCAGTGCGTGTTTGGAAGGCTTCCACAGCAAAGCAAGGCCCGAGGACTGCCCCGAAACGTCCTCTCCAGCAGATATTTTTCTCCTGCATCAATTTTCTAATTGGCCATTGTTAGATTTTTCACGTCTCCCTGACTACATCCAGTGCAGGAATACAAATGAGTAAGGGGTTGTACAGGAAATGGAAATAAGGTCATTTTTCCTGTCAGCTCACTGAAGTCATTGGCATTGTTCTGTGGATGAGTTGCACTGATCGGACAGGAACCAACTACAGAATCTGCTGCATATTTGCTCTGCATTTCAGTGCTACTCATCCACGGGTGGAAACCTAATTTGAAACTGGTGCACTGATTCACAGTCAAAATAATGTGCACGGACCATGCAGCAGGATGAATTGACATGACAGTACAATGCACACAGTTAGCGAAACGACACAAACTTTGAAGGTCAAGCGACGACCTAATGCCATTAAGCAGCACAAAGTTGATATGCCCGTGGCCAGTCACAGTTCCGTCCCACAGCTTGAGTTGCACCACGTGGCAGGGTAGGTGACCGGCCATCCTCCTAAGCTTTATAATCTGAATTTGCACAGATCCTCTTACCTTGGAGCTGGCTCAAGCCAGCTTTGCAGCAAAGCTGTGTCAGATACATTCAAAGCTTTAGGTCAGAATTCATGACAGGACACTTCAGCTAAGCTTTCACTGCAGTGTGTAACCCCAACAGTGGTGCCAAATTTTAGTGGGAGGGTGGTACAGAGATAAGAAGGTGAGGAGTGAGGAGAAAGGTCTTCAGTGGGAACAGATTAGAGCTTAAATGAAATAAGTAACAATCTATGTCTCTTACAGTGATCCTGTAAAAGAGATCTGGGAAAATAGGTCATTGCTGCTCTTTCAAAAGGAACTGGGGTGCTCCACTGTCTCTGCCTGAGCACAGCAACTGCGTTCACTGTGCAGATATACGGCATTAGCAAAGGAATAAGCAGCAGGCCTTCTTCTATGGACCCAGCTTCCACTGTTGTCCTTTCTGCTCTTTTGTTCACCATTCGTCTACCTTGTCTAATCTATTTTTGCTCTCTCCAGACCCCCATTTTTCCTTGCTATTTTTTTTGTGCAGCGTGAGGGATGTTTTTTTTTTTCACCAGAATATTTTCATTCTGTTTATTTTACTCTTTCCTTTGTATTCTGAATGTTCTCCATCTCTTCCCTTTGAACCTTTCTTTAATGACCATATTCACCCCCTGCTCTCTTGTGCATGGATACTTATAAATCTGGTGAGGAGCCACATGCAATTTCAGCTGCCTGGATGTGCTCACCCTCCCTGGTGAATAAGTTCAGGAAAAATAAACACCAGAGTCCCCAGGTTTTTTTCATTTTATGCTAGAGTTAGAAAAATTGCCCCCTCCTCTCACTGCCTCTCAAGAGTGGAAATGCTTGTTTTTATAAAGCCATGGCTGTAGACACAGTGCTTCTGAGTACATAGAAAACAATTTGCTGGAGAATTTCCCTGTTTCCAAGCAATCCCGCTCATGTGGCAGTGAAAGCTTTCCCAGAAGTGGGACCACTGGCCCTTGGAAATTTAGCATTTGGTAGTTATAAGTGTACATCAACAAGAACAGCTTCTGAGGGAAGGCAAAGATGGAATTTAGTGGCATTTCTGCCTGTTTCATTCTTTACCTGTTTGTGTTTTTTCGAGGTTTTTTTAAGTGGGAAAAGGCAGGTGCACAAATCAGATTGCTATGGCTAGGTGTGCTGGGAACCAGTAGGGGAACCAAGAACCTAGTTTTTATCCCAAGTGATGTTTTCTTCTGCTGTGTTTGAATGTTATGGGTCAGTGATGTATCTGGAAAATGGATGTACACAGGAAATTCTCCTGTGGATAACACTGAGGGAGCCTAGAAGCAGAACGTGCTCTGCTGCTTTCACTAAGCTTGACACGATGGCAATTTTTCACCCATTCCTGGAAGCAAATGTCATCTGTGTCTCTCCTTCTCTGGTAGTCCCATTACTGCTAGTAAGTTGCAGAAGTAAGGGAGAAGCCACACAAGTCTTATCACAATTAGAGGAGGAGGTCTGCCTGACAGGAAGGGTGTTAAGAGCAGTTGTATCCTGTTTGTGCTTTTGTAGCCATTGGTACTTCCTCATTGTGACCTTGTTTTCCTTCCAGCTTTCTTTTCTGATTCCTTGACGTTCTTTTGTCTTTCTTTGCAGCTCTGGGGTATAATCAAACAAGGCTACAAATGCAAAGGTAAATAAATATTACAAGGATTTTTTTCAAGCTTTGGGTGGTGGGTTTCAGTACAAGTCAGTCAACCATACCTTTAACTAAAGTGGCACGTGTTCAAACACATCTTGCATCTACATTTGGTATTGTCCATGAGCAGTGACTGCTGGTACACTATGAAGTCTCACTGCATTAGAGAAAATACCACCCAGAAGGAACACACAGATTCTGTGAGATATAACGGCCCAAAGCAGCCCCTGACTCCATGAGCTGTCACTTTCTGCCAGTAAAGACCAATTTGTAAATTGGAAAATCGAGTGTTCTTCTCCTAACACTGAGACATCCAGAAATATATCCCCTGAGACTCGGGCCAGGAAAAAGTCTGCTGGCAACACTGTTTGTCATGTACATCCATGTGCCTGTAGTGAAGCCTACTTGCAATTTAATAGTGGCTGAGCTAGAAATAGAGAAATATTTAATTCCTAGACTGCCCAGCAGATCTCCTTGCAAGATCTTCTTCAGACATTCAACTTATAAAAAATCCTAGAGCTCTTACATCCCTCTCCTTTGCCTTCATAAAATACTTAATTTCTTATGCAGTACTTCCACCATATTAAGCAGGTCAGATGAAAAGGGACATCGTAGTGGTCCTTACTGGCTTTAAAATCTTGGACCTATTTATTTCTCAAGCAGCCCAACTCTGGCTAAAGGGCACTGTTTATTTTCACAGCTGTAGCTGCATCTCAGTTATTCACAGGGGATCATTGACATTTGTACTCTTTTTCCTTAGTCTTACATTGACCCCAAGGAGAAGGATAAAGAATTCACAGTATTTTTGTTTAGGATACACCATATTCCTCTCTCTCTCCAGCCACAAACCTCTCTTCCTCAGAGACAGATAGGGGAAATGTCCATGGCTAAATCAACATATGTAATTCAGATATTCCTGATTACTGTCATCTTAGAAGCTTTGAAAGGGCTGGTTGCAGTTTATAGTTTTACTGGTAAGATGAGGGAAGGAAGGTAAGGTTTTGTCACACCAACCTGTAAACTCAATTTGAGATCTGAAAGTTGAGCTTCTGTCCTGCATCGCTGCCTGTAGCAGCGGCCCAGTGGAGACTGAGCACAAGTGTTTCTGTAAAGTCAAAGTTACAGGCAATGAAGCATGAAAGTAAGAGAGCAGAGCTGCTCGCTCAGATCCCACAATGGTCAACAAGTGTGAGGGTGCCTGCCTTTTGTTGCAGCAGCTACCAGCTGCTGTGTTCCAGCTTCACTGGAGTGTGACACCCATTAGGGATGAACTCTGCCTTTGAGCACAGATCTGTCATCCTCTGTTTGAACCTCTGACACAGCAGGGGGAGGGAGGGAGTTCCTCCTTTCAGGGCTGCTGCTTACCCCAGCACTGAGGGTAATGAGATAAAAGCTAGACTGAGAGGTCTGCAAGTGATAGGAGTTCTCCAAGAGAGATCTTTTGTGTATCTGAGGGGGAGTGTTACCTCTGAGGCAGAGAAAACCAGAGCTGGGCATGTACTGCTGTATTAGTCATATGAACAAGGTGTTGGCAGAAACCACAACTCTCACCCATCATGCCAGAGCTGCTGCCCTGAGCAGAGTGGTTCTTACAGCAGAGTTATAAATGCAGCTCCTTGGCAATGCTCACCTAGAACAAAATGCTGAGCTGTGGAGCAGCAACAGAGAAACAAGGGAGATGGGAATTTTCAAACAATGGAAAAGGACACAGAGGAGTGAGAGATTGCGTTTGGGGCACAACCCTTCAGCCCTTTCTTGCAGATAAGATCCATACTGCAGCCACCCTTCAGATAATGTACCACCTAGCAATGATGTATCCACAGTGACGCAGATCCTAGCAGAGGCTTGGAGTGCAGGTACTCAGCAAGTCTCATCTGGATGGATGATACACTTCCACGGAGTTCATTCATGTGCTAATGTTGCTTACTGAGCTACTTGGACTAGTTTTAACCTACAGTAGTCTACACTGACCTCCAGCAGTCCTTCTAGAGGCTCAGGGTATGGATGCTCTGGTGTCTTCTAACCAAATATATTTACTATAATGGGCCTTGCCGGGTCAAATAAAAGCCAGCCAAATAAACAACCCCCCCTCCTGGGGGGGACTCATGCAGTAGAGCAGAAGTTTTATGCATGGCATACACAGGACCATATCAGCAATTCCACATCTCTTCCTTGAGACTATTTTATTATTAAAATATCATCTTCCCTCTTCTCTTCTGCTGCCATTTTTCTATTAATGGCTGTCACAGAAATGATCCATTTATTTTGTAATGCCATTCACACCAAATAATCCATTTCTATAACTCCCTTCACACCTTCCGTCAAACTATTTGTTCCTTCAAAGTCCTTCCTTGGTATCTGCCTGCTAATAGGCCTGAGGGATTACCAGATAGTTGTGGCTTTCCATTTGATGACTTGACAATTTCTTTCTTTACAGATTGTGGTGCCAACTGTCACAAGCAATGCAGAGACCTGCTTGTGCTGGCATGCAGGAAATTTTCCAGAGGAACCTCAGTAGGCAGCAACCATGGGTCTCTGCCTAGCAGTCCATCTTTGCCTCCAGGTGAGAGCAGTTTCCCTCCTATTTTAAACCATTTCTGGAATCCTCTCTAATTGCCAGTGTCCTTGCTGCCATTTTTAATTTTTCCTTTATATCAACACACAGAGCAGCACCTCTACTTTTCACTGCTCTATGGTGTGTGTTCGCTCTTCAGATTACAACATCCTTTTCTCCAGTGATGGCCTTAGTGTCCTGTCTGAGGCTCACTATCCTCTTTACTGGCACCCCTATCCCACCTGAAAAGAAATGAAATTGTACCTCTCCTTTTTTGTCACTTAGGAGGAAGGAGACATAGAGCACAATTCTAGCACTGCCTTAGCCCCTGAGCACGGTGAGAGAGTAAAATCTGTGCACACAGTGTCAGAAAGTTTCCAAGCAGGATATGGATATTGATAATTATACCACTGCTTCATATAAGGGGTTACCTCCCTGCCCTCCCCTAGGCTTGTTACCTTTTGTAAAGACCTTGAAGTAGAATACTTAAATGAAACAATTCCACCCTCTCTTTCAGTCCAAGATGAAGTATTTGAATTTCCCAGTGTTGCTGCAGAACACCAGGACCTTGATGGCAGAGCTATCACCCTTGTCACTGGCTCTTCACGAAAAATTTCCGTGCGGCTGCAGCGGGTGACCACCAGCCAAGCAACGCAGACAGAACCACTCTGGCATGAGCCAGGCTGGAATGATTCAGGTTCCCATACTTTCCCCAAAATGAAGTCCAAATTCCACGGAAAAGCTGGGAAGAACAAAGGCTTTGCAAAGTGGGAGAATGAAAAGCCTAGTACGCAGGCTGACGAAGAGCTAGAAGCCGAGGCCCCACAAGATACACAGGATCACAACAGAATAGAAACCCTCCCAGAAAGACAAGAATCTGAGGTGAGTTCCAGAAGGAGCCAAGACAGTTTAAAATCTGCTCCAGTCTTATTTTATGTATTTCAGGATACTTTTTCATTCAAATTTGTCATTGCTTCTTGCAGAAGAGTTGCTTTCAGAAGAATGCTAAATCATCCATAGATCCCTGTTTTCTACACTGCAGTACACATTTACTGTGACGCTGTAACAGGCAGTTTGGGTTTTGGTGTCAGTATGAGCTTTCTAGGAGTTGGGTACTTTTCATTTTGAAAATTATTAAAATAGCCTGGTGGATATCTGGCCACTTTCCGTGCTGTTGTACCCTTGCACTGCACAGTTCAGGGCTCCATGTTAGACTCACAACAATTAGCATTCTGACAAATACAGGAGTCCAGGCCAAGGCAGGATACTGGTCTGATGTCTGTTGTTGTCACCCATGAAGTTTATACTTCCAAAGCCTCATGCTTTTATTGACCATCTCTGCCAGCATGCAAATGCCTATTTTCTTCTGCTTACAGGATAGCTGATTGCTCACCCTGAAGCACAGAAAACTGGAGATGACAACTACAGCAAGTGTTGATGGACTGTCACAGATCACATCTGGCCATAACAACTGTTCCCATACCTCATCCTTTTAAACCCAACCCTCGCCCTGTTTTCTTAGCTGAAAGGTGTTATAAGGCAGTATTTATTTTCTCACAAGTAAGCCATTTGGATGAACATTGCACAGACACAGCAGAACGGATCTCTGTGCTCAGTGTTTTCTTTTGTATGACTTCTGTGGAAACTTCCTCTACATGCCAATGAGGATATATTTGGCCTTCTCTAAATGCACTGCATCATTTTGGTCTGTCTGCCAGCAACAACAATGGTGAGGACAGAAGCCAAGCATCTAAGTTTGTTTGATAACACTCCTTTCCCGAGGCTTGTAATGATCATTTAAGGAGAGAAGTAGGTGTGTGTGTTGATTAAATCTCAAACAAAAATCTCTCACAAAGTCCTCTATACTGAAACTCTTTGAGCACCTGGGGTTTTGAATTTTGGCCATGTTTACATTGCTACAGTGAACGTATTGGTGTTCAGCACGGTGATACCAGTTCCCAGACTGGTGATCCTTCAAATAGGCAGCAGCTGGCTGAGACTGAAGGAATTCCAAGACACTATGTGTTTGTCTGGTTACACCACAATGGAGAAGGGTCATCTTTGCCAGCACTGATTACGGTAACATTAGCATGCAATAAACACTTTAGTTTTAAGTGTGTGTGTGCGTCCGTGTATATATGTGGATGTGATACTTTTCTCTGGTTAGCGAGCTGTACATGATAAGATTAAATGTTCTGAAGAGCAATCTGCAAATGTAGGACCTAGCACCTGAATCTATAATGGTCCAGTTTGAAGTTGCATTTTGCAGAAGCATTAAGTTATTGAAAGAGCACAGCCCTCATCTGAAAAAAGAGAGAAAAACAAAACACCACAAAGCTCAAACCTGAAAGACTGGCACACCTATTAGTCTTTTTACCCCATCTCCCCACAAAAACAGGGGCGTGTGTGTGCGTGTGTAGCACACACTCTGACTTAAAGCCACACAGTTATAAGATGTCCTACAAGATTCAAGTTATTGTACCCTTCAACATGTTATAAGCCTTCAAGACAAGAGAGTCATTTTGTAGACTTGCCTAACACAAAACTGACAGCTGCACTCCCCTGTTGTAATTTGACTGTAAACTGCACTGGGACTACATGGTGCCTGCCAGGTTTGCATCTTGCATCCTGCAGGTTTGTTTTCTAATGCAACCAGCAGCAATAGTAAATCTGTGGAGATAAAAAAATATTCTTAAAAAAATAACATTCTCTTTATCATTGTAACCTCAAGAGAAATAAGCACTGAACAAGCATTGGTTTCCCAACTAGGATGAGGGCCAGAAGCACGCTTCATTCTTACTGCTGTGGGCAGAGAACAAGCATTAGCAAAAACATGGTCTTTATTTCCTGCGGTGGGTCAGGTGACGGGTCACAGGCGGCTGACCGCACAGCTACCGTTACAGCGCACGGCGTGCACACAATGGAAATGATGTGGTGGAGAATTTGAATAGAGAAATTTGGTTATGATCCAGGCTGTTGATGGATCTGTTGAGATAAGCCTCTCAACGCTTTATAAATGAAATGTTCATGAGCAACTTCATTCTTAACATCACATAGTTTTGACCAGCACCTAGTCTGTAGACCTCAGCTCATTTCTTGCAGGCTTTTAAAAGTTATTTGTAGCTCGACATACTCATCTCATCAATAAATCTCTTGCAAGCCTGGTAGCTTCAGTCAGTTATACACTTACCTCAGCAGCAGTTGCAGATCAAGGATAGTCTGCAGGCGCACACAGCTGATCCTGCTAAGCAAAATATTGCAGCTTCCAAGGAGAATCACAAAATCATTAAGGTTAGAAAAGACCTCTAAGATCATCAGGTCCAAACTTTGACCCATCACCTTGTCAACTAAACCATGGCACTAAATGCCACAATCAGTTGTTTCTTGAACACCTCCAAGGATGGTGACTCCACCACCTCCGTGGGCACACCATTCCAATGCTTAACAATCCTGCCTATGAAGAAATTCTTCCTGAAATTCTTCATGAAATTGAGAAGGAATAGGTGAAAATTTCAAGCACCTGCTACGGCTGGAAACCCTTTGTTTCAGGCATTTAAGGAAGGGGAACACAGAGCGTGTTGTTGGCAGTAAGCACTCATGGCCATTGAAAAACAAGAAAGACACGGGGTAGAAATGCAGCCTTTTTTCTCACACACACCCCCCTCACTGCCCAAAAAGGAATAGATTTATCATAGACAATGTAATAATTTATTTTAAAAGCATTCACTGGCTGTTTACAGAATGTGGATCTCCTAGTTCCACAACAAGAATCTGAGTAGGGAGAGCTGACAGGGCTTGAACAAACATTTTAAGAAGTCCTGTGGGGAGGCCTGAATGTACAAAAATTTAAAAATCTTTCTCTCATCTTATTTCAAGTGGACATCTTTTTCTGAACAGGGGAGAGACTTTTCTTCACAAAAACAATTTTAGTTCCCCAATCTAGGCAAAGGAACAAAGAGTTTCTTGTTCACCCTCTCTAACTTAACAAAATGCAGAAAACATCAGCCATCAGCGTTCCTGCCTGAGCTATGTGTCTTTGCTGGTCTTGGTGAAATCCTGCCTACTAGAAGTACAGCAGTTCCAGGAAAGTGTCCAGGAGAAAGTGCGTCATAATGACAAGAATGCTGGATTAATGAAGTAGCTAAAGTCAGATACAATCCCAAATGATGCTGGATACTTCCACCCCATCCATTCTCTCCTGTCTCAGGACCTTTCAAAAAACATGGGGGGAAACTGAGGGATTGTTTAAAACACAATCTCCCCAGAACACCACACAGTGGAAAGAAGGAAGATTATGTCAAACCTTATTTACAGTTTGCTCTGCAAATGCCAAAGAATACAAGCAATAAGAGTAGGTGAAAAATCAAGTGCTTGGATAGACCCTGTAAGAGATTATTTGGCTGTTTGAGCCAAACCCACTAGGACTTTCTGTGCTTGTGTAAAACCTCTGCAAAGCCTCATGTTGCACAAAAGGGAGCTTCAGCTTTGCTTCCAACTTCATGGAGTAGCCCTGAGTGCTTCTCAAGGAGTCAGGGAGACATCTGGCTCCCTCTGAGTGAAATGCAAAGTCAGGTTTGAGCCACAGCTCTCTCCTCTGCTCTAAAGGTCCCCAGAGTCTCATCCTCCTCTGCCCCCCAGCCCCAGCCTTACCCAGCTTTTAGGCTTTAAAAGAATAAACCCAGCTTTACAAAGAAACATCTTCCTAGGCAGAAGCTATCTTCTCAGAGGCACCTTCCTCAGGCAGGTGAAGTCTTGGGCAGGGGCAGGGAGAATATGCCTGCTGACCAGAACTAGTCTGAAGCACGGATTTTCCCCAGCTGGGAAAGGTGAGCCATTTTCCTTTCAGTACAGCAGATGAGTTGGGCTGCAGAGCAAGTTTAGGGGCAGCCATTGCCTAAAATTTTACGTTTTTACAAATTTTTACAAAATTTTTACATTTTTACAAGTTAAACAGCCTGTCACCTCTGTGGACTGTTGCTCAAGGACTCCTCTACAAAGTCAAAGTGAAAGCATGCCCTATGCGGCCCCCCAGGGTCTTCCTTGCGGGAAGCCCAGAAGCCTTTGGCTGAGATAGCCTGAGCAGCCACAGGAGGATCTTTGCAGCCTTGGACACTAGTTCGAGAAGCTTTAGGCATCTGCATGGGAAATAGCTGCATGTGAAAGATCCTGGACACAGGCTGGAAAAAAAAAAATAAAACAAAACAAAAAAAACCAAACCCACAAAAACAACCAACCCCAAAAAACCCAAAACAAAACCCACCAAAACCAGAGAACAAATAACAAGACAGACAAAGAGTAAATGCAGGAAGAAGCACACTAAGAGACCTCTTTCTCTATGTGACACCAAGAATGAAAGGAGATCCCAATGGACACCAAAAGGGGGGAGGAGGGGGAGGAAGGAAGGAGGGAAGGAAGGACTGAATGCAAATTTTGTGGACACAAAAAGGAGGCAGGAGAAACAAGGGTTTGTTTGTTTCATGACCATTATAGCTCAAAAAAAAATCTAATCAAGGTTTGCTTCATTCAGCATCAGCCTCCTAACTGATGACCTCCATGCAGCACAAAAAATAGCTCCAAGTACTTCTCAAGAGAGCCTTGACAAAAGAGCTGGCTCACTCAGGATCATTGCAGAAATGGATGCAACTTTGGAAAAATGAGTTATCAGTGCTGCTCTGAACTGGATTTTCAAAATAAGCATTGCAGCCAACAGGCTAAACTCGTTGGAAAAGCTGTTTACAGCTGCTGAAAATCTGGTCCTAGGAGACAGAAAAGCCATCAGCAAAAGGCTACCGCTGGGGCAGTATGAAATTTAGCCAAAAAGTCTGCTTTTTCCATGAGTAGAGCTAATGCCGGAAAGTTTAAAGAGTCCTTATCACCTTCATCTCTGCTTCATGTGTGAAAACGAGTTATGACCTTCCACCTGCCCACAGCAGAGGTAGACTCCCTCTTTCTTTAGTTTTACAATAGTGTTTTCCTACTTTTTGTACTTGTTTTTCTCTCCCCTGTTGTGGGAAAGACCCATGTGGACAAGAGGGGAAATTACTGGACAATAAAGGGGAAACAATGACACTGACAGCAGTCAGAGCTGTAAAAAGCACAAAGTAAACACAATGGAAAAATATTTTTTCCCTTCTACCCTTGTTTGTTAAGCCATTAGAGGTGTGACTTATTTTCAGCCAAAGGGGAGAGAAGGCAATGTTTACAGCTGGTAATAGCACTTACTTTTTCAGATTGTGTCCCTTTGAAAAGTCTTAACCTGAAACAAGCAAGCACATGAGTACTTTGAGAGCCTACACAGGGGAAACATCTCAGTGTACTGCCCTCCGATCTCAATGCCGCTGTGCCTCTAACCTAAGGGTTTGCTAGGAGGCTGATAAAGCAAACTTGGAGTTCAGCATGAGCCAGCTTCTTTGGGACTGCTAAATCACGCTCAACACCTTAGAAATGCACTGATACATCTGTACCATTCCTGTTGTCCAGGGAAATAAGAAGTTCAGAGAGAACAGAAGCACAAGCCTGACAGTCAACAACACCTGGACTCTCTACTGCAGTCTAAATATGGCAGAACTATGACTAAATCACGTGCAATAAACAGGTATTTGAGGGCTTTTGTTTGAATGTGTTCATTAACCTAACAAGGAGCTGAACTAACTTCTAGTACCATGTAAATTGACACAAGCCTTTTGGACACCCAAAAGTCACCAGATCCTAGTGAGAATCCTTATTCTCCGCTGCATTCTTCCCACTTCAGCAGTTTAATTTTCATTTCCTAGGAGCATTCCCTGTAATGGATTATGCACCTACGCCACAGGACTTTTCAAGCTCCAGTCACTTCTCACAACTATCTACTGTCATGAATCTTGCTTCCCTTCTCCCCAGTCCTATCTTAGATACTTGACTGGTAAGCCTCTAGGTTCTAATTGAGCCTGAGGCTGGTTGAGGCACTTGCCACTTTCCTCAATTCAGATGCAAATAAGAGTTTCATGGAGACACACAGCCAAAGCCTTAAGGTAGGTTACCCACATGCTCTGGCTGAGAAGCCTAATCCATAGCTTGAGGAGCCCCTCTGGGGCCACCAGCTATCATGGCACATCACCACGGAGCTGCACACTTCAGGATTTTGGCTGCTGAAGTAAGGGAATCTCATCAAGCGAGAGATTACCAGCCAACTAAAGAGAAAACTACTCAGGGAACAGCTGCAAGCCAAAAGGCTTTCTGGGGTGAGTGATGTATGGTGCAAGCTCAGCTTGATGCACTTTCCCTTGTTGTGGTACTCCTTTACACACAGTAAGAAACAAATTTTTATCTCTTCCTTAGACCTGCAAGGAAAATCCAACTGTGACTACAGTGCATATGGATCATGGTATTCCAAGTCACGTAGTAATGCACCTGATGTGGGAAGCAAGTGTGTCCCCCACTCCACATAGCTGCTACTGCACAGTGACAATGCTTGAGAGTCAGTGATCCTAACAGAGGGAATGGAAGGGCAGTGCAAGTGAAGCCTTTAGGAAACAAAAGCTGCAAGAGAAAAAAAGGCAGATGGAAAAAAAGGGAACAAGATGCCTACAAGCTTGTGGGAGAAGAGTGGCAAGAACAGGAAGGCCAAGAGGAAGAACACTGTTCCCTTTGCTTGCTTACTTAATTGCCTTCTTAATCTGCTGGAGTTCTGCTTTTGATCATGATGAACAATTAAATCAAGCACGTATATCCAATCCACCACAGTCTAATAATATCCACAACCCATCTCTCCTCTCCTCTCCTCTCCCAGCTTCTCTTTAAGAGGTTCCTCCCAGTGCAGCAGTGCAGGAATCATGTTTGGAAAACAGTAAATAACAGAGCATCATACAGAGAATAACAAAGCAGTGGCTGTTTGCTTTCATTTATCAAAGCTGCTCTCTCCACATATACAAAGCTTGTTTTCTCTGGGGAACAAAGAAGTCACAGCACACTAGGAGGAAACAATGGAGTAAGGAAAAACAACAGCTGGCAGAAGCAAAGTGTTTTCTTTCCTGTTGGAAGAGTAAAGCCTCCTGTTTTTGCCTTTTGATTTTTTTTCAACTTTCCCCCTCAAACAGCAATAAATTTGGACTTGGCTTACCCTAAGTCCTGGAAGAGGGAGGAGGAGAAACAACGTATTTTGATGAGAAAAAGCTATCTGGGAGGAGGAAGGGGAAGCTCCTACCCCACCCCAGCATCAATTCACCATGTCACACGGTGCAAAGGTGAGACTATGCACTGCAGCAACAGCTATAGCCTTGCAGAACTGGCAGCTCTGGCCCAGAAAGCAATCTCTAAAGGCCCTGATGTAACTCAAGTAGGGGCTCTCTGATGAGCCTCCTGAGTTCCCTCTGGCTAGGAACAAGTTTACAGCACTCTAATGCACTGACAGAAAACACCAGCCTCTCTGCAGCGAGGAGTGTGAAGAAAAGCAGAAGCTGTCAGCTTGAAGGTATTACATTCCCAGCAAAAGGCTCTTTAAATTTGTTAATCTCTTTACATTTGCTAGTCCAGGACTGACCCCACTGTAGGAACCTTAATTCTTAAAAAAACCCCCACAAATTATTTTTGCATGAATGCAGGTAGACACCAGCTAATGCTCACGACAAGGTAGTATTACCCTCCCCCAAGGGAGATACTGTCTCTGGAGAATGCTGCTGTAAGAAACCATCAATACACCTTTGTGAAGCAGCAACATTCAGTTTTAGATGTTGATAATTTGAACAGTATTAGGCAGAGATGGATCTGTATCAGTGATCCCCAAAGATCTGGATTCAATACAGAAAGTTTTTCCCTCATCAGGCTTGTTAAATTTGTTGGAAACACTAAAGGAGAAAAGCTATTAAGTCAGATTCCCAAGTGCCTTTCACAGGGACCTTTGCTTCCAAACCCGTGAATCACTAGCAGCATCTAGTGGCCGCAATAAATCAAACAGATTTTGAGGTTGACTGTGGCATGAAATACAGGCAAATCAGTTCTAAACGATGATTATCAGCTTATTTACATGATTACCTTGAATTACAGCGACACCGGCGTTACAGAGATTCTCTTGGATACTCGTGCTATTACTGTAACCCAAGGGACTCCTCCTGCCTGCATCAATCTGGATTCAGCCCCAAGGACAAAAGAGGTAGACTCTGCCACCAGCACAGCCTCTGCTACAGTGATCTGAGCACAGTAGCAGGAACCTACACTTCCACAAGACTGGAGAGCATCAGGAGAGTTCCCAGAAGCAGCCCACCAAGTCCACATGGCACGCAGGAGCATAAGCTGGGAGACAAGTGCTCACACAGCCTAAGAATCACTTTACACAGGGAGTGAGTACTGTGAGCTGCTACACCAGGTCAGAGGGAGGAACAGAACAAAACTCAAGAGAAACTGAAGATCAGTTCCTCCCACCTCCTCCTGTTCTGACAGCTCCTCAAAGGGCAGAACGCATGGTACATCTGGGACAATTACAAAATATAAAATAGATTAAAATATAAAAAAGATGAAGCAGACAGAAATCCCCATGAATTCCCAGCTACTTTAGCAACTGCTTTTTACTGCCAAGGAAAAGAAACTAAAGCAAACAGAACATACAGATACTTTTATTGCTCACCTTTTATACAACAGCACACCTTCAGCCATTTTCTTTCACAGCTTTTTGACAATGTTTATGTACACAAAAAACCCAGCAAGAAGCATTATGTGGCTTTCAGTAAAGAAAAAAACCCAAACATTAGAACACCAAACTCAGCCAGGTTTTGTTTTCTGCAGCAATAATAAAAGGGCTTCCTCCAGGCAGGAACTAATCTTCCCAGGCCGTAGTGCATTTCTTTAAAAAGACAACCCCCAAAACAAATTGCCCTAGATTTGCTGAGCCAGTGGTATTAACTTGCAAATAAAATAAACTTCAGTTTGTCATTTCTTCTAGCTGATTTCAAGTAAAAATTAGGTTTGGAGGAGGAGCAACTTGTTTTGGATGGATGCAGGTCAGTTTGAATTGCTACACCTAACTACAGGCCTACACACACTATCGGTTCACAATTTAGCTTAGTTTGAAATGATCTTTGCAGATTTTGGCGGCAGTCAGTCTTCTGAGTTGAGCGGGTGGGAAAACGTTGTTTAGCGGGAGATAAGGCTACTGAACATGGCATCCACAGCAGAGCTCAGATAACACAAACCCCGTCCGTCAGAGGAGTTCCCTGTGCGCGCACACGCGCCTGTAACGTCATGGAGACTGAAACAAGAGGTCAGCAAGCCAAAAAGCAACACTCCGAACTGGTTTAGAACGTGTAACTCAACAATGATCTGGGGGGAGGAAATGCAGAAGTTCTACTGTGTATTGTAATAGACAAATTTGACAGGTCTTGCTATTTCTCCAAGTCAAAATAGAAGGCAAACACAGCAGGTACATTCAGAACAAAAGTGTTTTGAGCAGAGGGAACCAGTCCAACATCCAAAAAGCATGGCTCTTAGTTGATGTTTAGGGTGCAGGGGGTAGTGCCTTTCATTCAGACAGGCTGGAGATGGGTAGGGAGGAGAGGTCTACACAAAGTTGTGCTTTGCTCAATGCAAAACATCCCACCCAAAGAGATTCTACCTGCTGTGTACAAACCTGTACTAATTCAAAGCAGCATTTAAGTCAGGCCTCTTAAACCAGGTTTTTATTATGTGAGCTCTGCTGAAGTGTAAATTTTTAGCAGCCTCAGCTGGTGAAATGTCTTCCTTGTCCAAAGCCAGACTGATTATACTGATAACCTCCATGCTGGAAGTGCTGCTCAAACTGCCCTCCTTGATTAAAGTTCTGTCCACCTCTGCCCCCCCAGCCGCCTCCTTGACCTCCACGGCCACCACGACCGCCACGGCCACCCCTCCCTCCTCCACGCCCACCCCCTCGGTCACTGTGGGACCCACCATCTTGATATCTGTTGTCTTGCTGGTAGCCACCACCACCACCCCCCTGGTAGCCACTTCCAGAATAAGAAGACGACTGGTAGCCACCATAGCCTCCTCCTTGGTAGCCACCACCACCACCATGGTAGCCACCTGTTTGAAAACCTGCATCTCTGTAGTTGCTCTCCCTGTAGCTGCCATCCTGGTAGCCACCACTTCCACCATCTGTCCAGCCTCCTTGAAGCTTGTTTCCTCTTCCTCCTCCTCTGCCGCCATGATCATAACCACCACGTCCTCCTCGTCCCCCTCGATCATGGCCTCCTTGTTCATGACCTCCTCGCCCTCCATATGATGAGTCATAGCCTCCTCTTCCTCCTCGCTCATGACCCCCATGGTCATAACCTCCCCGCCCTCCATAGGAAGAGTCGTAGCCACCTCTTCCTCCTCTGCCACCACCTTGTTGTGAGCCACCCTCTGGTCTTTTCTGCCACGGTGGCATCTCAGGAGGTGGAGGTTCGATTTCATTGGGCCTTCCTCCTCTGTCAGGCACTCTGCCCATTAGCACCTGCAAAGGGAAAGGGAAAATTGCCATAGGAGTTGTGACACCTCACTGAGACACACCACAGACAGCACCCACTACAAGGTTCTTGCATCCAGAGGCAAACTTTGTCTGTTTGAATGTGACAGACCTGTGTCTCCAGTTACTAAAAATTAAACAGGGATTATCTAGTACTTGAAGCACTGTGAACAACACAAGTCAGGAGACCTGTGCTTTTTGTTCAAACAGCAGGCACACCAGCACGGGCAGCACCAACACAGCCTTTCACTTAACTCTTTATTAGTCCAGAGTGCTAAACTCAAATAAGCACAAGTACAAACACAGTCTCTCTCCTAACTAGTGCTCTGAATTGCTGTAGAAGACATTGACTTGATAAAAAAAGGGCAAAAATTTCTATTTTTCAGTAAGGATATGTAGAAACTTAATAACAGACCAGTGTGAGACAGCACTGACCAGAATGGAGCAAGACTCTAGAGGTCTTCAGCTGTCTAAGGGTGGTGTATTGTCAAAAATTTAGCAAGACAAAATAGGACAGGACACTTGTACTGCTTTAAGTTTTAAAACAATGTAACAAAGGAACTTCAACAGAAGTAGGCTACTTTGATATTTCATGCCACTGCCTTGGAAAACATTTAATATTGATAATGGAGATAAATTACAGATTATGCAACAGCAGCAGGGCAATACTGCATTCCTATTAAAACATACATTCTGATGATACAATCAACCTGTCTTACCACTTAATTTCTTACACTCCAACAACACTAAAAAGGTGCAGAAATTATCTGGGGTGAATGGGCTGTGGTCAAATCAGCACACCACTATTCTCTGCTAAATTAGTTAGAACTTTACGTGAGGTACAGCTGGTACTCAGAATGTAGAAAAGCATGCACCTGTCCCCACAGTTTTAAAGCACCAAGTATGCTCCTGTACATAGCTACTGAGCTGCAAGTTCAGCAAATATACTTTTGTGAGCCTATTATTCTTGTAAAATCATATTTTTTGAAACAAGGCAAATGGTTTAGTCTAAGTCCTGTTTCTACTATGTCATTATTGGAACTATACACTTGACTATAATCTATTTGTGTATCCAGGGCAATCTAATTTGTAGGATCCTTGCCTTGTGATCTTAGTACATTCTATTTACATAGACCAGAAACATAGTTACTATGTAGGTGTTATTTTAGACATGGTGACAGAATTAGGTAGCAGTAGTGTAATGACTTCAGTAATTCTGATAAGACAGAGCAGGCCTGCTCCCACTGAAAGTAACTCAAGGTATTTCAGCAATTTTTTACTGCCTTGAAGAGACACTGTGAACCTCAATAGCTGAACTTGCACTATCCATAATGCACTGATGCATTACCTAGAACATATGAACACCAAGTTTCTTATCCTTTATTTCCAAATTCCACTTACAATCCTGAAAAAAGTAGGATTTATTACTACATTCAAGTTACTAAAATATTCCTAAAAGAACAAAAGCCATTTGTCACCAAAGGTACCTTATTAATGGCACATGCAGTCTTCTCTCGGATGGACCCGCTGCTTGTTCTCATAATCTTTGACAGATCTTGCCGAGCCGCCAAGAGATTTGCAATTGATATAGTGCACTTAGTAGATAAGAGGGCACGTTTTGGCTGGTAGACTTTAGCCAGTTTTTCTGTTTGACTCTGTTGGAGTAAACAAAAATAAAACCCAGTCAGCTAAAGGAACGGGACATCTCATCAAAAGAATCAAATCAGCGATGAGTAACAAGCCACTACTGCAAATAGAACAAAAAGTTAATATAAAATCAGTGAGAATCACTTTATAACTTAGTAAGGATTACTTCAACAAAACTAGCATTTTTCACATTCATTTCTTAAGTAAATGGTAAACACAATTCTGACTGAACTGCCAAGACACCAATGAGCTGACAATTTTAACAATATATACATGCAGACTGTATTACTTCCAGGCAGTCAAACACATAATAGAAGTGTGTCATATAGTTATGTGTATTTCTGCTGGTGTCCAGAAGATACAGAAAGCAAAACACATTTGTGTTTAGACTCCAGACCTCCTTCTGTGCCTTCACCCTGACCCACACCCATTCCAGTTAGGCCAGCATCACCCTATCTCCAACACTTATCAGCAGAAAAAGGTCCTGTTCACTCTTCACTCTTCATTCCAGTCAGCTTCTTCACAAAGACAAGGCACCAAGAGGGACTGGCAGAACTAGAAATGAGATCCTACACTCAACTTTGCCTTGTATGCAATGTCTCTTCCTCTACTGCCTGTCAGCGTTAACCACTCCAGCTTTTTTTGAACACCTCCAAAATTTTCCAGCTGAGACACATGAGAAATCTGTGCTACCAGAGTTACTACACAATTTACATCTCTCTTCAGCTATCAACAGGGTATAGTGTGTGATGCAGTTGGGATAAACCAGATTGCCATCTGAATGCAGATGATGGCAGTGAGAACAGGCAAACCAGGTTTTCCAACATATCTTAACAGCGCAAAAACTTAGGAGCACATTTCAAAATCCTAAAATTTTATCTTCCATCTAAAGGCAGAAAATTGGAATATGACATTGGCTAAAGGTAGGAGAAGCAAATGTATTCACCAGAGCACTAGTGTGTTTTTCCCTGGTAAGTTTGACTGAGCTCTACGCACAATATTTTGGTGCTATGATACTGTTTTAAGTGAAACTTGAAATTTTAACTTTAAAAAATCCCTAATAATAGACTGCAAGGTTTTTTCCCCTGGTGTTTCCACTGTCTGGAGAAGTGGCTATTTAGTCATACTATTGTATTCTGATACTTTTCAAATAAAAAAGAAAGTTACCATCTTGCTAAAAGTCATTGTCAAAACTAACTGGAATAATACAGCAACATTCTCCAATTTTGTATTGTCATGCTTCTAAAAAAAAAAATTGCATTTTAATAGATATAAATGCATATACACAATTTGTGGGTTTTGTGAAAATATTTTGTGTAGCTAGTCAAGTTCAAAAATATCTGAGAATTCCTAGGAAAAAACCAAAAAGATGGCAAAGCCGTAACACAATTTGAAATCCTTGCTTTTTAAACATAATTCACATTTTTGCTCATTTTTAATTCACTATTAAAATATTTAAACAGTCAGCTAGCTCTTCAATCATCTACTAAAAAGCCTGAAGAATACAAGGTTTAAGAGAAAGTACACCAGTAGAAGTCCTACTCAGATGATGAAACAGAAAATGGGACAGGTCACAGTTTATTATTAAAGTACAGGTGCTTTTTGAAAAAACATTTATCAAAAAAAACCCCACTTGATTCTATGTGTCACAGTTCAGCACTAATAACTCAAACACTGTCAGCAGCATTCTTAACAGCATGTTAGCAGATCTACTTTAGTCCTAGAAACTAAATTATATTTACTATTTTTTTAAATCTTATAATTTCTTTCTGAGACATAGGAAATAGGGAAACTATGTAATTATTTCTAAAAGCAGATTATGTATCTCATGTCACAGCCACTTGCATGGTTCAAACACAAAAGAAGCACATAAAATATTACCCTGTCTGTGAGGTAAGAACAAGCAGTGCCTTAGCAGCTTTTCTCATGTGCATCTGTGGAGTTGTGCTTGCAGACACACTTTGAGTTAAGGAAATCTGATTGCTGTGGACAGCACAAAGTAAGATAAGGGATGGTCAACAGGAAGATGCTTTTCTACCATCACACAAGACAGAGCACCTAATGGTTCACATTATGGTACTCTGAACGTGGCTGGATCAGTAATCTTTATTTTTTCCAGTGGCTTTGGTGTGTAGTTACACACTGTCTGTCTTCTCATTTTACAAACTGATTTAAAATCCAACAAATCAGTTTTAAGTAAAATATTTTTAATCCTCTTACACTGTCACAAACTTCTTCAGATACTCAGAACAAAACCAGACAACTCCTGTGATTATTTTTGACTCATGAAGGACAAAACAATGATGCAGTTTTCCAGAGATACTTGTTATAAAGGGTTACCATCAACCAGGACTTCACAGCAAGTTGTTTGTACCTTAGCTCTATCTGACCAGCCGAAGGATTGCACAGTAACATCCAAACGTTTGACTAACAGTTTTCTTCGGACTTCGTATTCATTGACTATGGCTTGATTAATTGCTTCAATTTTTTCCTGAAACAAAAATTTGCAAATAATCTATAGATTATAGATAAAACGTTTCTACTTAATAAACTACGTGGATGGAAGAGTATGACACACAGAGATACTATGCAGGGCTTGAGATTGTAATTATCTACCTTGTCAAATGGACTCACAGCCAAGGTGTGCCTGCTGATGTTATTTTCCTGAAGGCTCATGTTCAGGCTTCTACCATTTCTAACAGCACAAAAACTGCACACACTGCTGAGGCATTTCTCAACATCCACCAGGACAGAGAAGCAAAGGTAAGATACTACAGGCAACAAACTGAAGCAAGGGCACATGTAAGTCCTAGGAAACAGGATGTGCTTGCCTTCTTAAAAAGTAGTAAGCTTAAGGATAAAGATAGAGCAAAGATAAAGAAAGTACAGTACTGTAAGAGGATCTTGATTAAAGCACAATCTGCATACAGGCAAAACAACAAAGTGCCCTATAGGAAAAAGTCACCATGAGAAACACCTGGTAGCAGACAGTGGTTTAGTTAGAGCAGCAGGTGAGATATGCACCATTAGGGAAATAATTATTGTATTGACAGAGGCCTGGATGGAGGGGGGGCAGTGGGGCCCAGTTTCAGTCTCAACAGTACAACCACTGAAGGAAGCAGACTACTGGGAGAAGATGTGCTTCAGCCTTAAGCAAGAGAGACGAGAGACCTGAAGTCTTGCAGCAGCAGCCACAGCTTTGTGCTTGGTGCAGCAGCAGTGATTAAACCAGGCACCATCCTTGTAGAACAGCAGGTGAAAAATCCCAGCTGGACAAGATCCTGGCTCTGCAGCCTGGGTATACAATGTCTCCCCCAGCTCCTACCTGCATATTCACTGCCTCTTGGAGAGGCTAGGAAGGAAGCAGACTACTCCAAATGAGAGGAAGAGGAGGACATTATGAAAAGACCCATAGCTTAGCTAAAAAGAAGCCCCAGGAGAAGACATGACACCATCTCAGCAGGGCTAGGTCACACAGACAGTGCTGGCAAAGGGCAGGAGAGGAAGGTTTAAGCTACTGCACAAGCATGCTGGTCAGCACCACCACCGTAGATCTCTTATTTTGGAAAAGTTCAGCCTGCACCTGGACCTAGCGATTCACAAGTCTAAGATCTTATCAGCTGCTGCACATTTACTGCACCAACATATACATTATACTGCAAGAAATTATCTTCTTGTCGTCAGAAAGAGAAAAATCATTTTGCAACACACAGAATCAAGATCAATACTTCATGTACTTGAAAAAGGTAAACAGGCTCTAATACCTGCAACTACTCACCCAGTGAGCTGGTCCCAGTTGTTTCTTCAGTAAAGGTTTTCCAACATGATTAGGTGGAACCTTTGCTAGAGTTTCCTTCAGCTGTTAGGAGACATATAAAAATATAAGCTTTGACTAACAAAATTAGCTTTTCAAGATTCAAATTAAAGGAAAGGACTGTTGGACCAGTCAGAGGCATGGCAGAGCAACCTCCGATACCAAGTTATTTTCTCTGGAACAGAGAACCAAGCACACTTCTTTTGGAAGGCAACTGTTTTTAGATTTCTGGTAGTCTCAGCTATAATTATTTAAAAATTAAGAGAAGGATCTACAGATTAAATCTACAGTTAAAACAAAGATACCATGAGGTGCAGCTCCTCTTGAGGCCAGAGGGGTTATTCTACACATCATCTCTTTAATTCAGAAAAAACTCCACATTTGTATCAAAAAGCTTATATTATGACTGTGTGAAGTATAACGCGACCCAAAGAAGGACCCCTCTTTACAATCCCCCTCTTTACAATCAAAAGGAGAAAAATCTTTAATATGAAATTTTAAATCTTGCATTTAAGGAGTTTGGGCACAACTTATTTAAAAAATCACAACAGCCCAGAGAACACACACATGTAAGGAATACAAATAAATGGAATCACACGAATTGATGAAGTCTTAGGGAAAAGGTGTTAAGTTTTACTTTAGTTACACCACCTTTTAACTGAAACGTTTTTAAAACATTAGGTTCCCATACAAATTTGTTTAGGTGTATTTCTTGAAAAACATTTCTCTTTTAACATTCTTCCTGAGGCCTAAGCTCAGCATTTTCTATGTCTCCTGCAACAAGTGATGGCATTAAAACCTAGAGCAGTCACCCTGGAAGGCAATGATAGCAGTAAGTCCCTGACCTCATGCTCTAGCATGGAAAAAGCCTGTAAAATAATTTTCAAAATTCTTTGCATATGCAGGAAAACACATTAACTCTCCTTCACAATTCAAACACTGGAGTTTCACAAGAGGCAAATGTCACCCAGGGAGCAGAACTATTTTCCATCAAAACAGCAACATCATAAATATTCCATTTTTCTTCCTTTGGATCTTACTTTTTTTTCAATTCCGCTGAAGAACTGGAACATCGTTATGTTGGCGGGAGGCTTGGACATGCCTAAAGCAATACAGATGCCCTTCAGCTCCTGAAAGACTTCACTGCCACCGCCTTCCTGGGCTTTTTTAGGAGGGGCATTCACACACAGCATTCTGGCAGCTTCCAGTTCTGAGATGAGGTATGCTGGGGTAAGAAAAATTAGATTTGACCATCAGATATAGCAGAGTTATTTTAGAGCCAGTGAAAACTCAAATGCTTACAAACACCAAATGTGCAAATGGACTGTTTTAGACAGAGTGAGGGACAGAAATTTTGTATCCACTCGTATTTATAATAATTACAGAGTTCAGTGCTAGAAACACAACAAACAGAGGACACGTTTAGTACAAACAATTAAAGCCTGGAAAAAATCCCTATGATTCCAGCAGGTATTAATCCCAGAGTTCAACAGAGCACAGGTCTTTTCCTTCATGCTTTGCCCAACAAAGACAGGAAACTAGGAACATGGAAACAAGCAGTATGAGGGACTGGGATGTGCATTTTAGGGTAGTCAAGCAAGCACTTCTTGAGGCTCTAGGAAACAAGCAAGGAAATGAGTAAAGAGAAGTGAAATGTTGGATGAATCTCCTCTACTTCCCCACACAAAATGCAGAGTGGAAAAATAATCCCACTTAGAAGTACTACTGAGAATTCATGTTTACAGTAACTTCAGAAAGTAAGGCTGAAACTGACGAAATAGAAGCTAGAATGGCTGAAGTTCTCTTCAATATCAGAACTGTAAGAGCCTACCATTACATTATAAGTCCTTTATCAAACAAAAAGAGAAAAATCAAAATCAGAATTCTGAACATGGTAGCTGCCCAAAATTTCAGCATCAGGTGTCATTTACAGTGATATAAATTTACAATTATATAAACAGCCTTTGTTTGCAGGTGTCACAACTTTAAGGTTTGAATTTTTAAAAATGCACAGGTTTAACAATACTCTTCTCATTAATCATACTGAGTGACCATAGCAATAATGTATATAAACATTTCTAAAAATAAGAAAAACTGATACTGCAGACACACTTGTGAGCAGGGAAGTAAACCCATGGCTATACAAAAGAAGCTTATTATTTATAAAACTGGGACAGATAAAAAGATTAAGAAAACACAGCATTTTAATGATCTCTAGAATTTCGTCTAGATCTCTAGAATGTCTTCTGCTAAAGATACAGAATACCTTATAAATAAAAAAATTCTTAGAATATGTAGAGCAGTGAAGCATCCTCTGTAAGTTCTTCTAGCAATACTTTATACAGGGTTTTCTTACATTGAACTTTCAATTATTTACACTCCTCAGGCCTACTGAAAAAGAAACTAGCAGGAAATTTTGTTTCAAAAATTTAGGGATCACATTTAAGCTACCTTCAACCTCCTCTGACAATGACAGAAATTTTTAAGTCTATCACTAAGACAAATGTTCTTCAGATAGTGATTCTTTTTTGCAGACCTCTTCTGAACCAGTCTGAAACTCTTGTACTTTTTGTATTTGCAGATGTCAATACCTAACATTGTATTCTAGTGATGCTGCACACTAAGACAATCAATCCTAACTACTTAGGTTTATTTGGTGCTTTCCTCTCCCAGCAATACTGCTACATCTTCCAAGTGACATAAACTGTGCTGCATTTCATTAAAATGTAAAATAACCCTGGCATTTCATCACAGAGGATTATCCTGTTTCTCCTGAAAAAAACTAGTTTTATGGCTCACATACAACAGGATACCTAATAAGTTCATTTGATGCAGCAAAAGAAAGCTATGCAACTATCGTGGTACACAAAAAAGGAGTTTGGCACTATTGCAATTTCACATTTGACAGTAAACACAGTATTCTTGCCAGATGGGATACCAGAGTTCAGCTCTTGAACACGGCCTTATATTACCAAAACGTACATCCCAAAGGACCGCTGGGATAAACTGTGTGTCACAGACAAGCCAAATTTATTGAATGGCTTGGCTTAGAGAAAATAAGCTGAACGGGAGATTGTTTGAGCTACGAACTATTTTAAATGTAACAACTACCTCAGTTCATCTGACATTTTTGAACACTCTACAAAAAATATTCAGACTAAGTCTACTCATCTTTCTCCTACTATTGAAATACAGGAACCTACTCTATAATTAATTTCTTATATCTCAGATGAAGGCAGAACTAAGTTTCTGTTTTGAAAAGTTAAAGAATCATCAGCAACTGAGGAAGCAAATAAAACATTAACTCATGTTGAATTTGAGATTAGATTAAGATTAGTACTACAATTTTTAACTCCAAGACTTGTATTTTTTTTTCTTTTAATGTGAATCAACATCACACACCTTTTACAAATTCAAGTACTATTTCTTCTCCTCTAACATTTCATAAGTAGAAATAAAACCAATTTAGCTATTGAGATCTGATGAGTAGAAAAGGGAAGACATCACCATTGCCAATGTTAATTTCCTTTCAATCAGAAGAAGGCAACAGTGAAGCTATTTACTAAGGATCATGATCAGAAGAACTGGGAGTTGGGATAAAACGTTCTCTCTTCTGTAACAATTCCGACTGTTGTCGGTGTAGGAAAATGCAAGTTTTGTTGCACCTTGCAAGTCATCACACTGTGGGGCCTCCAAAACTATGATGCATCTGATGTTAGTGGTCATTTTTACAACCATGCTAAGTAGAGTTCAGTGGCTAAATTCTGGCAAAAGTCTTCAAATAATTCCCTTTTTGTTGTGCCTTTTGAGAAGTAATAGGACAGGCTTTTTGTTGGTGAATGCAAAAAAGGTTAATACTCAGAATATTTTCCATCATATACTGGCCACACATTGACTGGTAAACCCAGAAGTATAATACTCTGACACTGTAAATTTCAGAAAAAATAATGCATATTTTTAGGTAACTACATTGTGGTACAAACCAGTACCTCATTAAGTGTAAGAAACAATACTACGCATCTTGCAGAAAACCAGATTTGCTTGCAAGCACCCTTTCAACTTACTAAGCAGCAAAAGACAGTTCTTTTGATTATGAAGGCGTTTTGTCACATCTCCTGATGTTAACGACGCATACGGACAGTTCATTTCAGACAGCAACCCACTCATTTCAAGCTGAAATTCTTCTGCTTCATTCGGACCTTAGAAAGAAAAGAATAATAATTCATTCACTGTTAATATACATGAGGCTATGATAAGAATGAATTAGCTATTTAAAAAAATAAATCTTTTGCTCAAGTTGCTATTTAATATTAAGACTTGTTTTTAATGGAGGCCAAGTGCATTTCTTGGGTTCCTCCAAGATACAGTAAAACCTATTTGGAACAATGATATGCTTCATTAATATAAAATTATGTTTCACTGACAGCTTTTCCAAGCTACAACAGACAGGCACTGGCAACTTCTACAATGAAAGGGGACATTAAAAACATCACAAGTTTTACAGGCGTATTTTAAATATCAATTCTCTCTTCCCATTACAAATGTCTCAGATAGTTATGACAAAGTCATGAATAATAAACATGGCTTATGAATTCTCTTTTTTTTTTTCCCCTATTTCTTCACCCTGTAAGCCCACATTTGTCAACTGGTTTTATTTCATATCAATATCCTTTAAAAATAATTAAGTCATGTAAACAAAACCTTTGACTGATATTTCTGTCAAAAATTACTGAAACTAATCAGAATTTGTTAGGTAAAAAAAAAACAGTGATGAGAAGTAACGTTTTTTTATCTTTTGGAAAGAGACTTAAACCCCAAATGTCTGTTATTCCCAAACTCAAGACATACAAAATGAAGGTAGGATTTGATGGTACCTCAGCTAACATGTTTCTATCACTGTGTTTAAAGAATTTGAAATAGGTGTTGGAATTCTTCTGGAATGTATTTTTACACAAAACATAGAACAGGAACCTTATGCTACTAGAAGGTGTGAGATACTGTATTGTTACAGAGAAAGAATGTGAAATACACTCAAAGAAGAAAGAATGACCATGTCAAAAACAGAAAGGAAAGCAACAGATGCTGAGGTAAAAGGCAGCAACCCTTGGCCACTGAGTAAATACAAAGCTCAGCTCATAAAGACATTATGAGTTAATATATTAGATATTCAGGAATATGGGTTATCACACCAATTTAACAATTTAATCTGTAGAATGTCATGACTAGCTGACCAAAAATAACTTTTTTTTTGAAAGCTAAGGTTTGCTTCCTCCCCCAAAATGTAAAACAAACAATCATTTTCAGGCTCCTTCTGAGAGCATTTCATGAAGAGGAAAAAATTCATAGCAAGCACAGAGTCAAGGTAACCAACAGTAAAAAGAAAATATAGTTACTGTAGTCATGAGAATGTTACCTTGAACAGTAGTACTGATATCAAAATTACAAACAGAAGCATTGAAATAAAAGTATTCTCATGATCTAATAAAACCCCACTAGCATTAATGTTTCCCTAAATCCATTTCAGAACTTTAAAAAACAATATGGTTGAAAAATTAAAAGAAAAAGCTAATTTCAGAAGACAGTCAGTTTGATCACCACTATTAATTTCAACCTACACTAGCTGTTCATTAGGCAAGTTTGAGGTGGAAAATATCCAAAAATCTGGTAGTGTGCAGACAACATTCGCTGGTACAACAGATATCATCAGCCCTAATCTCTGTGGCATGCAAGAACACACATTAAGTGTATGTTTGTGCTGGAGTTATGACTACTTACTGTTGGTTGCCTGCACGTTTTCCTCTAGTTTACAGAACAGCCGTAACTCAGATACCAACCAAGCACAGAGTTTGGTGAATTCAGGGGAACTGGCTCCATGAGAGACTGCCTGAGCCAGCGCTCCATCGTCTAACAACGGACCTTTGTAACTGAGAAGTAAAACAAAAGCAGTTTATTAATGTTTGCTGTGACCAATGTCCTTTGATAGATCTATTTTATGCTGTATACATACTGAGAGCTACAATCACAACACATCTGCAGTGCTGATCTCCTGGAGCGGTGATTCCTGGACTGAACTGCAGCAAGAAGCACATTGAAAACATCTCAGTAAACTCAGAATTTCTGTGCACATTAACTTACCATCCAAGAGACTGTGTCACAAAATACCACCATCAAAGGTTTCCTCCTCAAGAATGTTACCATGTACAGCAGCAACTTCTCTGCGTCCATCTCTTGAAGATGTTACTGACAATAGATCTATCCAGGGCAATGCAGTCTCAAAGAATCCTTCCTGAGCTCTACATACTGCTTTACAGTATGTTGAATAATTACTGCTGAACAAGCGCATCTCTTCTGTCATTTCCTACCACATATGAAAGGGGTGCCATACAAAACAAAGCCTTTGATAGAAATATTATAAAAGTGATCTGCATAACAGTATCCTCTCCTGAAAAACCAATCTCCCTAAATCAGCAAAAGAAAAATTACTGGAAATAGTTCTTTGCATAAGCAAAATAAGCCAAAAATCAGACCTAGTGTAAGAAAGCATGAGTTTATCGATCAGATCTTAGAAAACATAGTTTTCAGGATATCTGTGTACTGATAATCTCTCAGGGGAAGAATGAAGAGTAGGGAGAAGGCTGCCTTATTTAACCAGGTAGAAGCACAAGTCAGAGTTCACCTGAGTATTTTAGAAAAAAAATGTACAATATTATTTTGATATACTGTCCCCAAAAGAGAAAGACATCCAAGAGGGCACATAACCAACTGAAATCTCTCTTGGAAACTTCCGGGTAAAGTCACCTGCTACGTCACAACAATCCAATGAGTCCAGGCAACTCTTGGCAAACCTCAGGAATTAAAAAAATATCTCAAACTGAAATGTAATTCTCCTCACTCTGCTCCTGTGCTTAGTACCACATACAAAGGATCTGGCTTTCACTGTAGTGGCCTGTTACTTCAGCCAAGTAAAATGAAGAAGCCACACTCAAAAATAACTTTTACCTCACAGAGCAGCTTGATTTGTGACAGAGTTAATCTACTGGCAACTGGTGGGAAGCTGTAATCTCATGTATTACAACCCTACTCCATGACCACAGTAGGCTGGACACTTCAAGAGGCTAATTAGAGCAAGTTTAAGTCCCATCCCACAGACGTTTCAGACTTACATGTGTAGGTCTGGGAACATCTGGGACTCAGAATAGAAGCATCCAGTTATAGATCAAAGTAGAAAGGAAGCAATGGCAAGCCTTTTGCTTTGGCAGGATTGGGATTTAAGTCCCTGGTCCCATTTTCTAGAGGCACCTTTTCTAGATTTTTTCTTGAACAGAGGTAACATCTTGGAGCGTGTTATTTCTGATAATTATGACTTCACCTATGCATCGACCTGGCCAATAACCCAACTTGCAGATTCCTAACTGCAAGCAGCTTTTCCCTTCTGTTTCTGCCAATGGCACACGTTCTAGAGCTACAGTCTCTTTTGGTAACATTGTGCTATCCCGTCTGTTTGCTTTTTCAACACTTCAATAAACTGATTTACAAGACAAGAGACCACCATCTGAACATCTTGAGCACAATCACAAAAAGAAACAGCTCTTTAACGTGCAGTGCTATTAAAAAAAAAAAAATCAAGCAATATATTAGAAATATCTTCAGTATCTGATGAGAAAAAATAAGTTGAACCACGAAGACCGTGAAGCTACTGCCAAAGCATAAAACCTCAAAACTCCCAATCTTTCCAGACACCAAGAATCAGAAGTCCTTTAGACACATGCAGCAGTTTTCCCATTTGTTACCAATACTGCTGAGGTCCCATGTCTTTCATCCTCCAAATTTTCTTTTCAATCACTGTTGTCAATTTTGCTTCATGTGACTTATTTGTTCATCTACTTTCACTGTTTGCTTCACTTATTTAGGTCAAAAATCAACACCACTTTCTGTCTCTAACTGCACAAATCAGGAGCACAAATCCACTAGTATCCTTTTAAACATATGACAGAAAAAAGAAGTCAATCACAGTATTTTCTTCGTGGCAGAGCAGTCTTCTCACATGTCAGTTGGAGAAATAGTTGCCAAAACAGAAGCCTATTTGTCAAGCTTTGCAACTATCATCACTAACTTAGCCTGGAAATACAATCTTTGCTGGAGCACAATGACTCTAGCCACAAAGTGATTTATGGGAATGGGGCCAATGCGAGTAAATACGGCTGTTTGCATAGAACCAGCAGAAGTGAATTTGTAGCTGCCTGTCCTCTGAACTCTCAACAGTTTACAGACAGGGGAGCTTACAGCAGGACATGTTTTCCATGCTCTCCCTTTCATATTCATGCAACCTTTACTGGTTCTGACAAAGTAACAGGTTCAAACAGCAAAATTTTCCTGTGCTGCATTACACTTTAAAAAATGTAAAGATAAAAAACACTCACTAATTTGCGATTCTTTTTAATTTTTTTACCCCACTAAATACGAAGCCTGTAAGTTTTCTCCTTGTCTGACTTATCTTAAAAGGTCTCTTTATCCCTTCCCACCCTCAGCTACGACCATTGTGCAGAACAGAGAAGCAACCGACCAGACGGCACCCAAGAAGCAGAGATCAGCTCGCAGGGAGAAGTGGCACACTCGCCAAGGCCGTGCAACTAAAAACCTGCCCGTTTAGCCTAGGGCATCATCACCAGCCCCGCTCTAGGGGCAGCTCTGACAAAAAGGGAGCATTCCAGGCGCTGCCCTGCGCTGCGGCCCTCCGGAGCGACAGCGGCCCCGCCTGTGCGGGGCGGACAGCGGCGCTGTGCCCCCTGCCGGGGCCGCCCTCTGCTCCCGGCCGACAGCGGGAGCGCCCCGCACCCCCACCCCCGGACACGTACCCCAGGTCCTCCAGCGACTCCAGCACGTCGTTCTCCAGGAGCTCGAACTCCATCCTGCGGCGGGGCACGAGGGGCGGACCTGCACGACAGTGGGACTCAGCGACAGCAGTACTCGCACTCCCACCGCCCGCCATTCCCCCCCTTCTCCAGCCCACCCCGGCCCCGTGGGGGAGGCTCAACTCTCACCCCACGCCCTGCGGTGAGGGAGAGCCCCCGACGCCGCAGCCCCTCTCCCCGCGCTCCCCATGCTCGCCCTCCTCCCCGAGCCCTCGCGGCCCCACGCACAGCGCTCGCAGCTGCGCCGCCGACTGCCGGGTTGGCATCTCAGGGCGGGGAGCGCGGCGCCGCAGGCCCCCGGCCTCACTCTTCCCCCGGCTTTTCTAGAGTCGCCCACCCCTGTGCCTGACCGGCGCAGCCGCAGTCCGCGGTGGTCTCCGCCTATCCGCGGAGCGGAGCAGCATTGCTAAACCGGGACACGGGTGCGAGGCCGGAAAACGGGTTGTTTTTGTGGGAGAGGAGCCCGGGACGAGCCAAGGATCTCACTTTTCTGTTCAGGCGCCGGCACGGACAGACCCGGAAGAAGAACTCCCCCCTCCCCGCCGCGGAGCCCGCGCAGGAATGTGCTGCGGCGAGCGGTGTCGCGGCAACGGGCGGGGGGAGGGGGGAGGACGGGGCGCCGGAGGGGTCAAACCACGCCAGGCAGCGAGAGCGCGTCCCCACCCTGTGAAGACCCCGCGGCACGGCCGGGACCACAAATCCCGGCATGCCTTGCGCGCACAGGAGGGCACCTCGCGGGGGGCGCCCGGCAGCGAGTACAATTAATAAAATTAATAAATCGAAATCGTTTCGGTTCAATTACTAAATGGAACCCGCGGGTCTCGTTTCTCCCTCTGCTCCGTGCCCCGGCGGCGCGGGCTGCAGCGGTGTCCCGGTCGGGACGTGGCGTTTGGGGATGCTGGAGGCTGCGCTGAGCGCACCAGAGCCTGCCCGATTCTGTGCTGTGAAACTCCTCGAGGCGACGCTCTGGCAGCTTTTTAAAAAATTATTTTAAATTCGGGGGAGGGGGGGGAGGGGTGTAGCAGCGTTCACTTTTTCCAGCTGCTCAATTGCCAGCATCTTAAGAGGGAAAGCCGTGCACGTGGGTACAGATCCATCATCAGCAACAGAAAGCTCAGTTATAGGGCTAAAGGGGATCATTCTGCTTGCTCTCTGCAGCTCTGTTAGGCAGCACTGCCCGGCTGCCTGGGACGCAGCAGTCCCACAGTACATCAGTACTGGAAAGGAGGCAAGGGTAAGAGGGTATGTTGGGATGGCTACGCCATGCTAGGGAAAGCCAAAACCACTTGTGCCAAAAATAATCCCAGTCTGTCACCAGCAGCGAGCTGATGCTGCAGGAGGGGAGTCCTGTGCTTCATGAAACTGCCCTTGGCAGGCACAAAGAAGAAAAGCTGCAGTCAAAATATGAAGGATCTTGTATCCTCAAGATAGGTAGGAGGGTAAAGAAACGGTACCTTGAAGGGCTAGAAAGAAGAAATACCTCACTAGCAGACAGTTCAGTCACAAGTTCTGCTACCAAAGACATATCAATCTACACATTTAGGGGGAAATTACCTCCTAAAGACTAAAATCTTAATGTCAAAAGAATAATACAGGCATTCTACTTTGTGTATTTACTTCTAGTTGTACAGTGGTTAGTATAGTGTAGCCACAGTCCAATTTTTTTAAAAAGGAAAGAGATTAAGGCTTCTGGCAAGCTGCCTTGTCACTGCTGGGCTGTGAGAATTACCTGATTTTCCTTTAGCCCATTCATTTTCCATTCAAAGCACCTCAGGTGTTCTGCTTGGGAGCCTTGCCTGGGTGGATAGTCTAAACTGGAGATCGGGGGTATTAGGCTTTTCCTCACAAATACAACACTGCTGCTGAAAGCTTGTGACCTTTTGCTTGTTTGGCTGACTTGAGGGGTTCTGTTTGGGTTTTGTTTTGTTGTTTGGGTTTTTTTAATGTAATGGTTGGGTTGCACAGGTGGAAGTGTACAAAGCTGGGCAGTATGTCCACAGTCTGACCCTGCTCAGTTGCTGCTGCTGCTGCTTGTGGTCATAATGTTTAGCCCCAATTTCTGAACCTTCTTTTATTCTTGCCCTAAATATGGGGTTTAAAAGCATTCATAGGAGCAAGCAGTACATGAAACAGTTCATTTTGTCACATGTACACTGTTCCTGTGTCCACTCCTGAATCTGCACATGTTGAGAAGCGAGGATTTTGTGCTAATTTCATGGGGACATTTGCTGTCATCTACATTTACTGCTCAGATAAGCATCGGCACAGAAGGGTTTTATTCATCTTGGCACTCAGCTGATGACATCTGCCTTCTGAAACAAATAGACGTATTTCTCTCTTGGGTTCAGTTGTGCCAATACTGCAGGGTAGGGACAATTTGGAAGGCATCTTCTCCAGTCTGTATCACTCAGTTCCATAACTGCTTTAATGTCCCTTCTGTGCTGTGGGAACCAGTAGTTTCTTGAAAAACATACGGATCTTGTGGCTGGGGAGAAGAACAGTTGGAGGGAGGTGATGCTAACCTGGAGAAAGCAGCTACAATTTTCTGCTGGGGACAGGGATGAGAGCTTTGCTTTGTCATTGTGTCTTATCAGGTGTGATTTTTTTCTTTTCCTACCAACGTAGGGTTTCACCACGCAAATTTTAGAGGCAGGGGAGGTGTGAATGGCCACTGCACAGCATCCTGGCCCCTCTAGAAGAAATTAGTTTTGACACTGGAGAGTTTTTGTTTTGCATACAAGTGCCTCTTGAACAAAATAATATTGTCCGGAGCAGTTTGCTGTTGCACAACGAGATCCAGAGCTCTGCAGACAGGTTACTACTGGGAGCAACAGCCACCTGGGCTTTCGGCTCATGGAAGGGCTGTAACTGGGGTAGATTTCCCTGGGCTACACAAGGCTCTGTGGACTTGTCAGCCTGCAGAACTGAGCTCACCTCTCCTCGTGTTTGTTCTCTCCCTGGGGTAGGTTTGTTATGCCTACTACTCTCCCCCCCCCTCACTCACACAGAGAGCTGTAGGACTGGGAGTCCAACGTGTCCCTCAGGCAGCTTGACTGCAACGTCCTGGCTGGAGCCATACTTAACTCCCTACACTGTGCCACCGCTGGAAAAGTCATGTAATACTGATTTCTCCTATGGGAAGAAGCAAACCAGCCCAGGCTGCTGCTGTCCTCTTCAAGAGACCCCTGTAAACCCCTCCTGGCCCCAGTAGCCCTGGAGGGATGGGGATGTGTGGTGGATATTGGTCAGGTGCTCCCAGGCTGTTACATACAGGTTAAGGAAGTTGGCAGTCCATGCATGGCCTGAGGCTCTGCAGCCCAAAAATATTTATTCTGAGAGGTGTGAGGTGCACCACTGCTTGGATGCCACCTGTCATTAAACAAAGACAATTGGTTTCCTGTGTACTTGCCTTTTGTGATTGACTGGTTTTGGTGTCTAAGATGCTGTGAACTCTGACTGAAGATAAACGACTTCCTCCAGAGCATATTCTCTCACAGCTAATAAAGTGAGGCTGTAGCCCCTCCTTCAGCTTTGCACCAAAAGAACCTGTCACCAGTGTGGTGGAGGCTTGTTGAACTTGCCCAGGTCACTGAAGACACACCCTGATGGTTTAAACCTCACTTCCATAGGAAAGCTAGCCATAGACAACAACCTCAAGGCAGGCTTTATTTCATTACAGACAAATTTATTTTCACAGTATTTACACCACCCCACCTCAGGTCTTGCCTGTTGGCTCTGTCGTTGTCAAAAATCCCCACGACAGCAGCATGAAATACGACATCTGCACTTGCAGAACAGCACGAAACACACTTGAGTGTTACCAGGTGCAGAGTGGTAAAGTGCTGCTAAGCACTTTTGTATCAAAATTAATTTTTTACTAATTTCTCTGAGGATGCTGCAGCTTCTTCCGTGTCTGGATGCAACAGAATCCAGCCACTGTACTGCAGCTGAAAGCCCAGTCTGCCAGACATACAGCTGGATTTGCCAGGTATCTAGGAATATCAGTTCTGGCTCAGAGCATGCTCTGGTTAGCCAAATGGCCTGTTGGTAGTACTGAATGAAACCAGATACCACAAAAGATCAAGAGCAGGACAATGACATATGACACTTACCCTACTACTCACCCAGCTTCTGACTACTTTCAGCTCTCCAGACTTTCTTCAGTCCTTACTGCTGTGCCATCAGGTTCTGCCTGAAAGGATTAGAGACGAGAGGGTACCAGGGCCAGCTGACAGGGGGACTGCCCAAGGCCAGTTACTGAGGGGATCCACAGTCTGTGGGTGACTGTTTGTGGGTGCCAGCAAACCGAGTGGGGCAGTGAGCCTTGAGGTCTTGCCATGATCAGGTATCTGCAGCTGAAGGTAACAAGGATCCAGGGCTGGCTACTGGATAAATGAGCATCGGTCCCGTTACTGAGGAGGCCCATGCTGTATGTCTGTCTGTATGTTCTACTACAGATCTTCATTCCAGAGAGAAAGAAGGATTATGGTGTTGGTCCTGTTTCCATTTGCAGAAGTGCTGTTTTCTGGTTTTATATGTGTTTATCTGTGTGGCTGGCCACGTGCACACACATAGATGTGTTGTGTGCTTACTGGGAGTACACACTCAGCCTTGATGCTGTCTGGACCCGGCAAGACAAAGATGCAGGCAGCTTCTCTTCTGTTGGGCTACCAGGTTTACCAACTCCAACCAACACTTCCACTGCAGGCAGGAGGTAATTTCTGCTAAAGAACAGAGTTAAAATGCAGCCTTTGTGTGGCAGGTAATTTTTTCACTAGCTGTACAGACCATGTTTCTGAATATTTTCTGGAGCAGCTGGATCTCTGCTTCTGTGATAACGATTAAAGTACAGGCCATCCCTTCTAGACAGACTGTTTGAATCCACCCCTGGATTACACCTCTATTAGCCAAAGGATGTCAGTGCTATGGTAATTAGTTTACCAGTCAACCTCTGCAGTAGCAATGAAGGAAGGAGAAAGTGGATCTATAATACAACAACAAACTAAGAGCTGACAATTCAATACTTAAGATTATACTGATGGGTATGACTCCTTGTGTGAAGTTTGTGGGGGGAAAATAAGAATTTCTAAAATGTTCTTCCCTGGGCAGCAGCAACAAACTAGTTTGTGGGGTTTTATCATATATAAAGCAGGATGAGCCTATCTATGCACTGTAAAGCGATCTCTCACACATTATTTTTGAGAATAATCAACAGCTATGATAAATCTTTGAAAAAAAAAAAGCACAGGCTGTCTTTATTCTTTTACATGCTTGGCAGCTGCTGTCAAGACATTTTTGTTGGGAGAAACACAGCACCACTTCCCTCGAGATGAAATACTTGTGAGAAGAGTTAACAAGGCACTTCTGCGAACACATGACAGAGAAGTTTGCATGAATAATTTAACAGGGTAGCTGAGTTTAAAAATAGCTCCAAGATTCCAAATAAAGTATAGAGACAAGAGCTTTAAAAAGCCTTTTCCCCTACTTCAGGCAGCTCTTTCAAGGGATACAGGAAGGCCCGGAAGGCCCAATGAATCAAGAAGCTTCAGAATCCAGCGCCCTCTCTTGCCACTATTAATACCTCATAGTAGCCTGCACTTTTTAAATCCTCTTTAGAGAATAATTTTTAAACAAACAACACTCAGGAATCAGTATAATTTCATAAAAGTTTAATGTTTGTTTTTAAAATAACACTATTTAATCGACAGAAAGGAATCCACACTAGAGTCTTCCTGGATGCTGGCAAAAGAGCTTAAATTAGAGACATACCCATGACCAGCAGGTTTAACCAGTAAGAATATAGAGAAAGCCTCACTGATTAACCACATTAATAATAACGAAAAGAATGTGCCCTCATACCAAAGAGAGGAGCAAAATATACCATTCCAGTCATGCAAATCTACACTCACCTTCTCAGAACAGGTTTCCAGAAGTCTGGCAATTCCAGATGACATTTTCTTAGCTCCTGTGGAAAATAATCAGGGGCGAGCAAAGACAAACACTTGTTACAGAAAACTAACTTCATCCTCAAATCCCACCTACTGGAGCATCTGGTGGGTTTGACTGTTACAAGCCCAAATCTTAGGCCCTTTTAATTGTTTCCCTCCCCTCTGCCTCAAAACCTTTCAATAGCTAAACAGCTAATCTGGAAAGAATTTGTCAAGCTGTTAGACTGGAATGTTAAGGGATAGCGACTCAAATTGGCCACTTGCAAAAGCAGTGGGTGCTTTGCTGACACGTCATGGCCCAGGTGCAGAGGGCGTGCACACCCAGCACCACGGGCTACAGCTGGGGTTTGAGCCAGGTAAGGGAGAAGGCCGACAGAAAGACCCTTTGGAAGTGGGATAGGTGGGGAGGTATGAGGGTGTTCAGCCCTTCCAATGGGGCATAACTGGCTGAACTATGCTGTCATGAGAGGCAGCTGTCATGTCTTAGAAGGTGTCATAAACCACAAAGACCTCCAAAGTGCTCTCAAACTAATTTCTGAGGCCTTTCACCTATTCTTTCTTTTTTCTTTACACATTTTCTTAAATGTTATTTTTATGCTTCTGTATTGTTATATTTCTACATATAATAATCAAACCAGCTACATATCTCCTATCCTTTGCAACCAAATTGTTCTGAAATAAACCTGGCATATATATATTTATAAACACTGGTCATTTAGTGTCGTTTCACTCTACTCCACTCCAAAGGATGTATTATCAACAAGAACCTCAGTTACCCCACCTTCAGGGGTGGGTCATAACACAAGCGTAATACAAAATGAAAAGAGCTGTCAATGAACACACTGTGAATGTAGACAGCTCACTAGGAGAAGGGATTTGTAAGAAGTAGGATAACTAAAAGCCATGTATTTGATGCTTTGGTCTAGGATGCTAACCACATAAAGCATAAGGTTTCATCTTACAAACCTGAACTACACCTTCAACCTGTAAGTCTTTCTTGCATTCTGAAGAACAAATTCAACTCTTGGAGAAATAATTATACATCATTTACTATCTTGGATGATCTCTCTTCTGTAGACATTGTAGGCAGCTTGAGGCAGGTTGTCCATGCTGTATCTTGTACCAAGAGCCAGAGAGATCAAATGTGAATGATGAAGGACTATAGCAAATGCAAACAGGGGATGCTGTTTTCACCCAGCCAAACTAAATCCATTGCACGACTTCATTGCACTGAATACATAAAATACAAGTGTAAATTACTTTTGTAACCCTAGCTTGGACACAACAGAGATACACTGATTTTGAACCATTCTCTCACCTTGGTAAAGCAATATAACGTGTGAAACTAACTGGCAGAGGACATGAAATTTAAACAGTACCTGGAAAGCACCATATTAAATGCTTTAAATTGCATTAAGCCTTCAATTCTTAAGGGAAAATGCAGCGACTGATATTCCTTTGCTAATGGACTTTTTATTTTTTTTTCACCACTCATCAAGCATGTTTAAACACCCATCTTGCAGGTGCCTAGCTACAAGGCTCCTCTCATCTAATTACTGGCATTTACATTTAATTCCTGTTTTTTTCATCTCTGACAGGATATGAATACAGCCTAATGCGAGATCTGATATGAAGACCATACCTATAATTTCTTTACCGGATAGCTGTTACTGGCTTTTCATCCATCACAGCTACCATGGCTCCTGAAGTGTTATTTTGTCTCTACATTCATCTAAAGTTTGTAAGCAAATTAAACAGGGTGGTAACACAAATGGTTTGTAGTATTTCAGTGTTGCTTAGATTCTGGCTGCAACTCCCCCACAAAAGCAGCTTCTTGAAGAAAAATTATATTCAATTAAGAATTTAAAACACTACATTGTGTGAGTGCTCTACTGTCCGTAAAATGAAGATTCTTCAGACAGGCTGCTGGAAAAGGGAATGCTGTTTGCCTTGAAGCAGCTCTGATGCAGATTTTATTTCCTGCAGGTGTTCAACTGTTCTTCACCACTTGCCCCGACAATTCTAACGGCTCTGCTCTCTGCATCCCCAGTTGACGGACAGCTTCATGGGAACTGCAACAGCAGCTTGACTCATTTTACCAGAGCCTAGAACTGCTAACATATGGCAATCAGCCTCATCACAAGCAAGACAACAGCCCAAGAAGAGGTGGAGGTGGAATCAGAAGACAAAACCTAGAAACTAATTCTAACTATGGAGCCTTGGATTTCTGCTCTATGGCAGAATAGAACAGTCTGCAGCTGCATTATTCTGCTCAAGCTGATTACAAACATGAATACACCCATATTGTCTGAAAACAGCTGACAGAAAGGATAGTCTAGCAACCATAACTTGCATCTCTCTCTTCTTCTTCATGCCAGACAGAAGCAGAGGAGTCAAGTAAAATAAATTTTATGGCTGCTTTATACTCCCACACTGCTGGCACGTAGGCTGTTTGCACATAACTGTGCAGCAGGCAGAAAAGGACTGAGTTCTGTCTCAGAGAATGATTTTGCTCCCTTTAACCTTTTGTAATGTTCTGAGAGAATAATAAACCAACACAGGCACCACATGAAAACCTGTCTCAGGTGATTTCTCTTGCCCTCTGCACTAAAGAAATACAGTTTTGTCAAGCTTTGAGATGCACTGGTTTGGTGGATGGTTGTGGGTTTGTTTTTTTAAAAAAATCTTCTGCTATCATCACTTACTTTCAATAAGTATTTCTGAAAACTGTTTGGGTTTTACCAGGATAAAAAAATAACTGACCTTTGCCCACTTTTTCTACTGTTTCCATGAGAAAATTTAAGCTCTCTGTGGAGCTTCTCTTAGATAAGAATTAAGCATTTATTTCCACCCTTGGCAAAAATGAAGGAATCATAAAATCACTAAGATTGGAAAAGACTTCTAAGATCACTGACTCCAACCATTAACCCAGCACCATTGTGTTCACCACTAACCCAAATCTTCAAGTGCCACATCCACATGTCTTGTGAACGCTTCCAGGGATGACAATTCTGGAAAATCTCTGCCAAATGGCAGAGGCCTTTTATCTTAATCTACTACTTGTACTTTTTACCACCAGGGCACAAATGCATTTGGAAAAAAATTACTAACAGAATGATGGTTGCTACATTTCTTCTCTGCTCACACACCATTTAAAATTCTAAAAGAAACAAACAATCCCCCCCAAGCCTATCTGCTGCTTAGTTAAAACTTAGTCAAAGACAGGATTCCAGTGAGCTAGCAGCAAGATTTACCTACCCAACAGACTACCCCAGGAAAAATTACTGTGTTTTGCCTAAAATATTTGAAGGTTTCTTCTCCTTTCCAAATATACATTCAAAGAGACTGGAAGAAGTATTAAAAACACACCTGGCCTTAAAACAGATTGACAGGATGACCGCAGCTTTTCTATGTCTCTTCTCCCACTGCTTCCTCATCAAGCTTGGTTTTGCAACAAACTTCATCCAGGAGAAAGGATGTGCCAGCTTCCATCATGACAAATTAAAGGTTACAGCATCAAATGAAGACTTAAGAGTTAATCCATTGTTCTTTGAATTTACTATATATTTGTGCCTGGTTTGAAGTAGCGTAAAGATAGAAACATTCAAACTATGTTTCCTTCCTATCAGCAGCTTTCTAAAAACCAGGAAAAAGGTAACTTCTTATGCTTTATGCAGATTTTAGAGAACTACATCAGGAAGGAGAGGTAATGTTGCATTGCACCATTCAAACAGACAAGTAAATCCCCATTAACTTACCCCTCCTCCTGAGGATCCGGAAGAGTCCAAGGCCAGCCTCGAAATCAGGCTTCCCAGTCAGTGCAGTATGCTACAGCTCTGCCAGCACAGGGAATGAGTACAGTGGATATATAATTTACTGCAAGCCTCTGGAAACCACAGGAGAAAAAAAAAAAAAAAAAAGGAAAAAAAAAAAAGAAAAAACACATAAATAAAAATACATGACATTTCATGAAATTACAGTGTTAATGCCTCTTGTCAATCTGCCTAGATGTCATCACCTACATCACCCATTATGCTCTTGTGCATTACAGAGGTTCAAGGAGTACCTTTTACTCCTTCTCCAAAAGAGCCCTATGTCCTCTGAGAGATAGAATAAAGGGCATAAAGAGAAGTAGTATTTAATTTATACCACAGGAAAGTTCAGATTCTGAAAAGCTTTAGACAAATATGGGGTAACAACTCCCAGTTTCTCCTTTGGAAAGTTCTCGCTTGCCCTTGGTGTTAGCTCCTCTCCATTCACGGCCAACCAGGTTTAGCACTGACCATCAACACTACTTGTAGAAGCGACTGTAGAGCACAGAACAAGGATAATGGAATTATATTGTCCTTTCCCCAAAAATAAAGTTAATTTTTTAAATTAAGTTCCACACAGATAACACAGCATTGAATAAGGCTGTCTGAAGAAGACTGTCCAGATTACTCTGTTTGCCACTGCATGCACTGAGACCTTCATGAAAACCAATCTGCAAAAGGACACTAACCAGAAAGCATGTGTGTATTCCAAAACACCACCATCTAAAATGCAGAACTCTAGAAAAATTCAGCCTTCCCTTTAGTATTTCCTTTCCCTGGACTTATATCTCTCAATACAAGGCAGGTAAGAAAATCACTTTCCCTCTTCCTCTGTGGATTTACAAGAGACCAGGCACTTCAGTGAAAAATTTTGAAGAAAATCAGGGGAAAAATTTATCTGTCAAATGTAAACAAACAAACTCAGGTATATAATAAAAAATACAGAAGAAAACCAAGAAGCAACTACAAAGGACTTTTTTACAAACCAGGATTTAAGCAATCCCTACTCATGGCCCAACTCCATTTTAAAACTATCAAAGGATGTCAAACCTTGCTTTCTTTGGTTTTGACAGCCAATCAGCTATCTGATAAAAGCAGGGCAATGATACTAACAAAGATTTCCTATATTCAATGCAGTAACTGCTTGACATCATAAAACCAGCTCAAAGGGACTTTCCCAAAACTCTCTTCCCTTCTTAATTACCTTTTTACTGTTGACTTGACCATTTATACTAGGTTTCCAAATCCAGCTTAGACAGTTCTTCTATTTCTTGTATGAAAACCACCATAAGACTCTGAGAAACATTTCATACCTTCTTCACACACAGTCATGGAAAACGAAGACAAATGGTGATTTTGCCCTCTCCACAGGTCCATGTGCAGGCAGTGATTACAGAAACTCAAGCTCTGCTGGGGTCCCTCCCTGATGCCCCACCTCTGGTTTCACACAGGGTTCAGGACTTCCATCAAACTTCACTGATGATGTTGACAGTAGTTCTTCCATTGACTTCAGCTGGGAACAAACTGGTTTTCACTGAGCAGGCTAACTGTTGAGTATCTCCATCCTCTACAATTTCTCAATTTTATCAACTACAGGACTCAGAAACTAATTGAAATAAAACACTTTAACTGAGTTAAGGAAAAAAAGGAAACCAAGAAGAAAGCCTTGTTGACCTCCATATGTTTATTTTTTTTAACAATTTACAAATAAAAATGTTATATTTATCCAAGCAAACACATTTAATACTTTAGTCTTTAACAAGCTATACAAATGAGAACCATCACACTAGAGCTTTTGATAGCCCAAGGACCATTCAGGGTAGGCATGCATGTGTCTGTATCACATGAAGCGAGTCCAATTCCTGACACCAGGGTTCTGATCTTCTACTTCTTCAGAGCTGGTCAGCTGCTAAATGATTTAACACAAATAGTTACTGGATCACAATAAAATGAAAGAAAGCCCATTTCAAATCATGTAAGTGACCTCAATATGTCTGGTCCAGGTGTCAGGCCACAGAGCCTTACCGATTAGTTTTCTTCTCCAAAAGCCAGTCGGGACAGATTTTCTCCCCTTGCTTACTGATGTGGAATCCATACATGTGCTTATACAATACAATGAAACACCTTAAGTACAGATGTAGTACAACAGTAATTACAAATCACAGAGACAGATAAACAAACAAAAAAAATCAACTCTAAACACATTCTTGCATTTCAAACAACATAAGTAAACAAACCCATGCATTACAGTTCAAAGACATTTTCAGTTTTAGTTCTTCTGCAAGTCTCCATTTCCTCAAGTTCTAAATTGCTGTTCTTGAGCTTGTCTCAGCAGCTGGGCTACTCATGGTGCTACTGACACAAACTGGGTGAGCTGGAAATCACCCAAGAATGGTCAAAGAATAAAAGCCCCCAAAATAAAGAAGACGCACGCATTATAAAAAGGATTCCATTTTAATAGCAGAGTGTAGAAAATAAATTGGCAAAAAAATTCACATGAAAAAACAGTTTACATAATTAATTATGTACAGAATAAAGTATGTGACTGCCTTTTGATGATTTACGTTTCACTTTAGTCAAGTCCTACCACAGAATGCAAAATACACCCAAAACTCTCAGCTGGAACAAAAAGAAAAACAAAAAACATATACATAATCCCAGCTCCGGCTCCTCAAATATTGGGACTGGCTGGGTTTACTTCAACCCACTGGGCTTTCTGCTATGCTTTCAGCAATTCCTGAATTTGCTGTAGCTTCCAAACTACTGTCAGCAGCTTCTGTTTGCTCAGTCTTTCTGCTCTGGATGGTACACACTCCTTTGCCTCCTGAGCCACCCACCTTTCCATGTGTTTCTTTGTGCCCAGGAATTAAAGTTTCTGTGCACCCAGAAGCCTGACTTTCTGTGCTGCCTCCGTCACAACTCAGTGATGGCATTTCAACAGTGCCACCTTTGCTCTCCTCCACTTGCAAAAGTATCTCAGACGTGGGAGAAATGCCCTGCATTTCTAGAACTGGCATGACCACTTCTGTAGTGTCACTATTTGAGGTCTGTGATCCAGGCTGCAGCACAGGTTTTTGAGAAAGCCGTATGCAAATTTTATCTTCACAACTACCAGAAGTCAATGTAGCAAAATCAGTAATCTCTGTTTCATTCACTGTTCTTTCAATGCCCAATTTCTTAAGTTTACTGGACTCCAGCCTAACGGACGCAACAGTTTCTAGTTTTGTGACTTCTTCTGTATTTTCATTTAAAAGTCCTGCTGAAAGGATGCTGAAACATTCATGTTTTACCTTATTGTCTCCCAAACTGAAATCAGTGCTTTTCAACTCAAGCTCTGCTTTCTGAGAGGGAGTCTTCATGTGTTTCGCATCTTCTGATGGTCTCTTGAAAAGAAAATTATCTAATTTTGCATCAGATCCAGTGTGTCCTAATGATTTTTTTTCATTTTCAGCTACTAATTCTAGACTGGATCTGAGTTCAACAGTGTTCGAGCAGGTACTGACTAACTGTTCCACTCCCTGCCTCTGGGTTTGGTTATCTAAGACTGCATGGTCTGAAGGTTTAGGTTGAACTTTTCCTCGAGCTTCTAATAGGGTACTTCTAGTTTCTGTCTGTTCCTCTGTCAATTCTGAAGCATTAGCCCCACTGGAACCAGATTTTATTTCTGCATTTGGAGTATTTGATAGATCCCAACCACCTTCAGAACGAGTTGTGACTATCTGTCTTTTTCCATTACTAGCTCTGGAAGTGCCCCAGAGCAAGTCTGGACTATCAGTTTCTGAGTGAGTTCTACAGTTATCATTTAACTTTTCCTCTACCAAATGGGAATTTCCCGAACTTTGAATTTCATTCTCTGTTTCACGTAACAAAGCCTTTGGATGTAGGCTATGCTTAGGCTTTACTGCTTTTATTTCCCAGTCTTTTGTCTTTGCATCTTTCTCCAAGGTACCAGAAACATTTGTGTTTGTAACTGGAGTTTTATTTCCATCTTCCTGTCCAACCTTCTCTTGGACCTCAGTTTTCTGTAGATCACAGAATTCCAGACTGCCTGCCTGCTCTCTACCTCCTGTATCAACAAGTCCAATTTCTGCAGGCATCTGGATACCAGAAACAGGATTTTTTTCTGGTAATTCTATGACTGACATTTCTGATAGGTGAGGCTGAAGTGATTTCTTGTTCATTTCAGCCTGATTTTCAACAGGAACCAAACTCCCCGTTACTTGATTATTACACTGTGAGGAATCCACATTCTGAGAATCCTCTTTCAACGAGGATGAGCTACAATTTGTTCTGTGGTTTGCAGATAAGTCTGCAGGTTTTGTTAGGTTAGAGTTTTCTCCATTTGGAAGCACAGAACTTGCAAGCTTGCTGTCAGCTGAACCCTTTCCACCACTACTGTAGAAAATATCATAGAGATCTTTAGCATTGGCTGTGGCCAAGCAAGAATTTCGTTTCTCTATCTTTTTTGCTTGTTCACTGAAAGCAGTTGAAGGTGGTGGTGGTCTCACAGGCATGGCCAACATTGTCTGTTCACTTTCAGACACACCTGGCGCTACTTCATCTGCAGGGATGACAGCTGCCGGTGGGACTGCTGGTGGAGGATGAGGTGGAGGTAGTCTATCTGAAGTCTGAGAAGGCTCATTTTTCTCTGCTGCTTTCAAATCCTCCTCTGCCCCTTTTAAAATTACTTCTTCTCCTCCAAAAGCTTTTGATATGATATCTGGAGGCAGCAGAAGATCTCCATTTGTTTCTTTTACCACTGGCAGTGGTTTGGTGGTAGCTCCAGAGGATTTTATGGATAAAAAGGTGTTCAAAGGTGGTGGTTTACTAACTGTTGCAGTACTAGACTTCCTGAAAATCATGGTGGGGACTGGTAGATTGGGGAGAATTTTTGTTGGTGTTGGTGTGGAAACAACTGGTATCCATGGGCTAGTGTGTGGAATAACAGTTTTCCCAGACAGCTTGATTTCAATGGGCTTGATATGGGATTTCACAGACTGACACTTGTTCTCCTCTTTGTTTCCTTCTGTGTTCTCTTCCTTTGGAATAGTTCCTGGGGTTTTATCCTCTCTCTCAGTCTTCTTCCAGCTGAATTTCCCAAAGGAGGTCTGGCTTGGTGATTCCTTTTTAGATTCCTCTTTCTTTTCTTCTTTCTTCTCCTCAGTCTTCTCTTCCTTCTTCAGCTTTACCATGATACCCATTTTTCGCCCAGAAGAATCTATTTTGCCTTGAGTTTCATTACTCCCTTCTCCAGACTCTGGGATGCTCTTTACTTCCTCCTTCTTTATTATTTTTGGGGTTTTCTCATCCTTCTCTTCTTTCTGTTTCTCAACCAGTTTCCGTTTCAGCTCATTTTGCCGCCTGCGCTCTGCTTCCAGAACTACAGCCAATCCAGCTTGACGGTCTAGATTTCTCCTCTCTTCATAGAGTGGATTTTCATCTATGTACTTCTGTGGAAATAAGCACCAACATTTTAGCCACTGTTTCCACAAAAAAAAAATAAATGCAGCTTTCTGACAATTTTGACTTGTTCAGTAATTGCCACCTCAACACTAAGAGAATGGAGAACTTTTTCCTACCAAGAAACTGAGGTACTACAAACTGCTTGCAGCAGCGCTGTCACTTTACAGTAGGCACTGTTTCAGCCTCCTGCAGATAGAATATCAGTCTCAATGTACTGATGTAGTGGGAAGATCTGCTTATTTAGTTCAGTAGAATGTAGTGAAGACAACCAAATACATATACTTCAAGGAGTTAAATGTCATTTTTCAGGAAAGGAAGACAGAACAAATGGAAGCTAACACAGGGAATGTCTCTTTCCTAGGACATTAATTACCAACCTTGTATTTCTCATTGTGGGGATGACTTTTCACATGCTGCTCTGCTGAGATTTGATCTCCAAAAAATTCATGACAGAGCTGGCAATAATATCCAGTGATGGGAATCAGAAACTCAGAGCCTGAAAAGGCCAAAGAAAATTATCAGAGAAACAAAACTTAATAAATGCCAAGCTCTTAACAAAGTCAGTCAATGAACAACAGCAAAACCTCCAGTAACGTTCTTTTTGGAACAGTTAATGCTTCTCTCCTTATGGTTACTGTATAGGAACCACCACTACCAGGAACAAACATGTAAAGTGACGAAGTTCCATTAGTATGGTTCAAGAAATTATTTAAGTGGTCTCCATTGCATTAAGGTAATCGAGTATTCAAGTAGGTCAACATTTCCTACAGTCTTGATCTATTTTCCATCTTTCTGGTATAGTCTGCTAAAATGCTAAACACCTGGTTTATAAACAGAACACAAATATTTTCTTTGAAGTTCAGCAAGACTGCATCCTTGTGCCCACAGAACCAGCTACAGTTATCTAAGACACTGCAGACTCTTCTTTAATGGCCACTACTAGAAATATGTAACAGATTAGTAAGATGAGTTGATCACTGGCAGGCCTTTTAAACATTCAGATTTTAAATCATATATTAATTTTCAAATCACTTACAGCTCCTTACATATGTCTGTCTCAGATTCTCTGTATCCGCAGTATAACAAGTACTCATTGGTCAATCTTCAGGGAGATCTCTGCTAAAAATGTACTGAATGGAAAAGTCTACTACAAGACTATGTGGAATACTATGCAAGATCTGCCCGAACACTGCCAACTCTTGTGGTCATGCTCTGAATTCTATTATGTTGGCAAAAATTATTTCAGAACTACACAAGAGAAAGTCAACTGGTATTCAAAATAAAAAACTGATCTCTAAAAAGAAGAGAAGAAACCACATCCTTTTCCTGCACTCTTGCTTTATGACCTTTTCCACAAGAACAACCAAGAAACTAAATAATTTGCCTTTTACCTAATGATACAGTATCTATATGTGCTCCTATACGAAGGTAAAGTTTTGAAAATTCCTTTCTCTGAGCAAATGGAACCTGCTGGAGGACAAAGAGGGATGATAGCCAAGTTAATAAAAATTAACATACCTTTGGCAGGAACCGTTATCTTATCAATGCGTTTTATGGAGTCTTGTTTGGTCTCACTCTGGGTCTTCGAAGCCCAAGGTCTGTTGTAAGGATCCAGGGTCTATTTGCACAGTGACAGAGGTATATAGGCTCATATATTACACTAGCAAGGCAAGTACACTTGTCTTTTTCCTTTTTAATATCCTTTTTGAACACTGAACATTAAAATCAACGTGCAAATATTTACAAGAACTAATTTTCCTCTCTTTTCCCTCCCATTTTGCAATTTACAGTGACAAAATAACCTGTGTAAAGTGTAAAATGTAAATGATCGCAAAGAACAGGTAAACATGAAACAGAAGTGGCAAACCCGAGCAAACTGAACACAGGCCCCACTTACAATATTTGGAATACACCAGTAGCTGTACAACTGCTCAAGTCCAATATTAGGGGAAAAGAATTTGATAAGTTACTTCTTGGGGTCATTATTACTTCAGGTTCTCTTGTAAAATGTAGTTTTGTGATGTATGTTTTAGTGTTAATATTCATAGCAATATGAAATGCACTTAGTGAAGGAAGCCTGCAACATACCTGTCTGTGTTTCTTATTATGCATGTGTGTGAAAAAGTCAAACATGGTCCCGCAGATGGTATTGCAGTCTTTGCACCAGTGGCTCCCTGCATCATAATATTCATAAATATTGGCCAACTGGAAAGGATGTTTGGAGGACTGTGAAGAGGATTCTGCTGGCTTCGGGCTTCTACCTCTCGATTTCTCATTAGTAGTTTTTGATTCCTAAATTAAACAAAAGGAAACACTTCTCTAAGACAAGGCAGGACAGACGTAATGCTCTAGAACTCAGAACCTGCCTCCAGCAGAAGCCATACACACTAAAAAAAAAAATGTATCACCTGCTTTTCAGCGCCCAGGTTAATTCCACCGTTTCAGAGAGCTGGTATTGCCGACTAAGACGCTGCGTGGCTGCAGTGAAGAGTTTCCAATAAGGCTCCCAGATGTAATGGCTGGATGGTTGTAGGTAATCAAGGAACCAAATGAACAAATTCCCTGTGGCATGCACCTTTCCCACTTTATTGGTTTCAAATAACAGTTCCAATTTACCATACTAGCCAAACAGTGCCCAGAAGACCTAAAATGGTTCTCCTAGAGGCATTCAGAAGTTACTTTTGCAAAAGTAGCTTGGATGAAAGCAGAGTGGAAAAGGAAGTAAAAATCAGTTGACTAAAAGTATTTAACTCAATCAGTTTTATCAGATTATTTGAGTGCTCCTGAATTCTCCAGAAAACTTGTTGCTTAATAATAAAAAAGAGATCATGTTTTGTTAATTACCTAAGCATCTAAGGTGAAGGATCTTGTGATTTAAACATGTGGTGTTTGCACTTACATGAATCTGTACAGAAAGACGCCATATAGTGATATACAGACATTTCAGGACTCTATCCAAAATTAACACTATACTAACACTTGTAGCAAAACAAATATTACCTGAAATACATCACGAATGAGCCCTGGTAATTTAGATTATGATAGTACTAGACATATTTTGAGTTTTGAGTTACATTTTCAATGGCTTAAAGTCGATTGTGTTATCCTTTTGCATGGCAGTCTGGAAAGAACAGTATGTTAACTTAGCAGACTTGAGTTGGTTGCATGATTTCCAAGTTATTCACTACCAGCACTGAACAAATTTATTCAAGCAGATTCAAAATTGTTAAATAACATCTGCCTTACTTTAAATTCCTTAACACCACCCCACACAACATGCATTGTAAATCAAAGAATGAAGAGACAGCGAGGCCACTATGCACCCCACAGAAATCCATATCCCAATATAATCTAGTTCTTGGTAGCAGAATAAGAAGTGACCCAATGAATATTTGCATGTATTCTGTCTGCAAGAACATAGCGTTCTCTTAAACAATGAGATCAACTTATGATCTGCAGGAGGTGCATGGAAGGATGTTCACAATGTCACACAAGCATCAATGTTTATGTTATTTATAGATATAACAACTATAAAAATACTATCTCAATCAGAACTTTAAAAAGACAATGCTTCTCAGATAGACAGGTGACAGCCCACTCTTAACTCCAGTTTGTGCATTACCCCAGTTCAGAGATTCTTTATAATTTGCTACTATTTAGAGCCCAGACGGGATGATCTGTCTGTTTAGCACAGTAACACTGGCTTCACCTCTGCACTGACTGTGTAACTACAACACACAGACACAGATTCAGCAGCAAGGGTCCACAAGGTACATTGCAAATAAGCAGAAAGGCAAAGGCTTTTGCCCTCAGGTTAGCAGAGTCAACCAATCTCAGTGTTGAAAGGTCTGCAGCATCTTTCTTTTAATGAAAAATAAGTTAACAATCAGAATTATAAGGTGAATTTTAGAGGCTGAAGGCCGTGTCCTATGCACCTACATATGTATGAAAATATTAAATATTCCTGTCCAGAACTCACAACTTTCCACATTAAAATAAGGAACTATGAAAAGGAGATCAAGTCATTATGGGTTTGGACAATACAGACAATGCAAATTAAAATAATGGAAAGTATATTCATACATGCCGTATCTCAAGAAAAGAAAGCAATATAACTTAATGCAACGTAGGACTTAACAAACATTTTTGCCTACTTTATGAAGGGGTGACTGAAGCAAATGATTTGTTAAAGTAAGTGGACAGTAAACTTCAGAGATGTTTTGAGAAACAACAAAACCAAAAACAAAAGCAAGCCTTTAAATTAAAGATACCTAATGAGTTCTCAGACCACAATAAAGCACAAAGAAAATTTTACAAGATAAACACATTTGAGTGACCTTGTAGGAAATACAGAACCACAAAATGGGTAAGGTTGGAAGGGAGCACAGTGGATCATCTGGTCCAACCTCCCTGCTCAAGCAGGGTCATCCCAGAGCACATGATTGTGTCCAGATGGTACCGGAATATCTCCAATGAGGAAGACTCTACAACCTCTCCGGGCAATCTGTTCCAGTGCTCAGTCACCCACACAGTAAAGAAATTCTTCCTCATCTTCAGCTGGAACTTCCTGTGCATCATTTTCTGCCCACTGCCTCTTGTCCTATTGCTCGGCACCACCGAGAAGAACCTCGCTCCATCCTCTTCACACCCTCCCTCGAGATACATTAATGAGGTGCCCTCTCCTTTGTCCTCATACCTCTTACCCTACTAACATTTTCCTCTCTGCAAAAAATATATATGCTGAGATCTACACAAAATTCACCTACAATTTCCCATTAGCTATTTCTGTTACATATTTGAATAAACATCTGAAAAGCAGGATGATTTATTTCCTGAATACATGCATAACCTTTCAGATGGTAGTATCCATACTACTTTCAAAGTAAAAACTATCTTCTGGAAGGCAGTAAGCCTGTTCTGGTACATCCAGCACAGAGTAGCACAGACCATGTCAGAGAGACCATACTGATGCATACTGACATTTCTTAAGAGAGAACACATGTACATAAAAATCATGTTAAGCTGACAATCATATATAAGTCTTGTGATTTGTTACTATCATTACCCAGGGAGAAGACCAACATGCTTCCAACTTTCAGAGGGCTTTGCTGCTACAAACACTCCTCCCTGAAAGGCCATGCCACAAATTCTGTAGAGAAAAAAGTCTGTCCTCCTGGTACAGTATTGCGACCAAACAGCTACAAACACTCGTGATACTGTTCAATCCAAGCAACACCGCAGCAAAACCAAGATAAAAAACAGTTACTGGAGCTGAACTGCACAAAACCTGAGGGACATTATATACACCGATACATTGACTCTCACCTGCATGCACCATCAAAGCCAGTGTATGAGATGTGGTAACAAATGACATCAAATGATCCTTTAGTAAATGTTTGGGACCAGCTGTCTCCCCAGTGCCCTCTTCTCTTAGTGGGAAAATCACTAGCACACAAACTGTAAGACTTTACCTTGTTGGAGGAAGATGTTTTCTCTACACCTTTTGCATTTTCTGACTTGCTGTTCTTTTCCGAGGAATCTTTAGTTTCCACAGATGGTTTCCGGGATTTTTCAAATATGTTAATCCCCAGGATTTGTGCTACTTTGTCAAGCTCAGACTGCTTCTTGTCAGCCGCATCAGATTCTTTATGCAGCTCTGCAATCTCCTTCATAATATTCTCTTGTAGTCTGTTCACCTCAACCAACAAGGGGTCTTTGTGTCCATCCTTCTCACGACGTTTTTTCCTCAACATCTCTCCTGCGACAATCAAGGAAGCAGAAGAGTCAGAAATGCAACACGAAAATTGACTTTAGATCTGTACAATAATTCCAGCAACAAGTAAAATACTAATATAAAATATTATGGCTAAATCTTGACTATCAAGTTGTAAAGATGGAACTCTCAGGTACAACATCACTAAATCTGCATGATCTGCCTCTATAGGGACTGCCATAATACACACCCTAAGAGAGGCACCACAATCCTCCAGAGCATGAATTTAATAATCACTACTTCCCTGTGACCAAATGAGCGAAAGTTAAATTGCATAATCTAACCTGAAAATATTATTTTCCAAAGGTGAGGGAAATAAGTATTTACTTGAACCAAACAAGTTTTAAAGACACAAAAATCAGCTCTGTTGAGAGAGGACTTTTCCATCTCCAAATGATATTCATGAACAATTGAAAGGCTCAGTAACATCTTCAGTGACTATTTCTCAGTTCTTCTAAAGAAGCACTAAAATGCATAAAGTACAATTCCTTTAGCTTATCAAGCTGCCAAAGAAGATTCAAGAGCAACTGTTTGTTTCAGTGTAACAACCAAATTTTGATGCAATTGATTTTAATATAGTAACTAGGTCACTGTTTTCCCAAGAGTTTTGCATTGCCAGGAGTATGAAAATACTGTTATGGACTACTATTATTTTGGTCCTCCCTTCTCCTATAAAGTACCAAGACTTGTGACACATCCCAATGGGGGAAAAAAAAGAAGCAGGGGCTGAGGCATGGGGGAATAATGCACTTTACCTTGCTGTTTACGAAGCCTGTCCAATTCAGTCTTGAGATAGTAAAGCTTCTTCTGCCGCGCTTCTCGATCATTCTTCAGTTTTTCTCTCTCTTCTATCACCTAAATAAATTGGAAGGTGTCTGGATTTTCTTCTCTTCCCAACACAAGTTAAACAGTCTTGCAAGAATGACAGGAAGACCTCAGCCTTCCAGACACACTGCTTGCAATTCCCAAAATGTTTTTGAGTATTTTAACACAATAAATACACCTCTCTCTCTGTATCTGAAGGTAACTGTATTGTGGTCATGCTTCAACCCTGTTGGTAGGCAATTTTTTTTCTTTTGGGCAGTGTATTCCTCTAAACTGCTCTATTTGTTGCACCACTTCCCAAAGCCCTTAGGCTCAGGTGACTATCTTCTACAGGGCCAATCAAGATCAATGCCAAATGGGTATTCAAAAACCATGCAGTATCTCTACAGCTAGAATGTTCCATCAGCCTTCACAGCCCTTCCCCTTGCCTCCTGCCTTGACTCTGGCCCATTTTAGCTATTAGTCAGATTTTGCTTCAATCTGAAATGAAACATCAGGATCAAATTTATTTCTTGTTCAATAAGGTAAACCGTGGCACGAGGAGCTCACAAATCCTTTTTCCACTGATTTTCATTGATTCTCATAGAAGGAAACAAAGCAATATGCTAAAATGAAACCTGAAAACTTCTTTCAGTTTCTTTTCCAGCTTCATTTTTCAAGAGACAAATCCCAATTTTTTTATTATCCTCACAAGGCTCTTAAACTTAACAGACTCCTCCCTTAAGAAACAAATGATCTTGACTTCCCTAGACAATCACTTCTACTATGGCAATGTAAATGTTGGCTGGATCCCTGAATCCTTCCTGAAGTAGTTCTACCAACACAGTTAAGCCACATCTTAAACACCATAAGGGTTTTTTTAATTATTATTTTGGTTTTGTGTGCTATTTTTTTTATCACCAAAGCACCATTCTCTCCTTCTGAGTTTTCTGCAGCATAGGGGCATCAACTGGAACATGCAAATTTTTATACTCCAAGCCATACCAGCAAAAAAACCCAGTGGACTAAGCCCAAGTCAAAGATGTCCGTAGTGCAGACAAAACCTTGGAAGTTGTAGCAAGAGGCACAGATGAGCTACCAGGGTATGTCAGGGTAGGAGAAAACCATAGACCTTTAGCCAAGAGAGCTCTTCCAAAAGTACTAATTTCATTAAGAACAAAATTTCAGCTGTGTCAGCTGAAAAAATTATTATTCCTACAAGCAGTGGAAGCTCACTTGTTTGCTGAAGTAACACTCCATGCAAGTGAAGAAAAGGCTCTTATAATAAAAGACCTTATTGCAGCCTCAATACTTAAAGGGGATGTAGAAGAAAAATGGGTACAGGTATTTTACCAAGGTCTGTAGTCACAGGAAAAGTGGCAATGGTTTCAAACAAAAAGAGGGTAGATTCAAGTTAGATATAGAGGAAGAATTTTTTTACAATGAAGATGGTGAGGCACTGGAACAGGTTGCCCATAGAGATTGTGGACTCTCCAACCCTGAAGTTTTCAAGGCCAGGTTGGATGGGGCTTTGAGCAACCAGGTCTAGAGGAAGGTGTCCCTGTCCATGGCAGTGGGGTTGGAACTAGATGATCTGTAATTGTCCCCTCCAACCCATATAATTCTATGCCCCTATTTCAATAATAAAGACCAAGTGGACACCAGTCTGAAAACTCAAAACAACTTTTGGGAATCTTCCAGTTATTTGACAGTTGTGTAACTACAGTTTCCTACATTAAAATACATTCTTCCTCATTACTCTCTAACTATTGTACAAACCAAGGTAATTAGAAGAGGAAAACATTAACACCCATAACCTGGTATCAGAGCCTCCAAATAGAGTTTCCCTTAAATTCTTCTCATTTTGTGATTTTTGTAAGAGAATTAATATCAATGTAGAGAGAAGATTGCATGCGATGGTGAATGACAATATCCTTTAGTTTGTATTTAAGAATGTCTAATACAGGTATAACCATGGTATTATTGTACAATGTAGCATGTTCAGATGGAGCCTCCCATTTTTCAGTTTGTGCCTCTTGCCTCTTGTTCTGCCACTGGACATCAGTGAAAAAAGCCATTTTATTTTCTTAACACTGTCCCTTCAGATATTTACATATCTCCACGTATCTTCAGGTATTTCAATATCTAAGCAGAATAAGATTTTGAATGGTCCAAAGAACTTCAACTTTGTTTTTGATTTCATCTGTTCTGCCACAGCCAATGGCATACAACTCTGGGGGTGATGCCTTAGGATTTTAGCTTTTATAGTTTTCATATCCTGTAATGCTTTAGTGTGTAACTCTAAGACTTCATAGCCTGTTAGCTAGTGTTCTCCCGTTCTGGTCAGACAAAACAAATCCTCTCTAAGCCTGAACTTCCAAAGACACCTTAGTGTCTCAGGCCTTGAAATATGTCAACAGAGTGGGTTAAGAGGGGGGTAACAAACTTGGGGTAATGACTTCATTACCTGAAATTGTAATTGGAGAATTAATCCCGATATGCAAATGGACCAAACTTATAAAAGTATGAAAACCTGTGACCCGGTCAGCCATTTTGGGTGCAGCCTCTTTGAAGGCTTTTGACTGCCCAAAGTGTACCTTGAAGGTCCTTCAATAAATACCCGCTTTTATCCTCTTAATTTTGTCTAGCCTCTGTTTTTAGGTAGCCCCATCAAGGCATCAGGGGATTTAAAATGCATTTTTCAAAAGTGCCACAGATTAATACAGACAAATGCTTAGAAATCTTCAACAAAAGTAAACTAGGTCAAACTATTTTAAACTGGAGCAACTCAGAAAAAAAAAGGTGCATCTGAAGAGAAAAAGCTTCCACCCCACCAATCACGCAATCCAACACATTTTGAAGTATCAGAATACCTAACACACCTTCTGCTTTTGAGCTGCCCGATTTTTTTCATCCGACATCCTTTCTGTGGTATTTTTGAGAGAGTGTGAAGACAGACGAAGGGATGCTTTGGAATGAGAAGGAGTGGTAGGGACTTGAACGAGCACAGAACCATCTCTTTTTACATCAGGGACATCCTTTCCCAGAGAGACTGTCTCAATCACCCGGAGATTTGGACGTGTAGGGTTCGCTGACATGGCCATAGTAAGAAGACCATGAGCTTCTGGGAGCGTAGGATTAGGCTGCTGGGCAGGGGGGTACATGGGCCAGCCAGGGGCTGCATATGCCATATAGTGCCCATATGCATCGTATCCTGGAGGAGCCATTGTGGGAGGTGGATAGTTTTGGGGCATTTGAGTGGCAGTGTAGTGGGAATAGTTGGGAATTTGGTATTGGGAAACCGAAGTAGGTGTAGGCGGCAAACTAGGAGGAGTTGGTGGAATTGAAGGAATGAGAGAGACAGAAGGAAGAGACTGTTCTGGTGCATGTGGAGGTATCTCCTGTCCCACTGGATTGTTCTTAGTATATTCTGATTTCTGAAGAGAGGACGCATCTTTAGACTGCTGGAAAGAGGCCGGAGGTGACGCTGAACGCTGCTGGCCTGACTCGGGAGAACGAGTGTCACTCCGGCTGCGGCGCAGGTCCCAAGCGTCCAGCCTCCGAGTGTCTGAAGAGCGACGATCTGGAGAACGAGATGCCAGCTTTTTGCCATGAAGGCGTTCCTGGGTACGAACAGCCAGTTTTCCAATTTCAGCAACACCAATGTCAAGCCCAATGGTTTTGAGTAAGTCGTGGATCTTTGCGTACTCTGCGTTTGGCTCTTCTAAAGGATCCATCTTGACAGCTGGAGCAGGAGAAGGAGGTGGGCTCATCTTTTGGATTATCATCTCATTGCCACAACTCACTGGGGGCTTCTCGATGGGGAGAGACTCAACTTTGGTCTCTTCATCCTCATCACCATAAAGAAATTTCTCTTCATCCTCAATGTCAGGAAAGCTACGCCTCCTCTTCTCCTGAGCACTGACAGAATCAGCCATCATGCCCAGAATTCGGGAGAAACCACTGCCATCCTGACTGGCCCTCTCGTGAGGCAGCAGAAAGTCAGTATGGCGATCAGTGGGCTCTGACTTGGGTTCTACCTTTTCTTTGTGACTTAAGAAGCTTCCAAACTTCTCTTCAAACGTCAAAGCATCTTTGGGAGGCCCAGAGAGCGGGTTCCACTCATACAAACCTTCACACAACTCCTTGTTTGCAGACTCGGCAAGAGAGTCTTTGTTAAACCGTTTGAGAAAGTTTTCCACTTCAGAGGCAAAAGGAGCCACATTGTTGCTCTGGGGCAAAGCCGACTGACTAGAAAGAGGAAGATCCTTGCTGGGGGCTGGACCGCTTGAAAAGCCCTCCGGCTGAAAGAGAGAAGATACTATTTACTACAAGGCCTTCTAAGGCACTATGCACTTCACAAAACAAAGGAACATGTTCATTTCTCCTTGAGTTCACAACTGAATAAAAGTGTTAGAAGAGACAATATACAGTTGCAAGAGAACACAGAAGATTACAGACTAAGATGCCTGATGATTCTGGAATGCCATGTTCAACAATGAATGCTGATCTCAGAGAATACACAAAATCACAATTATATTTCACAAATTTTTTGCAAGCATAAGAAACAAAATTTTAAAATTGAAACCCTGTTACATAATTTTGGATATGCTTTGAGTGTAGTCATAGTCAAACAGGATTTCAATACCTTAATTCAGGTAAAAACTACTGCACTGGGGTTATTCCCAGTCACTTCTTCAGATATTCATCATTAATGCCATATTAAATAGCATTTCCAGTAACAGGAAATAGGAATGGGATCCTCAGTATCAGAGCACTCCTGAGATAAACATGTCACTGTCAAACCAACACTGATCAGTACAAGAGGCAAATCAAAGTGATGTGTTAAAACACAGAAAGTCAATTTATCACAGTAGTCACAGCCACCGATCTGTCCATTGCTCTAATTTTGAGACTCAATTGATATAGGTTTGCTACAAACGAAGCAGGGCTGATCCCAGCCTACAGTCCAAAGGGAAAAAAATAAGGAAATTTAAAAGATGTTTTCAGACAGAGAGGTACTGAGGATGCATTTGGCAGTTCTCTAAGTCTATAAAGAAACAAGAAAGAGACACTGCGACAGGGGAAGAGCTTCAACCAATATCCTGACTGCCTGTGGTAGTACAAGAGTCAGCTTTTCTATAAAAGCTGGCCCAGATCTCTGCATCCTGGATTTGAATTTCCACAAAGATATTTTATTCTGTCTCAGATTTTATATATATAGATATATATATATATATATGATTCCTGATTAAATGCCATAACCATTTAAAGTTTCTAACGCAATTCTAACTAATACAGGCCTGCAAAAAGATACCTATCCTCTTAAAGACAGGGAAACAAAGATTCGGCTTTTCTATTTTGGAAATCAAACTAACATTCTGTACCACGAAGTAACTGTTTTGGAAAGTAGAAGCACACAGACAGACACACAGAGACCAAACCTGAACAGAAGACTCTACTTCCATCTCTACTCGTTTCTTCAAAATAGACTTTTTGGGCATGGGTGGGATTTCTTCAGGCCTATATGTATACCGAGGCTCAGAAGTCTGTAGAGTGTTAGTCAAGCCAGGGATCACGTAGCCACTGCCTGAAACATCGTGATTCAAGTTTCTACTGCGCTCTTCTTCTTCTCTTTTCCTCCTTGCACGGTCAAGCTCTCGGAATTCTTCATTCAGGTATGACGGGCTCAGGCTTCTACTACGGCTGCGGCTTCGTCTGCGATAGTTCCGTGTTCCTGATGAGAAACCCTGATGCTCTCCACTCACACCATGCATCTTCTCATCCTTTTCATACCGTGGACGCTTTATTTCTCGTCCCCTCTCCTCTGCCCTCAGTGGGTAGGGGGATCTCCTCAGTTTGTCACCATCTCTGTCAGTTCCACGAGGCAGCTCCTCCCGACGGCCATAGTGTGGACTGTAATCTGAACGGTGGAGGAAAACATCTCTGTTGCGGTAGTCTTCATCATGCCTCGGAACAAAGGGACTTGGAGGCTGATCTTCATGCGCTGGGTATCTCTCAAGGCCTCGAGGACATGTGAGGCCTCTAGTGAATATTGGACCATCAGCCATATCATCCCTGTGTAAGAGAAACACAGAATAAATATAAGTACTTGAATCCGAGTAAAAAATGTCTTACTCCTACTCAGGAGTAAGAAATTTCCAAATCATTTTCAAAATAACATCTCCCTCACTAAACAGAACCAACATTTTATGTACTTAAAGGGCAGGGTAGAGAGGGAGACTTATTTTTAATGGTACATCCCTCCTAGGAAGTTACCCTCAAATACAGTGACATGAACAATTCAACTCATACTGAAGAATAGGAGCCTTGAAAAATTGATAGGATGGATTCATTTCTGTGAATGTGAGAGACTACACGTTTTAAAAAAACCCTTACTATCATATTTCAGACCACAATCCCTTCCCTCGCCTCTCCCAGCAAGATGCCAAGGTCAGATTTCGCATGAATTATTTAAAGCGTTATTCAGTTTAACACTGGCAAATGCAACCAGATCCTCTTTTTATCTTCAGCTGTGGACAAGGACCACAAATTCTAACAACATTTTCTTTTGCAACAGATATGTAGACAGCACTGTCACTAATCACATTAACCCCATATCCAAAAAGAAGCACAGTTTCTGATATCTGTAAACCAGGGAGATTAAGTGTAATGGTATCATTCTTCTGTGCCAGCCCTGCATTATTACATGCAGTGGCTGTGCAACTGTCACAGCATCAGAATAACCAGCTTCTTCTCTTGGAGTATCTTCTTTTGGACCAATTCCTACACACACCTCCAATTAGGAGTACTGTTTTAACTAAGGCCTTTTTCTCCATGCCTAAAAACTATTCTGGGACTTTTCTTTAGATAAGGCAGAAACAAACTAAACTATTTTAAAAGTTACCAGCTGCTGGTTTTACTCATTGATATTTCAAAATCTATCAAGATCGTCCAAGAAAGAAAATGTGCTTCTTAAGTGAAATCAATGAGACAGAAAACTCTTTCCTGAGTGAATCAATCTGAGATAAACTACGTATAATGGCCTGAATCCTCAAAAATCAGCTCCTCCTACTCAAAAAGGTCCCTCCATAGATTTGAGAAGGGACAAATCAAGTCATGCCAGAAGACATCTTCAAAAAACCTGCAAATAAATTACAGCCCCAGTTTTTCACATCAGACTAAAGAATAACAGAGATGCACAGACAAGGTCTTTTTCTAGAGTATCTTCATAGTCCATGAATGCATATTTAAGAACAAAACCAACACAAAACTTCACTTTACCTTGCATCATTGCAAAGCATTTAGTACTTAATCAGTCCAACACATCTTACAAAGCAAAGCTGGCATGCACCTGTACCCATTGTATTACACGGTATCTTTCAAGTTTTCAGCAAACTACACATATCCACCTCTTCCAAAAGCACAAAAATATCTAAAAATAGACAAATTAAATTTCATAAATAAATGTTGTTGTCACAACCTACATAAAGGTATGTCTATTGCCAGTGTCACATTTTTTGAGAGCCTGCTAAACCTGTACAAGCTGCATGAACAAACCTGATGGAGTAACAGATGTGTTTCACCATATACCTTCAGCTGACTTTTGTGCAAATAAAATTATTTAGATGCGTGTCTGGCAGCTGTCACCTACAATTCAAACACTCTGACTGCAGTGACAAAGCAGAGGAATTTTTAATCATACTTTGGAAAGAAAGGAACAGCAAACCTACTGTATTTACAAGAAGCAAGACATTCCAATTACAACCTGAACAGCTAAGATGCAAATTTAAAACCTGAAAATTAAATACAGGTGTGAGAAAAATGATTACTTGCCTTACAGGATTCTTTGAAACGTTTTCTGTGCATACAGTCCAATAGAGATATGTCCCTCTTAATTGCTTTGGATGCTTTCAGCCAATAATGTCCACTACTGGCTACTGCATCCCTGAGAGATGATACAAGGTGGTACCACTGTGACCATCCCAATTCCTTCACCAACAGAGAATCCCTGGAATTTGCAGTTTCAGAGATGGAAAACAGATCACAGGCTACACACACGATGCCTCAGAGACCTACAACTAGTGTAAGGTAATTTACTTTTTGGCATATTTATTCACATACCCAGAAACAGAAATAAAAAGTGGTATTCTGCTGTCAGCATCCAACAGGACTCCACTTTAATACACAGTCTTTGAACAGGGAATAATGCAGACCAAGTCTCTGCAGTGATATGGTCTATCTTTTGTATTAACCTCAGATGAAAGAATTGGTGGGACAGTCTCTATAGCTTATGCCAGATAGTAGTAGAATGTCTTAAAAATACTGAGAGCCAGAGAGATGGAAGACAGGGAGAGGGAAAAGATTTATTTTTCACTCTGACAGATTGAGATCCTGGAAGACAAAAACATACTTATCGGTCAAAGTAGGAGACTGAAGCTGCTTAGGTCACCCTGAAGACACAGTCTAGCAGCAGTCAGTATGCCTACTTAGACATGTGCAGGAGACCAGCTGCCCTAAAAACTTGGGGCAAGTTCTTACAGATGTTTTGGGATGGACTGCATGTGAACACGCACCCTGAGAAAGTCTGCTCTGGCATCCTGAAAATCCACTGCTGCGGGAGACTCTAAAAGCCTCCTTGATTTCCATCCTTTGGTATTTTATTTCCTTTATAGGCTCATGAACCTCTCTACCATCCCAAGGCCCTACAAATTACAGAGAATAAGGTACTACCCAGAAGTAGTTAGCAAAAATAGCTGAGAATACCTAAATTCAGAATTATTCACTCCAATTACTTCAGAATTTGAAGAGACATTTTCAGGAAATACTTTTTTCTTTTGCCTTTTTTTTTTAATTAGAATGAGAACGTACCACATGCCAAATAAAAATGTGATGTGACCAGTAACAGTCAGGACCATTTTACAGCCCGGAGACAGGTATAAAGTCAGTGTCCCAGTACCAGGGCAGCCTCCCAGAGAGGGGGGAAAAAATACATGATGAAAAATACTTGATAAACAACGTCCTTAACCAAATACCAAGTGTCTTTTGAAAACAACCAAAATGGCTAGCAGTGAAGAAATTTAGAATTCAGAAGCAGTACCTAGATGATTTAGGAAAAGCTAACAGGTGACTTGGCTGGCACATACTTTAAGCTTCTGGACAATGGGCATCACTCAGAAAAGTGCAGCCAGCAGAGATTAGACAAAAAGAAGAGTAAATGTAACAACATGAAGTTCTTCCATACTTACTCTACAAGTAAATAGGAAGTCACTTAAAGATTAAAGTCTACATGGTCTCACTTTATCTTCTTCTCATTCTAACTCATCTGTCACTTTTAAACCTTCTCTGGAGTCTATTCTTACCATTCTTTTTCACATCTATGGGTTCTGTAACAGAGAAGTCAACTTTTGTGATTTCTCAATCTTATATTAGATAAACTCCACTACACCTGATGTTACTTCTAACCATGCATCAGCACCACAGAACAGGTTAAATCTAAAACCTCACCTGAGAAAATGAAGCAATGGGACAGACACCACCACCCCCTGCCCTCAAATGTTCCTAACTTGCCAAAGAAGTGCCAGTTCTCCTACATACCACTTCCTTCTCCTTCCAACCACTGTACTCCCCCGAGCATATGCACTCAATTCATTCAGAAGATTGCAGACTGCACAGGGGATTTACAAATCAAATACTAATGCCAGGAGAACTGAGGTAAAGGCATAAAAGTGACAGTACCGAAAACCAAACTCTCATTTGGTTTTGTACACTGCCTGAAACTTAACACCTGAGAAAGACAGGAAATTCATTCATTCTGCTCACTTCCCTTTCTCTCTTTTTTTTTTTTTTTTTAAATCAGTTGATGATATTTGCATCAAAAATGGAAGTGGTAGTGCTTTTTTTTTGTGCTGGATGCTTATCCCTCACCTGAAAGTGCAACTGTATGCTTCGGGGCACAAGCTATGCTATCTTTAACTTTGCAATTCAAGACAAAGAGAATTATTTGCACAGTTTTCTGATTTTCTTTCTTTTGCCAGATTATACTGGTTCTCCTACTGAAGGCAAAGATTTCCAAATTGTATCTACTAATATTTACACTTCACTGTTCACAGCAGTATTTTTAACACAAAAGAATTCTCTCCATTAACTGTTTCTCTCCAGTTTCCATCAAAGGATCCTAAGAATTCTAACACTTCTTTTATAATGTATGAGACTGTCTATGTTCTCTTCTGCAAAGTTTTTCAAGTCAAAATAATAATCCTCTTCAAGCTGCTCTAAGTTTTCTTCTAGACTAGTCTCAAAAATCAGGAAAATAGACAATTCCTCCCAATAAATGAGAAAGTTGAAGCTTTACACTATCCTTATACTAAACAACCTTCCTTTCAGTAAGGACTAGGTAGACTCATAAGAAACAGAAGGTGGCTGAAGCAGTGAAATGTCAAATGAAGTGTGTCCATGTGACATCCCACCCTTAAGGGGAAGGAAGCATGGGAGGGTTTGACATCACACTGCCTCCTGCAATATATGCTGTGTATGCTTAATTTATATGGGGTTTAGAAGCAGCTCACAAAAACTAGAGAAGAAATATCTGTTTAGAGTTATACAGGCAGAGACTTTTGTTCAGGAATTCCCTGTACCACAACTTGCAAGAGGCTGGGGGAGTATTGCCAGGAAGCATCACTACATGCTTACCCTCACTCCCTCGGCATTCAGTGGGCTAAGGAGATGTTTGGGCTCATCCGGTAGAGCCGTTCCCACACTGTTTAACCCACATGAATCCCCACCTGCGGAGGACCATACCTGTCACTCAGGTTATCAATTGGCGAGCCCAGTCTATCAGGCAGCCTCCTTCGCTCCGGCGTGCCAATGCAATACCGGTCATTACCAACAGTAATCCGCAAACTGTGTTCCAGGGAAGACTCGGAGCGGAGACTCGGCGAACGCCTCTGTAAATTGAAGAAAGAGTGCAAGCCCATCAATCAGGGGATTTTAATCTCAACTACAAAAAGGAAAGTGATTCTGCTCTCCTTAATAAATGCAACTGGGGGGGGGATGGATCAATAAAAAAATCAAACTGGAAGAACAACTGTTCCAAATACTTCAATTCTATTTAGTTACTAAAGAAAGGGGAGGGTATGGCCTGCATTTAACTTCTCATCCCAGGTGCTAATAACATGCTCTATATTTAAATTATCTAGAAATTTTCAACTTAAAAATACATTTCATAAAACACCATTTTGGAAGATGTAAAACCAAAGAGAAAGTCACGAAGTCTCAAATTTGCTGCTGTCCTCCTTTCTTTGTAGAGAAGGAGCAGCTAAATAAACATTGCATAGAAAACAGTGCCAGAAACTTCTCAATAAAGTGTCTGGATTTCTGGCCCTTTACAACCTTAGTAACGACATGAACCAAAGTATAAACCAGTGTAAACAAAGATTTTCCTAGCAGTGATGTTTTTAGCAGTTTTCCTCACCTCATGCTGCTTTCAGCAGATAAGCACAACATAATACTAAAAACACCAATGACACTAGAAACACCTTCTATAGTAGAATTCCCATTACCATTATTTATTACTGGTAGAGATAAACCAGAGTAAACTAAATAAAGTTGCCTTTGAAAAATCTACGGCAGAGAAGACCTGAGCTCATTGCCTCTGCACAAGCCTTCCTTTGTACACATACACCATGCACAAAACATCATCACTGCTAAGTTATGCTTAACTAGTTACACCTCACATTATTCTAAAATATAGCACTGGAATACAGGAATGATCAGAGTTACAGGGAGTTCCATAAAAAACAGATGAGACTGCCTAAAGACAGAGATACTTGGTTTGTTTTTTTAAACCAACACAATTTAGATTCTGCTTAACAGGAAGCAGTGAACCAGCTTCAGTTCTGCCCAACCAGTCATGAACTGCACACCACTTTTACTGCTGAAAACTGCAGTAGCAAGCAGCAGGTGCACTGAATTGTCTGCATCCATCCTGAGAACATGCAGCAGATTCAGCTCAGTCCTCCAAGAGACCAAAAGAACAGTACATTATCTCCAACAGAAAGCAAAGGAATTCCCTCACAAGTTTACCTAACAAAGTTCACTTGCAGTACAAATCTGTACTAGAATCCATTGTGCATATAGCTTTATTCTAAGGTAATGTATTAGTGATTTCTGTTTTGTTCCATTAAGCTGAATCCCAGCACTTATCAGAACACACTTACTTTTTAAGACCAACTGCCTTGTCCAGCACAATATGATCTTACAACAGCCTGGCTGAGATACAACATATTCAAAGTACATGTGTCTCATACAAACACATTCTGAAGGCTCACTTGTGCCCAATCTGAATTTTGAGGGCTGCCTCAAGAAATTACTATCTTCAAGGCCTTCTTCTTGTCATCAAGACTGTGGGCATAGAGATGACAATCACCTCCACTGAAGACAGAGAAGTGATGATTACATCTCAGAACAAACTCTGGGCAAAGTAAAGTAAGAGTTTACATTACGAATGTTTGGATTGCCTACGACTGACCTATACAGATTGCCCAGAGACAGCAGTTAGGGCAGTAAATATTTGAACTTCGTGATTTTTTTTTTTTTTTTAACTGGAGAAATTCCAGTTTTAAAAGGTTTTTGTATTTGGAGCACTGAACACCACCACTAGTCATACCTACACGTGCACTGCACTGCATTTTTCTCCCTTCCTGTTCTGTCACCTAAACCGCAGTTACCACTGCCGTATTACTGAACAGGTTGCATACCTGCTTGTCATTCCTCCATTCTCTGTTGACCCCACATGCTCCAGTCCTCTAATCAGCCAATTTTCTTACAAGAAAGCAAAGAAGCTAAAACAAACCTTTAAAAAGAACAAGCACGCAGGTCAGCAGGGATAAATAAAAGCAGCCTGTGTCAGCCTTGCAAGAGCAAATGAAAGTCTGCCAAAATCTCTCACTGGAAAGCCCTGATCGTCTCCTCCATTACATTTCTGAGTACTCGCCCCAAACCTTTGCTGTTGCTCCACATATTTCCAATCACCTGAGTTTCCCTCAGCTATTAAGAAACTAACACCGTCCCTACTTACAACATCCAATACCCGGTTCCACTGTCAGCATCCCCGTTATGCACAACAAAACGTGCAACAATGCAGTTACCTGCAAATGCATGTACTCCATCCCACAAACAATAGTTTAAAAAAAAAAAATCACAAAAAAATCCAATCAAACAAACAAACAAACCCCTCCTAGAATCAAGAAAATGTGGTAAGAAATCTCTAAGGCTGCTCCTTTCATACTCCAATTCATATGAAGGACAGGGACAATAACCTGGAGCTTGTACTCAAATTTTATTTCCTCCATTTCAACCCCATGCCCTTATCCCATCAGTGTCTTCACTCTACATACTACATCTTATGCATATATTCCCCTCTTCCAAGGCCTCTTTCTTTGTTGCAACTTAAATTCCTCTTACTCAGGCTTCTGAGTTCATGTTCTTTTAGCGACAGCTCCAAAATCCCACTTACTAACATATTTGTGTAACTCTCCACATCTGCACATTTTGTATTCTCAAACGTCTGAAGAGAGAGCATTTTAAGACATAAAACCCTAAAAATTTTATTAAAACTTTACCCTAACCAGTCATGATACCCACCATATCTGCTGTCTGCTTTGTTTCCATCACATTTAGTTTGACTCTTTGGAAAACACCAGCATAATCCCAGCTTTTATCTTTCTCTAATTAATGCTACTTTTGTAAACAGTACTTTTTTAAAAAGCAAAATAAACCTAAATATGTATCTTTTGCTTTGTAACATCACTTTTGAAGAAGTAGTGTCAGTTGTCAGTCAAACACCTGTTGGGGGACAAAAGCTTCCATGGAAAAAAAGTGGATGTTACACTCTAAGAATTACTTACACTGGGCTTTAGCAAACGCAAGAGTCAGCACAATATAGGTTGAAGAGCTCTATTTAATTGTCTCAAGATCTCTCTTATTGTGACAATTGCTTCCTACAGAAGGGCTTTCCTTAAATGCAGTAATCCTGTAAATAAACAAAAAAACCATTTGGCTCATCAGTTCATCATTAGCTAACCTGCTAACGCCTAATTTCTAGGATTAATAGTTTTTCAATCCTTTTCTGAAATTAGAATAGGCAAGAAAAACATCAATAATCTCTAACAATTTCCTGAGATGACTGATTTAACTTGAGCCAGGAGGGTACAAAATAACACTAGAAAAACAGTGTTCGTCAAAAATAATGTTCGTGTAAAGTGGACGTTTTTGGTGGCCTCTCACCCCCCATCAAAGGGAGAGTGGGAGGCTTCTGGTCAAAACTCCTAGATCAAATTTCTCCAAGTCTGAAACACCAACACAGTCAGCACTGAAAGTTTTGTTAGAGCCAGCACAGGTTCACAGCCTATCATGGATGCAGTGAAATGGGAGACAGTGATGGTGAAGTCAGCTTAAGAAAGTTCTGTCCTGGATCCCAGGTTGCCACCCATCAGTTGTGAACATGCAACTGTCCATCAAGCCGCAACACAAACTGACATGAACCAGACAGAAAAACATTTCCTTTAAAAAAACTACTTATTTTCAACATGGATGTTACTAGTAATGCAATTTGCAAGGGTATTTATTATACAGGAAACTTAATAGGATGGAGATAAGGGTGAAATACCACGTAAAAACAAATGGCCAGAGGCAAGTTTCTTAGCCTGTCTTGGTTTAACTGTCAAAGACAACATTATCTTCCTGCATCTCCAGGACAGCTCACCATTCAATAAGAAATAACACCAATACCTAAATTTTAATGCCACTGCAATCACCTGTGACCTCTTCTATGACTGCAGCTCCAAAGAAATCCGATAAGAATCTGTATCACCACGAGAAATGGGGGCAATCCCCATCCTCTCTTGGGGGTCCCATCAGGCAATGAACCAGCAGGTAATATACTTTTGTTGGACTTCCAGCTACATCAGCCCACCCTGCAAGTCACAAATCCAAGCCTGAGCACACGGGAAAGGGCAGAATTTACTGCAAAGCAAGAGGAAAAGGCGAATATACCGTTCTTTCCAGCTCTATGTGTGCTGGACTGTGTGATCAGAATACCTCAGTAGGAAAGTATCTTTTTTCACGGTAAAACAAATGCACAATGAACTTACTACATACCACAGCTTAGAGTCATCAGACAAAACAATCACTGCACCAAAGAGCAACAAGAGAAAACCTAAGTGAGCTAATACCACTCACGCAAAAAAAAAAAAAGTCTTCACACCTTGATTTAGTACGAAGGTATCTGCATCCAAGATGACATCCACTTCAGATGCCAAAACAAGAGCTTCACATGCCCAAATCAGACTTTGCCAAGACAGAGTGAGAAGACTGGAACACCCTGTGCACAGCCTCAACTACAAAGCAGTGCCTATCAAAGAATACCTCTCAAAGATATAAATCAGTAACAGTCCTCTTTGTATGCCCGCCGTGACAGCAGGAAGAATTCAGACAAAGTACTCATTCAACACAATATCTAAAAAGTTATATTCTCATAAGTTAAACGATATTTATGCACTAACACAACCCAATATGTTAAATGGAGGAAAATGACTAGTTACATCTTCTGCCTTAGCAAAAGACAGCATCATCTTTGAACCTTCTCTAAAACAGCTTTAGCTGGTAAGACAAATAAAAATGCAATGGAAACTAGTGGGAAAACACTACTTAAAATGGAAATCAATGATTTTTTTTTTTTCCCATTTGGCTCTCTAAGGAATAGGGGGGAAACTGCCGCTCTCCCTCCGCACAGGGAGAGCCCGGAGCCGGTGTAATTTTGCAAGGACCTCGCCGCGCCAAGTTTGGGGCTCTGACAGCCCCCCGGGAGAAGGGGCAGGACCCTCACCGAGACCCCTCGGCGCACGGCAGTATTTACCCGGCTGCTGCCGCCGNCGCCCTCCTTCAGCCGGTGGGAGGAGGACGAGGACGAGGGGCCGGAGCGGCCGCTGCTGGAGCGGTACATGATGGCGCCGGCGGCCCGGGGGTCCCGCGGCTCCTCCGGAC